>OZ010715.1:34992753-35305611 GCA_963932345.1 Ophion ventricosus | reverse complement strand
CAAACCCAAACAAACCCAAACAAACCCAAACAAACCCAAACAAACCCAAACAAACCCAAACAAACCCAAACAAACCCAAACAAACCCAAACAAACCCAAACAAACCCAAACAAACCCAAACAAACCCAAACAAACCCAAACAAACCCAAACAAACCCAAACAAACCCAAACAAACCCAAACAAACCCAAACAAACCCAAACAAACCCAAACAAACCCAAACAAACCCAAACAAACCCAAACAAACCCAAACAAACCCAAACAAACCCAAACAAACCCAAACAAACCCAAACAAACCCAAACAAACCCAAACAAACCCAAACAAACCCAAACAAACCCAAACAAACCCAAACAAACCCAAACAAACCCAAACAAACCCAAACAAACCCAAACAAACCCAAACAAACCCAAACAAACCCAAACAAACCCAAACAAACCCAAACAAACCCAAACAAACCCAAACAAACCCAAACAAACCCAAACAAACCCAAACAAACCCAAACAAACCCAAACAAACCCAAACAAACCCAAACAAACCCAAACAAACCCAAACAAACCCAAACAAACCCAAACAAACCCAAACAAACCCAAACAAACCCAAACAAACCCAAACAAACCCAAACAAACCCAAACAAACCCAAACAAACCCAAACAAACCCAAACAAACCCAAACAAACCCAAACAAACCCAAACAAACCCAAACAAACCCAAACAAACCCAAACAAACCCAAACAAACCCAAACAAACCCAAACAAACCCAAACAAACCCAAACAAACCCAAACAAACCCAAACAAACCCAAACAAACCCAAACAAACCCAAACAAACCCAAACAAACCCAAACAAACCCAAACAAACCCAAACAAACCCAAACAAACCCAAACAAACCCAAACAAACCCAAACAAACAAACCCAAACAAACCCAAACAAACCCAAACAAACCCAAACAAACCCAAACAAACCCAAACAAACCCAAACAAACCCAAACAAACCCAAACAAACCCAAACAAACCCAAACAAACCCAAACAAACCCAAACAAACCCAAACAAACCCAAACAAACCCAAACAAACCCAAACAAACCCAAACAAACCCAAACAAACCCAAACAAACCCAAACAAACCCAAACAAACCCAAACAAACCCAAACAAACCCAAACAAACCCAAACAAACCCAAACAAACCCAAACAAACCCAAACAAACCCAAACAAACCCAAACAAACCCAAACAAACCCAAACAAACCCAAACAAACCCAAACAAACCCAAACAAACCCAAACAAACCCAAACAAACCCAAACAAACCCAAACAAACCCAAACAAACCCAAACAAACCCAAACAAACCCAAACAAACCCAAACAAACCCAAACAAACCCAAACAAACCCAAACAAACCCAAACAAACCCAAACAAACCCAAACAAACCCAAACAAACCCAAACAAACCCAAACAAACCCAAACAAACCCAAACAAACCCAAACAAACCCAAACAAACCCAAACAAACCCAAACAAACCCAAACAAACCCAAACAAACCCAAACAAACCCAAACAAACCCAAACAAACCCAAACAAACCCAAACAAACCCAAACAAACCCAAACAAACCCAAACAAACCCAAACAAACCCAAACAAACCCAAACAAACCCAAACAAACCCAAACAAACCCAAACAAACCCAAACAAACCCAAACAAACCCAAACAAACCCAAACAAACCCAAACAAACCCAAACAAACCCAAACAAACCCAAACAAACCCAAACCCAAACAAACCCAAACAAACCCAAACAAACCCAAACAAACCCAAACAAACCCAAACAAACCCAAACAAACCCAAACAAACCCAAACAAACCCAAACAAACCCAAACAAACCCAAACAAACCCAAACAAACCCAAACAAACCCAAACAAACAAACCCAAACAAACCCAAACAAACCCAAACAAACCCAAACAAACCCAAACAAACCCAAACAAACCCAAACAAACCCAAACAAACCCAAACAAACCCAAACAAACCCAAACAAACCCAAACAAACCCAAACAAACCCAAACAAACCCAAACAAACCCAAACAAACCCAAACAAACCCAAACAAACCCAAACAAACCCAAACAAACCCAAACAAACCCAAACAAACCCAAACAAACCCAAACAAACCCAAACAAACCCAAACAAACCCAAACAAACCCAAACAAACCCAAACAAACCCAAACAAACCCAAACAAACCCAAACAAACCCAAACAAACCCAAACAAACCCAAACAAACCCAAACAAACCCAAACAAACCCAAACAAACCCAAACAAACCCAAACAAACAAACCCAAACAAACCCAAACAAACCCAAACAAACCCAAACAAACCCAAACAAACCCAAACAAACCCAAACAAACCCAAACAAACCCAAACAAACCCAAACAAACCCAAACAAACCCAAACAAACCCAAACAAACCCAAACAAACCCAAACAAACCCAAACAAACCCAAACAAACCCAAACAAACCCAAACAAACAAACCCAAACAAACAAACCCAAACAAACCCAAACAAACCCAAACAAACCCAAACAAACCCAAACAAACAAACCCAAACAAACCCAAACAAACCCAAACAAACCCAAACAAACCCAAACAAACCCAAACAAACCCAAACAAACCCAAACAAACCCAAACAAACCCAAACAAACCCAAACAAACAAAACCCGAACCCAAACAAACAAACAAACCCAAACAAACCCAAACAAACCCAAACAAACCCAAACAAACCCAAACAAACCCAAACAAACCCAAACAAACCCAAACAAACCCAAACAAACCCAAACAAACCCAAACAAACCCAAACAAACCCAAACAAATTAATTTGTAATGAAAAAAAGAAAAATACACGGAGATTATTTCACATGAAAACGGAATAGTTGACATAAGCTCGATTAAAAAAAAAATTACAGAAAAATACGGGATCAATTTTCAGTTATTAATTTTTTTTATTATCAATTTTGATGAACTATTTTGCAAAGATTTTTTCCGGCAAAATGGATTGAAGAAAATCCGCCGTTTTTCGTTTTTTTTTTTCTTTTTATGCCTGATCAGACAGAGAAGGTCGCGAAGCAATGCCTGCGAATAAATAAAATTGAATAATGTTCTCATTTTATTCAAATTATCATGCGAATTGAAATTATAAAAATTACAAAATTCCCTCAATATGTATTGGGCTAATCGGGTAATAAAAAAATTCAATTGTTTAATTGTTTTATTAAAAACTTTTGTTCATTTTAAAACTTATTGATCTTTATTTTTCGATGATTGAAAATACGAGAAATGAAATACACAAGGAGAAAAGCACTACTACATTCGAGCGCTCACACCGATAGTGGCCTTCTCTGTCGCACCATACGACGAGCTCACGTAAACAGAGAGCACTACACACTCAAGCGCCCACACCGACGAGCGCGAGTGTACGCACGGTCGGAGCAGCACCGCTCCGCCAGGCACCGCTACACGCGCGTATCGCTCACCGACGACGTAAACCCGCTCTCATCGGGAGCGCCTGATTGGCCCGTCTTTAAAAATTAATAATAATTCAGGGCTTGAACTGGGAACCGTACATGCTTATATCAATCGACTAAGAATTTCAGCCCCAACCCCCCCCCCCCACCCCATTTCAGGGATGACATTCCTTCCTTGGACAGCCTGTATATATTCTGAAATGTATTATTTTCGGCAAATGATTTTCTTACATAGGGTAAATTTTACAATGGCTTGACTAACAAACAAATCAATTTGTCATCATCAATAAATAATAATCATTTACTAACAATAATAAACTTTTGTCAACGTGTGCGTTCCCATGAACACAAATGTATGATCATTATCAAATTATCATGTATTTATTAGTAAATATTGTATGGTATATTATAAAATTTATATTCATTAATATGGACCCGCATCGGGAAAAGTTCCGGGGCAGAGCACTAGGTAGCGTTAGTTTGTACATGCGGTGGAAAGGCCGCTTTACACAAATCGCGAAGTTAATCGAAGTTGGGCGAGGACGAGAGTGTAGAGAGGCACTTGGTGCTTCTTCGTCTCGCTTTGCTTTGCTTCGCTTCGGGCGACTTCCGATCGGTGTCGGTATTTTGGGCAGAGTCAAAGGGCCGAAGTCGCGAGGACGAATTCTCGCCAAGTTAAGCGAGACGGAGTTCTCGCAAAGTTGAGCGAGTAGTGTGGCGACGCTCCTCGTACTCGGTTAGCTTCGACGAGGAACTTGGAACGAGTGTGTAGAGGGGCCTTAAAAATTAACCCGAGAGGCCGCCACTCTATTCCCGTATGTGTAGTATTCCTCTATGCCTCCTCCATCTAGCCGCCATTCTTATTTTCAGTCGATCCATCCGTACGATTCGTACGCACTTGACATTTAAAGAAAACATGAGACACAGACAACTCACGAAATTATCCAATAAATGATAATATTCTCAAGGCCAAGGAAATATATTAATTATTCCCACACTTTGGTGGGGAAGAGTCGACAGAATTGTTTTTCTTCCCCACACGGACCCCCGTGTTTAACCTCAAAATTCCGAATTATGTGCCCTCTGCACTCCCCAACGAATCAATGCCGCGTTCGACGAACGAAAAATATCGATATATTTTATGAGATAATGAATAACGTGATAACTACATGCGCTTATGAAAACAATTGGTGAAACTTGGTGGTGGTCATGAAGTGATATCGCGATCCTGATCTCGCGTACTCTTGTACACGAGTCACTTCTCGTTTTGCTTTATTTTCATTATTTCCCTATTCGACGAAATAAACGGAAATAAAGTAAAAGTAAATAGATTCAAAAGAGACAACAATAAAAATAACAAACGAAATATCATTGGAGGAGAACGAGCGCGTTGGCGCGATAAATATAAATATAAATATAAATATATATATATATATATATATATATATATATATATTGCGCGTCTAGAAGATGGATCATGAGGATGAATTTTTAAATACTTTTTTCACTCAAATATCCCAGCTCTGTTTTGAAAAAGCCAAAGAATTGTTGGTAAGTTCCACGAACGGCAAACGGTTAAGTGGACACATTTTTTTTTAATTTTATTTTTACTTCAATTTTCAGAATTACTTTTATTTTTGTAATTTTACTTTCAATTACAGGATTTATTTTTATTTTATTTTCATTTAGATTTTTACAATTCAGTTTATTTTTATCCAAATTTTCGGGATTCGTATTATTTTTTTTTTGCATTTTCAGAATTCATTTTATCATTTGAATTTTCGGATTCGGTTTTATTTTTATTTTGATTTTTGCGTTTCATTTCAATTTGTATTTTTGTGATTCGTTTTTTTTCTTCTTTGTATACGATATTTTTCCATTTGCATTTTCAGGATTCATATTTTATTTTACTTTCAGGAAAAGGAACGCGAACATAAAATAGAGCACGTCGACAGAAAGGTGACGCAACTGGGACCATGGGGAATGCTGCTAACTCATTTGCCACAGTTCGCTATGGCGGAACGCTCTTACGCCGATCTGGGTTTCCTCCATACGAAGAACAAAGGCTTTCTCAGGAAAGACGTAAGACGCCGATCGACGAGTCGTACGGAATAGTCATAGAATAACGCCACGATAGGACCCAATATTAGAGTAGAGTTTTACAATATTACGATATTAGACTCGAGGGGAAAAAAGATAGGAGCGTCCGAATTTTTGTTTGGGAGTAACCGCCAAGATCGTGAGAAGGTCCGAATCTCTTTGAAATTTTGAACGGTAGATCTCTAATGAGTATTCTTCAGGCGTTATCTCTCTATCGCAGAAACTTTTTGGTCATTTCGGCATCCTAAATCCGGCAACAAAAACAAACAAAAATGTACCTCTAGTACAATAAAAGGGCTTTCGTCCTATCTAAGCTGTGGAAGAACAATTCATTTTTTTTCGAAATCTCAAGTTTACGCATGCACCTTGTTGTAAATTACGTTTCAATTATGCACATTTTCATATCGTAAGTTTATGGTGCTGAAGTTTGCCTCGTTGAAATTCAACGAATACTATTTTTTTTTTTTATTTCTATTAGCTTTCATTATTCGATAAATTGTTTTTTTTTTTTGCATACTTAGCAGATTTGTGCAAGAATATCCAATAAAAAATGTGAGTTCTCAGTTAAGATAGCAACGTTGACACCTTTACGTGACCATGGATGTTACTTCCAGGGAGAAGCTGAGAATCTTCCCCCCCCCCCCACCCCACCCCCCCTCGCGTCGCTTTAACTGAAATATCATTTATCACAATGCGCACTTTTCGAGATGCCTGCGTTCAAACGTTCCGTTCATGATACTTTTAGAATTCCCTGAAAACGATGTACGAATCGTTGAAGTCGGACCTGCGAAGGGTGGAGGAAATGACGCGCGGCACGGATAGAGTTGGAGCGACCGTAGCCGAAGTTTCCAGTCAGCTTTGTCAATTCATCGGTGCGAGAATCCAGCTGATCGAGTTGTAAGTGATCTTGCAATAAATTCCACTCCGCGGCTTTGCCCGCGTAACCTTATCAAAGCATAATCGAGTCTCCGTCGTGGCTGCATTTTGTTCTTTTTCAAAATTTCAGTTACGAAAAAATGTACAACATGAGTATCGGGAGTAAGATCATACGACATCACGAATTGTTGCAGACTATAGAGACCATAGTGGATACGCACTCGTTATCGTGCTCCCATCTGGCTCTCATTGCCATTAAAGCCGCGTTAACGTAAGTCCAGTTAATGTAAGAAATTAATCAGCTGCGCAAACGTACGTCCAATTAGTATAATCAATTAGTTTGCAGCGCCAGCATAAGTCCGATTTATCTACTGAATTGACTAGCTGCAGTCACGTGAAGCCAATTCGTTGACTTAATTAAGGGCGGGGTAAGGTTAATTCGGTGGACAAAAAAAGAAGCATGTTTCAAGATTTTTTTTTGACGATACAAGTAATGCTGGTTTGTTTCATTAATTTCCATATAATGATACAACATATGAAATATATTTTCCAAAATTTTCATTGCAAAATATTTATAAATAAGCCGTTGGCAGCAAATCTCCGCAGGCGCCTCGAAAAAAAGTTGTTTCGCGATGTGCGCTATAACTCGTCGCTGGATCATCTGAAACGAAAAAAATCAAAATACGTTTATTAGGTGATATGTTTCTCGACGTAACGCTGCGGAGTTTTTTTTTTTTGTTAATCGATTTTTCCATTTTCGGTAGCACTTGGAAGTCAAAAACGCGATTTTCGTTAAAAAAAAATCGACAAATTTTTTATTGTAAGATGAAAAATAATTAAATATAAAAAATAAAACTCGGAAGCGTTACCTGGTGATTTATGTGTAGAAATAGTGTACAAATTTTCAAAAGAATCGGTGCATTAGATTTTGAGTTACAGCGTACACCGACTTCAAAAATGACAAGTTTCAGAAAAACGCTTTAAGTTTTGTACACTAAAAAATCGAAAATAAATTTTTCCACCGAGTTTCAATTATTATATCCAATGCGAGAGCATAGTTTTCAAAATCAGTGTACATATATCCTTCGTTGAATAGTCCAGCGGCAAGATAGGATTCAATTTCGACATTTTTCAGTCGATAATTCAAGTGCTTCGGAGCCAAGATCCAGATCCTCGAGTTGAAACTTTCATTGGCATTTTGAGTATTTTGAGTATGCTCAAAAATAACCGTGGACGCATTTGTTAATAGCAGAGTACAACAGATAGGTAGTCCCGTCGGTAAACGCACGACTACGCACGCAGTGCCCTCGAGCGTCGGGAAGTTGGCTCACGTTTGAGGCTATAACTTCCAAACGGCTACGAATTTTTGTTTACAATTTTTCGTACGATATTTTTAAGACACCGGACTACGGTTTTATGGAACAAAAAAAATCCTTTTTTCAAATGTTGCAAAGCTATCGACCCCCCTTAATTAACGGCATGTTAATGCCGTTAATTAAGAGCCCAATTTATTTACTGAAACAGTTAGCTGGGGTAACGCAAGGCAAATTGATCAATCAATTAGTCGCACTCGCGCAAGTTAAATTAATCTGACTAATTAGCTGCGCTGACGCAAGTCGAATTAATCTACTTTCATAACAAAGCCGATGAACATTTGCGAAATAAATAAATTCGCAGATTAGAATGCGAGATATTGGTGCAGCTAATAAAGGCCCAGGTTGAAGTGCAAAACTGGAGATTCCTTCCGACCCTGATGGCTCTTTACGGAGCTCAAGCGCGAATGTCCGCGTGGGAGAGGACCCTTCAGAGCAAAGAAGTGAGTGCAAAAAAAAAAAAAAAACAAAAAACATTCACCATTCGCGCAGAATGTTCTTCTCCCTGTACGGCCGATTGTATAATTTTTGTTATCCATTAAACATTTTCGCAGTCCTGGAAACGCGGTTTCGGAGCGACTTTTCTCAAAACGAATCAACAGCCGGCTCTGTACCAGTGGCTCGTGAAGCTGCGTAGCGCAATATTGGACAAGTGCTCTTTGTACTTTCACACTGCTCTCAGCCAACAGGCGAGTCCCGGCGAGATGAGGAACGTCATGAGCAAACAAAATGTCGACTATTATCACAAGTGAGTATGACATTTTCACTCGATTCTTCCTGCTTTCTCTCAATGGTCCTTCGTACGACCTCGCAGGATCTTACAAGCCCATGTTTTGTTCCTACCAGCGTATTCGCTCAGGCGAATACGCTGATAAAAACACGCTCCTTGACACGGCAAAAACTCCGAATTACCATTTTACCACATCGTATGTTATTTTACGTATTTTCCCTCATAGGATCCAGAGTTTTCAAAAGAAGTGGGACCTGTTGGCCGTCTTGATTGTTTTCGAAACAAGAGGCGCGGAAAAGTTCGGTCCGGGCTATCGACATCCCGAGAGGAAGGCTGAACCTTCCGAAAATTTCGTCACAGTCGTTGGTTGCCCGAGCGTAAGCTACGAAATTACAAATCAACGGGTCTGCGTTAGCTTGACGCTAAAAAACCCGAGCGTTATTCTGGTGAAACAGGAGTATTTTCTTGGCCAAATGTCAACATTTTTTTTCTTAATTAATTTATTTTCCGAAAAAAAAGCATATTTTTCTAATTTCAAGCTCACGCAGCAGACCCCTTAGCGTAGAAAAACCCTCCTTCTGTTGAATTTCAACGAAATCTCGAAAATTGAAGTTAAGACTCTAGAGACCGGGAGTCGACAGGTATGTCACAGCGGGGTCCGGATACTTTTCAATTTTTTTTATTGAGGTGCAGATAAAAAAAATTGCATATATCAATTACAGCAAGCAGGTTATTGATGATTCTCAAAAATAATGTGGCTTATAAAAACACACATTATTGCTTCTTATTTTTCTCTTAAAAATAATATATTTTACATAGATTCTTAATGTGAGAAATTACGCCTCCGATCTCCGCTAACCTTGAACGATATTTATTTTTCAAAAAATTCGTTCTTGAAAAAGATGTTTCAAACATATATATATATATTGTGACGAAATTTTTTCTCACCACGGGAACGAGAACGAGAACCTCGAGAGCTCGGGTGCGAGAACCGTCACCTTCGGCCGTCCACCCGTCGTCGTGCACCCGCAGAACCCGGGGCGCCAGTGAATTTTGTTTCACCGGTTTCACAACCGGTATGACCTGGGATCGAGGGGGATCCGCCCTCGACCCACCAACGGGAGACTGGAGATCTCCCTACTTTTTGTATCGCCGGAAGCATAACCGGGCTAACCGGGAGGCTGGAGACCTCCCTGATTTTTTTATCGCCGGAACCATAACCGGACTAAACTGGGTGCACTTGGACGGAGGGACGGTTGCGGTACGGCACGGCCGCTCAGGCTGTGGATTGTGGTAAAGGGGTCGGGATTCACCGGGGGGTAGCAACATTGTCGAGAACAAAATAAAAGAAAATAATTATTTTATTTTATTTTGCGGGAGCCGAATTTCACACGAAGAAAAATCCCGAGAACTGCACGCGAAACGCGAGCGAGAGCGTCACTCGTACGGGAGCGAGAGAGCACCGCTAAGGTGCCTCTATCACGGGAGCGAGAACGCCAACTTTTCTGTCGCGAGAGAGAGACCACGATACGTCTCTCCATCGCGACGTCCAAAACACGACTCCTCGAGAACTATCTCCGAAATCTTGCGGCGGGCTGTACCTCGCACCGCGAGGGCCAGCGCGCGAGAGCATTGTCGAGCGCGCTTATCGAAAAAAAAAAAAAAGGTAAACACGCTCGCGCGATCGGACCATGCGAGAACGCTGGTCTAAGCGAGAATCCTTATCTCGTAATTTTCGTGAGCTGAAATATTATTTCGGGAGCTGGAATATTCTAATAGAATATTCATTTCGGAATCTATATTTTCTGCCCGAGTTACCCCGCAGACGAACGGTAACAAATCGGGACCTTTTCTCCTCGGTAGCATGGAGATTCTCAGGGATCGCATCCCCGGGTCACCGTGCGAGAGCGGGCAAAGTTTCCCTCCGGAAGCGCGGCACGGAGTTCTCTAGCCTCCGCCCGTAACCCAACGGCCCGCTCCTCGGCACGATGCACCTCTCGATGAGGCGCCGGCGTCTCAGCCGGGCGTGCACCGATTTCCCGAAGAAACTCGTTGGGTGCTTCCCTCGGTCGGGATTGCTCGATACGTTGAGCGACACACCGCTCGACCGAGTTCCGCACGCCAACCTAACACAACGATAACGATAACAACAATAAACCTACGCAACGAAACAATCATGCGGAGAAAAGGCCCTTAACACAACGTGTAGGTCTCACTCAACCCAGGCATCGAGAACGTAATCGCATCACCGGTAGCTTTTTCTGTGACGCGATTTGAAAAATCACGTCACAATATATATATATATATATTTATGTCGCGAGCCAAACATAGTTGCCAGGTTAAGAGCCGATTTTTTTACAATTTGCATACTTTTCTGAAACATGTTTACTCCAAAATTCTTCAGTGGGTGCAGATTTGTATATCTGCAAGGAAACATCTTCTTGCAAGTCGATTATTTCTTCTGAACTTCCGAATTTTTTCGACTTTAGCGCGGTTTAAATTTAAATCGACGCCTTTAAAATCGCACACAGAATGAGTTAATTAAAGTTTTAAAATATTTTTGGCGGTCCCGTTTTCTACCCGACGCGGTCCGGATCCGGTCCGCTACTCTAGACAAATTTCAAGCTTCTGCAGACCGCTTAACGTTGAAAAAATACAAACCGAAACAAACCATTCTACTGAGAGAGCTCTATATGTTAAATCTCTACGAAATCTCAACAGTTTAAGTTCAGACCGTAGATTATAAAACTCTCCAATAAGAAATCATATTTTTCAAATTTCAAACTTATGCAGACCTCGGAAGTTGGATTTAAAAAAAATTAAGTAAAAAAAAAAGGAACCCAAAGAAACTCTTGTACTGAAAAAGTCTCATATGTTGTCAGATCTTTCTACAAAAGCCAACGATACATTGGGACAACATCCAGCATTACATGAAGGAACGTCACACCGATCTTCAAAGCATGGACCGCATAGTCCAGACGAAGAGCATAAAAGATTCCTCGACTTACGCCCTGTACAACGTCGATCCTCGGATGACTCTGGTCGTTGCTTTCGAGAGCGCGAAGCAACGAGACAAGGAAACCCCCATCGCGAATTTCATGACGGAATTGTGCTCGCAGCTCAGATGCAACAAAGTCTACGAGGGCCTTAAACTGTCGAAGTAAAAAAAAAAAAAAAAAAAAAAAAAAGTAAAAGCGACACGTCAAGTGCGAGGCGCAAAAAGTGAAAGGAATAGATCACAGCGAGAGCCCGCGAGGGCGTACGAAGGAATGTCGGAAAGAAAAAAAATATAACGCTCGCTTTTGTACATTTTTATTTTTCGGTTCGTTAAACTTTCGAAGGATACATCGAACCTACCAAAGATCCAGAAGAATCTATAGCCTGTATTCAGATCCAGAATGCGTTTTTGTGTGCATGCACCGTGATCACAAGGTCATAAATACAGTCCTGGAAACTTATACGGTGAGGAGTGTCTCGGATAATAAGGCAAATTGGTAGTTCTCGTTTCTGCTACCTGAAGCACTGCCACATTGGGGTGAGCCAATAAAAATCAGGTCCGAACAGCCGTGTAACGGTGCAGATTTTTCGGAATAAACAATATTTTTAAGAGCGATATAAATGAAAAATCATTCAGTCTTTCTACCACTGAACCTATGGCGAAAATCATAATTATTTGCGATCTAAAAAAAATTCTAAGCTTGTTAAAGACTTTCGGGATAAGTGACAAAATGTTAAGTTTTTGTTTTGTTTTGTTTTTTCTTTAATTCATTTTACTTTTCTCCAATACGTATACCCACGTCGTTTACGTGTAAAATTGTTCGAATTTATGCTAATGAACAGATATTTCGTGTTTGGGTAGGATATTAACCTTTTAAGGACGGGGCTGGTCGATATATCGACCAGCAGTTAGGCTTGGGACTCCAATTGAGAAATTCATCGATTTTATTGATATCTTTCATGTAAAGATTTTAATGGCAATTTCCCCGTCCTTAAAAGGTTAACGTGTCCTTGTTCGCAAAAACTTGGGGTCGACGGGTAATTTCCTAATATTACCTACCGGCGGGACACAGCTGCACCGGCACAAAATATTTCTAAAGAATTTTACGAAGGGTGGGGTTTACAGGACGCGTCGTGAAAGGGACGGTCGTTCAAACTAGCATTCGACCGTTAGCTTTCGGAGCAGTAGGACGTGTATTCTTGCGGTGTATTACATTATATTTATACAGTGTAGTTAACAAGGAGTAAATATGTCGAATATCGAATCTATTGATTTGCCTGGCCCTTCGACAAGAGACGAAGACACTGTCGAAGATAGCCTGTGCAATGATACCGTCAAAGTTCACAATATCTTGATTCACGTTGTCTCAGATCTTAAAATGCTAGAGGGTCGCGCACTCAGACTCGTATAAATTGACAACTAATTCATTTTTTTCTGTCCAACCGCTTCCACTCAATTATAGGGCAATTAACACGAGTTACGTATTAGCGAAAGGCAAATATAACACCCAAGAATTTGAACAGCTGGCGAAAAACGCGTGAAAAATAATCGCAAATGTATCACTCGTGACGAATATCTCACGCGAACGCAAAAAGAAAACGTCTTTTCGAAAAAATTCTAATTTCATTGTTTTTTTTTCTTCATTTCGTCATTCGGTGTGCCAGCTGATAAAAGTGGTCGGAATACATTTTTTGATTCTCGTACGGTGCAGTACAGCAACGAGGATAGCAAACTTTAAGGGGGAACGCGTACACCAGACGCAATGAAAAAATATATTTCGTGGGATGTCTGTCTCGTGAAAAAGCAATATTTTTTAATTGCCCACGACACGTCAAAGTCATTAGTATTTTAATATGGCCACTTCGTACTTTTACGGTTCCCTGTTTTTTTTTTTCACTCGAACGTACAACCCAAGTACAGCTTTCGAGTATTTTTTACCTTTTTTTTTTAACTGTCAAAATCCTTCGAAATCTATATTTTTATCTACGAAAGGCCTCGATCCAAATGTGCGATAGTTTCCAAGAAAAAATCCTCATAAGTACCTTGCGATGACTCTGCTAGGTGCACGTGTCCCCCTTAAAACGGAGTACAAGCCGTGTCACGTGAAGTAGGAGTGCGAGAGAGATGGCTGGAATTTACGAACAGAAATTTCGCAGAAATGAATAATATTTAGGACAAAAGAATATCGTCAAGTACTGCGCGTCAATTCATTTTGCAGAGCCTGATGTATCGTTTTTCCTTAAAAACTTAACTAGCCTGTGAGAAAACTCTGTTCGAAAATTTGTGAGGTTAAGCTGACTTTGTCCATGCCCTTGGGGGGGGGGGGGGGGGGGGGGGGGGGTACATGTAGACGGCGCAAAAATAGCCAATTTGGATTTTTTTATTTTTTTTTCAAGGAGCAAAACGCTTTACATTTATAAAACTTTAGATATAATTTATTATATACAGGTACATAATTAATTTGTTCAAATACAATTTATCATTTAAAAATATTGTAAAATGGCGACGTTGCGGCGTGGTCTTCCAAAAAGGTTTTGCCTGCATTTTTTTTAAGTTTGTGGGTAACATAACTTTAAAACAAATCGACCGATCGTGCGAAAATTGTACACATAAGTCAATAAGAATATTACCTTGAACTTGTACCAACTTTACTATAAAAATCACTTTTAATAAGTACTTTTTTAATGCGAAAGAGAAAGAAAATTGTGTATGAAATTTAAAAAAAAATTCTCGCAATGTCCCATTTTTAAAAATCAACTTTTTAAATATTTGTTTGGCACAAGTTCAGCATTTGTATGATAAAATACTAACAATTCTTGGCTCCTATTTTTCAGATCAATATTGAAGTCATTGGATTTGTCACAAACGGACAACTGCTGTCAAAACCTTCCTGTAAGATCACGCCATAACGACGCCATTTTCCAATATTTTTTAATGAAAAAAATAATTCGAACAATTCAATTATGTAATAAATTGTACCTAAAGTTTCACAAATGTAAAACGTTTTGTTTCTTTCAGAAAAAGGATTTCGCAAAATTGGCTATTTTTTCGTCGTCTACATGTATTTTCCCCTTTAACGGACGATCGCCACTACTTGCACTTTTTTTGCCTGCATTGCCAACGTTGCGTATCGTAAATAATTGAGCACACCCGTTGTAGCATGGGCCAATAAAAACATCGGGTTTTTCTAGACGTAAATAGGGCCAAAAAATTACGGCATAAAATATTTTTCCCAATTGGCAATTGGCGAAAGTCGAGGTCGTTGAAGTCTAGCGACGCCCCGGTCTCGTTGGGCCTTAGGATAGCGAAGAAAGTGAAAAATACGAGTAACGACGAACGAGACGCGGATGCCATACCTTTATCCAATTTCTTCGTAGGGTCGCCTGAAAAATAGAAAAAACCTCGTGTTATTACCTACCGTTCGTTTATAGGAAGTCTGCGTGTAAGCTTGACATTTTTCAAACACCATTTTTTTTTATGTCTAGTTTTATAGCCTAGGATCTTAACTTTCATTTCCAAGAAAAATGTTGTTAAAATTTTGAAAAAAATTGACCGAGGAATTCGAAAATTGAGAGGAGAATCCGACTCCCCCCCCCCCCCCCCCCCCCCCCTCGTTAGGTATTTTGTATTTTTCATTTCTTCATTTGTATTGCTAACCACAATTCTTTTTTTTTTTTACTACAGATTAAGACAGATCTCTAATAAGAATTCTGAAAAAAACTTTCGTAAGATTTTTTATCTAAATGTGCGGAAAAAAAAATTGGGCGGCCGACAAAATGAATTTCCTGCCGTCCAATGATGATGATGCGAATTTTAACATCGTTATTTCAGATCTGAAATTGAAATTTTTTTTCCTTCGAATAATGTCTCTTAAAATCTGCTACCTCGAAGTTTTCTCACAGACTAAAGCTGAGAGAGGACTTAAAGTTAAATTACTGTCAAATTCAAGTCGCGTTTTTCGTACCGAAAAAATAGATATTGGGCTAATGGATCTTAAATAATAATGTTGAAAAATTGAAATAATTTTCAAATAAATTGAAATAATGTTGAAAATCTTGAAATAATGTTGAAAAAAAGATGTATAAAGTGACGGCGCTGGAGTTTGCATCGTCGGTCATCGAGAATGCAACGCGGAAGTAAAATCTCTTTTACTGCTGAAAAGTTTTTTTGGCCGATGTAGTCTACAAAAATGACCTTGAACGTTTAAACGTATTCTTATTAGAGATCTACGAGCGTAATTTGCAACAAGAAAAAAAGGCTTTTTTTTTCGCCAGATTTAGGCTACGAAAATTGCGAAAGCCATTGTACAGAATTTTCATTAGTCAACTGCGATTCGTATTTAGAAAAAGATTCCGAATAATGATAAAAATAAAAGAATTTTCTTAGCATTATAACTTTTGCGTCGTCTCGTTTACCCACCTGCCTTGGGTCCTCATGAGTTTGCGTCGTCTCCTCATTACGATCACCACGAGGATATTAATGGCTACGATTACGAGGACGCATGACACTACTATGGCTGAAAAGAGAAAGAACACTTTTGCACTTGAAGTTGTACGAACTACGGCTATAAATTCCGAGCAAGGTGTCAATCGCGCTCATTTGTTTCGCTCTCACCCAGAACGTTACTTCCGGCCATCATTGGATCCGCGGATGTCAAGCATTTGCTGAACGATTCCAGTGTCCCGTTAACCGGGGGACACTTGAGTTCCAGGATCTTGCAGAACAGGGGAAAGAGATCAACGTTGTGGAAAGGCTCGAGCTTGCATTTGTCGACGAATGCAGGACCGCGGGCAAAAAATATTGGGTGCATGTCCGTATCCTCGTTGTCGTAGCCGTGTAGCCCGAACTCCGATTGATTGTTCACTGGAGAATGAAGGATAGTAAGGGGAC
The DNA here is from genome assembly GCA_963932345.1 of Ophion ventricosus. Classification (NCBI taxonomy): domain Eukaryota; kingdom Metazoa; phylum Arthropoda; class Insecta; order Hymenoptera; family Ichneumonidae; genus Ophion; species Ophion ventricosus. The sequence goes on along the minus strand of OZ010715.1, from coordinate 35,289,150 downwards.
GTCCGTTAATTACGTGAGGTGTTTTGTTTTGTTTTTTCCCCTCTAATTTGGACCCCTCCCCCCTGGTGAGATGTGGAGACACCCCACCCCATCATTTTAAAACGATTACATTTGTTCGATGTATGTTGTTCATGTATTTTTCTTCATACCACGAATAAAGACTGACTGACAGAGTGTTGTATCAAATACATTTTTTCGGTGAAAAAAAAAGAGGAGCAAAATGATTCTTGTTTTCTTAAAATATTTTTCCTTCTAGAATGATTTGAGCCTCAAGGTGTCCACATTTGCACCGTGTGCATTACAAAATGTTATAATAGAATATTTTCTGAATTACAAAGTTGACGTGAGATTTTCATTGACCCCCGCCGCCTCCCCCTAAATGACATTTTGCCAGACCCCTCCCCCATTTTGAGCCCACGTAATTAACGGACGGCTCCTAATACACCAGGGTATTTACTATCCTTCATTCCTAAATGTACTTATCCTGTTCGCTGTTCTTGCGTTATTTCGATGTCTCAACATATAAAAATGGGGCATCACAATACCAATAATTATCCACAGCCTCAATCTTACCGGTTATGTTGAACGTTTTCTCGTAATATTTTAACGTGTTGTAGAGATCCTCGAAGGCGTAACCGCTCCTGGCACTGACGACGATATCGCCCACCCTCGGATTGTCACCGAAATGATATCTCTTCGGCACTTCACTTCGCTTATAAACGTCGAACTTGGACGTATTGGCAGCAGCAGCTTTCAGCTTCTCGTAAATAATGTCCTCGTTGCCTGAATTCCAAAATGAAAAGAAAGAAACAAAAAAATCGGTGAGAATCAAGGTCTTGGATGCGTGCAGCATTTTAAAAGAAATCTTGTTTTTTTTTATTTTTCTAAATTATTCTCTATATGTTTACGTGTTTTTTTTTTTTCGTGCATTTTTCCGCGTTTCGGCCACACAGAGGTTTGAACGCATTTTTTTTTTCGGACCAGCGTTTTTTGAGACGGTCTGCATGATATCGCGAATGATTTTTAATATTTGTAATTTAGGATTTTTTTTTTACGTCCATTAATTGCGTGAGCAGTTTTTTTCTCGAATTTCGACCCCCGCACGTGATATTTTCCCCACAATTTTAAAATGATTACATTTATTCGATATGTTCATGTATTTGGCTTCATACCACCAATAAAGTCTTACCGATAGAATGTTCTATCGAATAATTTTTTTCTGTGTAAGAAGAGAAAAAAAAGATACCACGTTTAAGGTGCACTATAGCGACATCAATTTAGTGTTATTTAGTTAAAAAAAAAAAAAAAAAAAAAAATGCTGGTCGATATATCGACCAGTTAGGCTTGGGACTCCAATTGAGAAATTCATCGATTTTATTGATATCTTTCGTGTAAAAAATAAATAAAATCGATTTTAATGGAAATTTCCGCGTCCTTAAAAGGTTAATGCCTAAGAATAGAATAAGCAGATTAATAAGAACATTTGATTATTTTGATTTCTTACTGTTAATATGGACACTCGCCTGTCCATATTTTCAGACCAGTCTGGAAATATCGACATTTCACGAGTTAAAAGAGAAATTTATTACAAAGGATATATATATATATATATATATATACTTGATAAGCCTGCTCATTACCGAATATAATAAAGCAATTGCAATGGTGTTATTATACTTGTTTTCTTAAAATATTTGTCCTTCTAGAACGATTGAAGCTTCAAGGTGTCCATATTTGCACCCTGTACCTTACAAAATGTTATAATAGAATATTTTTCCTTTTCCTCGTTATTCCTTTTTTCTGAATTACAAAGTTGAGGTGAGATTTTCATTGACCCTCCCCCCAAATAAGATTTGGTGAGATTTTGCCAGACCCCTCCCCCATTTGGAGCTGACGTAATTAATGGACGTCCCCTTAACGCGGCGCCGTCACGTAATCTCTCGATGATATAAATTTGAAGGGTCAAGAAGCATTTCGATATTGGTTGCCGAAGTTTGTCCTTAAGCGCTGATTGTCGAAAGATCGCACCCTCACCCGGATCCGGAGTGATCATGATTATTGTGTTTTTCGAGACAGCTCTGTAAGCCAAATGTTCGATGTAACTGGATATATTGACAATTCGATCGATCGTCACGCTGATCATTCCGTGATCGCTCAGATGAACGACGTTCACGTCGCTCAAATTGTTCGCTCGCAGTTCCCCGTGAAGATATTCCGTAATGGCGTCGAGTTTCTTGAGCATCTCGTCGATAACGGGCGCATTTATTCCGTACACGTGGCCATGGAAATCCGGCTCCTCTATGTAGAGTACGCCAAAATTAATGGGGCTCGTGGGATCCACGAACCAGGATATCATCGTGTCCACCCGTAATTTCCACGCCACGGACATATCGAATCGCTCGACGAAGGCGGGCAACGTGCCGTTGTACGCGTACTGACTGCCCGGCCACATAGCCGCCCCCGAGTGCCGCCCCTTTCCCGTCCGCTCGTTCAGCGTCTGAAACGCAAATCGACCAATAAATATCCCCATTTTACTCTTTATCGTTGAATATTATAAATGGCAAAATATAAAACTGACCTATCTGTATTTGCAAATTTTGTTAGTTCGTTCGTATATCGAGGTACGCACCCAAATGGGAAGTACGTTCTTGTCGTAGTGGAAGAGCTCGGGAGAATCCTCTATAGTTCTGTTAGGCACGTAAACCTCGGCGTCCAATACGCCGTGAGTCTCTGCGTAAAAACCGGTCGCGATTGTATGATGATTCGGGTATGTTTTAGTTGAGAAAGCGTTGGTCATGCGATCGGCGTGAGTCCCATTGTTTTTCATTTCGTTCATGAACGACGTGAGATTTCTGGCAAAGTAGTCCCATCTGGAATAATTCGGTATAGACAAAATGTATTTTCCAAGCATTGTTGCGGAGGGGAAGAAAAATCAACGATTAGTCAAAACTGATACACCGCGCGAGCTTATTTGAACAAAAGGAAAAACAAATAATGTCTTTGTCTAATTAATATTGGGTTGTTGCGCGTGATAACCGCCCACTGCCGATAGATGGGCTTAGATACACTATTTTCTCAAATAAAATCTTTACTTAAGGGGCTACTCTACTGTAATGGCGCAAAAAATAAGCTATTTTTAAGAATTTTTTTTTTCTTTCACAAACCGTCGCACGTATCCGTAGAAATGTTTTTTTCCCTCAAAGGTACGCTCTTTCGGAATAGAAAACAATGTTTTTTGTCACGTATCAATGTATATTTATTTAACAATTGATAATTGTGCGAAGCCACGAAAAAAAAAGTATGTCGCTGAAATTGATGATTCGGGCTCTCTAGGTAATCTGAAAGAAAAAATACGAGTGTCCCTATCGCCCGAACTAGAAGGATTATATTATATTGCAAAATAAGAAAATGGCGTCGTTTTTGGCAAAAGTGATCGAAAAACACGTTTTTTTTTTCGTCATGATTCGGGCGAAAGTATAAGTAAAAATTAATATTTTTTAATCATTCTACTTCCGACGATAGCGACGCTCGTACAAATTTCGAATCTTTTTGAATTTTTTCTTTTAGATTAGCCAGAGGGCGGGAAATTATCAACGCCGGTGACATACTTTTTTCTCATGCCTTTACTAGATTATAAATTGTTAAATAAATATATATTCATATGCGAAAAAAAAAATGTTTTCTATTCTATAGACGGGGAAATTTCCATTAAAATCGACTGTTTTTTTTTATACACGAAAGGTATCAATAAAATCGCTGAATTTCTCAATTGGAGTCCCAAGCCTAACCGCTGGTCGATCTATCGACCAGCCCCTTCCTTAAAAGGTTAAGAACCTATGTAAAGTATATTATTTTTGAGAGAAAAATAAAAATAACAATGAAAAATATGTGTTTTAGAAAGTATAATAAGCTGCTTGCTGCAATTGATATTTGCAGTTCTTCTTTCTCTAGACGTCGATAAAAAATGTCACAAGTATCCGGACCGCGCTATAAAATACTTGCCAACCACTGCTCCACCTTTTTTTTTTCCTTTATTTCTTACTGTTTTATTTATTCCTCTTTGTTTACCTTTTTTTACCTTCTCTCTGGATAAAAGTCAAAGACGAGAGCACGTACCTGAATCCGTCGTACGACACCACTAGGAGTTTGGGATATTCCGATACGGATTGTACCCTTTGTGTATGCAGAAGCATGCAGAGCAAGCAGACGATCACTGCGATGGAGCGAGCCATCGCGTGGGTGAGAAACTTCACCTACTCCGATCACTAAACGTTGCGGCTATTTTCTCTTAATTGTTTCCTTTTTTTCCTTTTCCGTAACATATGTCACCGTACACTGTAGTTGGTCGTTTCGCTTTTATTTCGAAATGTTTTGTTCGATGACGAGGGAATGTTTAAACGAACAATCGGAATTTTCTATCGACGGAGATAACGTGCGGTATTTTCGGAGCAGACGCGTGTTTTTTTTTTTTTTTTTTTTTTTTTTTTCGTTCACGTCCTTCAAGTTTGTAAATACGAATGCACACAGTTGAAAAAAGAATTATTCGGAGGTAGGTGGGAATTGAAAAGCTGTCAGATAACTAAAACTTACGACACGCGCACTCACGACGATGCGGTTGTTTCGCAATGACGCGAACGACTGCGATAGGTTGTCTCAAAGCGGCAACGCTAAAGGCCCCTCTACACTACTCGCGAAGTTAATCGAAGTTGGGCGAGGACGAGAGTGTAGAGAGGCACTTGGTGCTTCTTCGTCTCGCTTCGGGCGACTTCCGATCGGTGTCGGTATTTTGGGCCGAGTCAAAGGACCGAAATCGCGCCCGACTCGCCCAACTTCGATTAACTTCGCGAGTAGTGTAGAGGGGCCTTAACGCGTAACTCGCTGCAACAAATAGCGCCGCCGCCGCCGCCGCCGCCGCCGCCGCCGCGCGCGGGACACCGAAGCCAGTCGGAGAAACACTCATTTGTCGTCGCTTTCCCGTTTTGATAACTTTTTTAATACGATATCACACGATTGTACGCTTGCCGGATATTCGCGTGTCATAATTTAGCTTATAAACGAATCTGTCGTAGGACGGTCTGGCACGGTCGCCCGGCGACGATTCAAGGAAATAAAAAACATCGAATGCCGTACTGTGGAAAGGTGAGAACGAGACCGATCCAATTTTCGACGGATTACACTGCCCTCGGTGTTGTTGCGCGCTAAGCCGCGAACTGCCGCTCGGTAGGGCGGATCGTAAAGTTGGATAAACTTTTGCTATAGGGGAATCTTTTTTACCATCATAAGGAAAGCAATAAATAAGTATGGATGAATAAAAGTTTCCGTACAGCGTGATTCAACTTTAGGCCACATGTGTCACACGTCCTCATCGGTAAAAATCCTACTGTCAAGTTTTCTCCTAGACAGATCATATTTCGGGAAAAATAAGAGAACGCCGTTGTTCGTCGTTCAACAGAGCGGAACGTGTATCTTTTGTTTTTTCCAAACAAATCAACCGTTTCAGAAATCATTGGGAATCTTCAAATCAGCTATCTCTCTGGCACCCATGGCCGCTCGGTCGGTGTGACACTTGGCCTTAAGGCCATGTGTCACACGTTCAGTCGGTAAAAATCCTACTGCCAAGTTTTCTCCTAGACGGATAATATTTCGGGCAAAAGAAGAGAAAGCGGTTGTTCGTCGTTCAACAGAGCGGAACGTGTTTCATTTCTTTTTTCCCAAAAATAAACTGTTTCAGAAATCATTGGGAATCTGCAAATCAGCTATCTCTCTCGCACTCGTAGCCGCTCGTCCGGCGTGTGGCACTTGGCCTTAATGCCACACGCCAGAAAATTTCGACGCGGCCTCCTCTCGTTACGTCCGTAGTGCAGATATCGCAGTTTTTAGCTACGCGCCACTACCAACGGATGGTGTCGTTATCAGTCATATACTCCTAGATCATACGATACTTTAAATCTTATTTTATTTGCATAATTTTAAAAGTTATATAAAAATATTAACTTGATCACACAACTATTACACATTGCATGAAATATATTCAGTCACATAGACTTTGGCAATCGTCTTAAGGCCAAGTGTCACACCGACCGAGCGGCCATGAGTGCGAGAGAGAGATAGCTGATTTGCAGATTCCCAATGATTTCTGAAACGGTTGATTTTTGGGAAAAAAGAAAAGAAACACGTTCCGCTCTGTTGAACGACGAACAAACGCTTTCTCTTCTTTTGCCCGAAATATGATCCGTCTAGGAGAAAACTTGGCAGTAGGATTTTTACCGACTGGACGTGTGACACATGGCCTTAAGGTCAAGTGTCACACCGACCGAGCGGCCATGAGTGCGAGAGAGAGATAGCTGATTTGCAGATTCCCAATGATTTCTGAAACGGTTGATTTTTGGGAAAAAAGAAAAGAAACACGTTCCGCTCTGTTGAACGACGAACAAACGCTTTCTCTTCTTTTGCCCGAAATATGATCCGTCTAGGAGAAAACTTGGCAGTAGGATTTTTACCGACTGGACGTCTGACACATGGCCTTAAGGCCATGTGTCACACGTCCAATGGACTTCTGGACACGTCCAATCGGTAAAAATCCTACTGCCAAGTTTTCTCCGAGACGGATCATATTTCGGACAAAAGAAGAGAAAGCGGTTGTTCGTCGGTCAACAGAGCGGAACGTGTTTCTTTTCTTTTTTCCCAAAATTCAACCGTTTCGGAAATCATTGGGAATCTGCAAATCAGCTATCTCTCTCGCACTCATGGCTGCTCGGTCGGTGGGACACTTGGCCTTAAGGCCATGTGTCACACGTTCAGTCGGTAAAAATCCTACTGCCAAGTTTTCTCCTAGACGGATAATATTTCGGGCAAAAGAAGAGAAAGCGGTTGTTCGTCGTTCAACAGAGCGCAACGTGTTTCTTTTCTTTTTTTCCAAAAATCAACCGTTTCAGAAATCATTGGGAATCTGCAAATCAGCTATCTCTCTCTCGCACTCATGGCCGCTCGGTCGGTGTGACACTTGGCCTTAAACGAAACAATGCGAGCTGCGCGCCGCGTGCCGCCAGGGACAAAACAGATGAACTATAAATGTTCGTGACGGTGGATCATATTTTCAGCTTTGTTGGCACATTTTTCCTACATTTATGTAAAAACTTTCAGTCACTTATCGCCGCCATTTATTTATGAAAATAGGTGAAACAAAGCTTTAAATGTGTGCTTTTTCACGCTCTAGAGGATCGTCCTCGTCAAATTACCGAAAATGCGATGCAATGGTTAATAGTTTACAGTTTCTCCCATGGTAACCGGAGACCGTAATTTTTTTTTTTTTTTTTTTTTCGAATTTTGGGACAATTGCGAGAACGATCTCCTCGGAGCAAGGTCCTGCGTGCACACAACGAATTTCATTCCAATTGGTTGTTTTGTTTGTCGAAGAAAAGATATTTCGAAATTTCGAAGTGGTCGGAGGCGTGTGGCACTAAATCTAATGGGCGGGCGGGAGGTTGAGTAAAAACCCTCAAGAGCGGTGGAGGGGGGAGGGCGTGTAAAAAAAACCCACGAGAGGGGAGGGGGCTGTGTAAAAGTCATGAGGAAATAAATAACTATGAACGATATTTCGCTCTGCTTCATTCGTATATTTTTGCTACATAACACGGCATTGCGTTATATTCTCATGAACTTAGCATCGTGCAAAGATGCAGAGTATCGATCGTTTCACCCACAAGGGAACGATTCTGTGATCGTTGTCTCGCCATCATTGAGCTTTTCCAGGCTCTGGCGCTGCGTTCGCCAAACCTTTGACGTTGGAAACGGTTTCGCTCACCGCGGGCATCGACATTACGTAGTCTACTCCGTTCTTCGCGCGAGTCGGCAGCTCCGACAAGAATTTCACGCTGGCCGTAACACCGTTGTTCCACGTACCTCTGGTGCACTTACTTAGGGTGGAAAAAGTCGGCAGAACCGGTAACTAAAATCATTGGAATTCGCGCAAGGATGAGAAAACACAGTTTTGTTATTAAACTATTCGAGTATTCCTATTTCAAAAGTACAATGTTCACCTGTTACATGTTCACCTGTACAATGTTACATGTTCACGTTGCAACAAGGTGGATCAGGGGATGGCATAAATGAAAATAAGCGAGCGTCGATAAAACCATTTTTCGTCGCACGACATTAAAGGTAGTATTTTAGTCTATAAGTTTGAAAAAAATCGTTTTCTTTTTGTCATTTTCTTCAAGTATTGACACTTAAGGCCAAGTGTCGGACCGACCGAGCGGCCACGAGTGCGAGAGAGATAGCTGATTTGCAGATTCCCAATGATTTCTGAAACGGTTAATTTTTGGGAAAAAAGAAAAGAAACATGTTCCGCTCTGTTAAACGGCGAACAACCGCTTTCTCTTCTTTTGCCCGAAATATGATCCGTCTAGGAGAAAACTTGGCAGTAGGATTTTTACCGACTGGACGCGTGACACATGGCCTTAAGGGCGGGGTAAAGTATTTAAGTTTTTTCATTTTTTTTTCATTTTTTAAATGAATGCATAATATCTCAAGAATATTGTGTTAAAATTTCAAGTCGATCGGAGTAAAATTGACGAAGTTATGAGTATTTGAGCATCTATTGCTCCATGCCGGGTTTTATACCTGGGCGGCAGCTGCGCGGCGCGCTATTGTATTTTTCGATTTCAATTTGCGAATTAGTAGAGCAGAGGAGCAAGCGGCGCACGACAGTAAAGAAGAAAGAGTTTTGCGTAGACAAACGCAAAAAGATGCTCTCGATAATCTTGATGGAAGCCTTTTGCTCTACGGACCTGGCATCGACGAATTTGAGTGAGTATAAGAAAATTATCGAGTTTTATTTTGAATTTCTAAAAATTCAAAGATAATTGAAAAATCTGAAAAAATTCATACGTATTCAGAAAAATGAACGAATCACGAAAAAAAATTGGGTTGCGGGGAAATTTGTTGACTAATTTTTTTTTTTCATCATTTTCTTAATAACATTTTGGAATTATTATTATGCAAAATTAATCTTTGGAGTACCTTTAATATGCATGAATTTTCTCAGATTTTTATGCAATCGAGAAGTGTTCTCAAACTTATGTGCATTGAGCGCTAAGCGACCAAACTCTTCTGCGTTTTTAAAACCGTTTTTCTGAGACTTGTCATATTTGAAGTCCGTGCGCACGATAACTCAAAATCTACTGGACCAATCGCTTTGAAATTTTGCACAGTACTTCTTCACATAATTCACCAGGTATTGTCGAGAGCTTTTTTGTTTTTTTTAATAATTACTAATTCTTCAACAACAAATCAGCCGATTTTTTTTAGCGAAAATCGGGTTTTTGGCTCCCAAGTGCTACGAAAAATCGAAAAATCGAAGAAAAAAAAAAATCCTCCCGTCATTACCTCGAGAAACATCTCCTTTAACAAATGCATTTTGATTTTTTTGTTTCAGATGATTCTGTTGCGAGTTATGGTGCACACCGCGAACCAACTTCTTTTCGAGGCGCCTCCGGGGTTTAATTTTCACTCGCTCAATTTTAAATATTTTGCAATGCAAATTTAGGAGAATGTTGTTCAAATGTTACTTTATTATATGTAAATTTTTCAATAAACGAACACTATCCGTTACGCCAAAAAAAAATCTTAAAAACATGCCTTTTTTTCGCCGAATTAACTTTACCCCGCCCTTAAGGACATGTCCTGGAAAGGAAATTTCGAAATTCCCAATAATTACAAAGTTATAACGATTCGAACGCGGCCGGATTGAGGTCCCGCGAATCGGACAATCAGAAGATTCTAAGGGGACATCCATTAATTATGCGAGGTGTTTTTTTTCTTTAATTCGGACCGCTCCTCCCAGCTCATGAGATTCTGTGAGATGCGGAGACACTCCCCTCCCATCCTTTCCCGCACGTCAGATTTTCCCCATAATTTTTTAATGATTACATTTGTTCGATACGTTCATATATTTTGCTTCGTACCGCTAATAAAGACTTACCGATGGGATGTTCTTTTAAATACATTTTTTCTGTGAAAGAAGATGACAAAAATGCTATTACGTTTAAGGTGCGCTATAACGGCTTTAATTTAGTGTTATTTAGTGAAAAAAAAAATGGGGTTGCGCAGGGTAGGGTAGTACGCCACTTTCCCTACTCCATCCATGGGCAACTTGACTCGAAAGAGTATATTAAGATGAACAGAAAAATAGGTGATTCAAATTAATGAAGCAATAACTTAACGAATCCCTAAGAATAGAATAATAAGATTAATAAGAACATTTGATTATTTTTATCTCATACTGTTAATATAGACGCGTGTCTGTCCATATTTTCAGGCCAGTCTGGAAATATCGACGTTTGAGTTTTCAAAAAAATCTTATTACAAAGTATATATATATATATACTTAATAAGCCTGCTTATTACCAAATATAATAAAGCAATTGCAATGGCGTTATTATTCTTGTTTTCTTAAAATATTTTCCCTTCTAGAATGATTTAAGCCGTAAGGTGTCCATATCTGTACCCTGTAAAATGCCTTATAAAATCTTATAATAGTATATTTTTTTAAATTACAAAGTTGACGCGAGATTTTCACTCACCCCCTCCCTTCCCCTAAATGAGATTTGGCGAGATTTTGTCAGACGTTTGCCCCTCCCTCCCATTAGGAGCTCCCGTAATTAATGGACCTAAAGAAGTTAAAACTTGAAATTTCAAAGTCTGACATTGTACTCGATACTTTAGATGCGTTTATCTTGAAACTACTTTTTCAACCCGATTATGACATAAAATCTTGAGTTCTATTCAAACGGTTGACTTCTAATTTGGTACGGACCTTGGGTATATATATCCCTCTATAGTGCTTACCACGGACATTGCGAATTTACAATTATTTCCATTAAAAAAAAGTTTAACTTTGAAAAAAATAGGGCGAAAAATAAACTTTTTTAGACAGTCGCCATTAAAGTATTACCGGAGCGACCGTCGCTCAATAAGTTAGTCCAAAATGAGCAAATTGTGGATACGAGTCTAGATCATGGTGTACATATTTAGCAAAATTCGTAGCGTCGCTATTTAGTTTCCGAGCGAGTCCTTTCGTCGCGGCCTAATCGCCGCTGGCGGCTATAGAATTGTCATTGGAAAATTGCCTACCGCTTTTTTCATGTCCTCGGGCACGTTCTCTCGCACGTAAGGTGCCGCTCTGTTGTATATTCTGCAATAAAGATGAGTCGTCTCTTCCGGAGAGGACCACAAGCCTTCCCGCGCACTGAGGTACACGACGCCACCCGCCGCGCCGCACTTGGATGCAAATCTGCAAAAGGAAAATTGACTTGCAGGGAAAAAAAAACTTTACACATATATTGGAAAGTTTGGAAAAAAAAATTAAACTTTCAACAGTAGTTAATCATTTTTTATGCAAAGTTACTATCTAGATATTCGGATGAAAAAAAAAAAGAAAAAAACAAATGGAAACGTTTTTATTTATTTATAACCGCGTGACAGTCGAGTATATTGATCTATCGATTGTTGGTATTCTTCGTACACTCTTTTACATTTTTTACTAACCGCAGCATTCCCATTTTTATTTTTTATTCATGTATTCTCCGTCTTGTTTTATTCTTTACGCTCCTTACGTATAACACAAACAAACGACGGAGCGTGCAAAAAATTGCCGAAAAATTATGTAAATTTTATATATATATGTATATATGTAGGGAAGTTTTAGGATCGGCCGCCCGAGGGCAGAAGCACTCAATCGTGCGAGTCAAACGACCGACTCTCAATGATACACCGCGCCGAGTCGCAATATATTAATCGCAGGAAAACATCGCATACGAAGAATAACGCACCTCTCAACGAGTAATTAGCGCTATTTCCGGTTGTGAAAATATCGAACGATACGGAAGCGTTGAGTTGTCGCGGGTGCGGCATTGATCAGCGACGTAGCCCGATACGTCAAAGACGACAAAGATATGGCGGCCGTGTGAGTGGGTCGGACGCACGATCGCAGTTATCTGTTTTGTGCTGTCTGTTCGTGAATTCGTAAACGTCTGTTCGTGAGAAACGTGTGCGCGTCCGACTTGGTGAATTCGTTGAGAGAATAAGAAGAGAAAACGTGAGTTGAAAAAATAGCGAGATTCATTCGTTGCTGTCTTGAAAATATTGTGCTTGAGGTCTTGGTGTACCGGGGATACGTCGAATGACAGAATAAGCAATTTGGTAACACGATGTGATGCACGCATTCCGAACGAATTCCCGTTATGTACAGTCGATCGAAGAAACATATCGCCGAAAATTCATCATTCTCGATCCGGGGACCGCCTCGTCAATTATTCCCGCAATTGCTGGCATATTTTTTTTTTCTTCCCTCGACTTCCAACTGCAATTCGATGCACGAATTTCTGCACGCGACTGTACTCGTTCATGAAAAAATCAATAAACTCTGGTGCAACCAATAATTCGCATCTCGGCATGCTACTCGACGAATCTTCGCGCGGCACTGAACCCCAAAAATAAATCCTCAATCGAGAGTTGCGTTGATTTTTAAAAGTTTTTCAACCGGTCTGCGTAAACTTGCGGCTCGCAAAACAGCTCGATTTTCAATGTTTTTTTTTTTTTTTTTTTATGACAGTTTCGGCGTGAGCAACTCGACATTTTACACAAAATTGATGCGCAGTCTTGCCAAGTTTGAGTTTCTTTTGAATTGTGAAACATCGACGAACGATGGAGTCGTTTTAATTAGAAAAAAACGTTCAATTTTTTGCCGTTGAACAACTTTAATTATTTGTTATTAACAAATGGATAAATATATTGAAAAATCATCTGTTTGTACAGTAGAAACGGGTTGGCTTTAGTATAAGGTCGTACGAATTATGAATTGATAGGGGTGTCTCGTATCGAAGGGGTTGGTCTTCGCTTCAAATTGATAATTCTCCCTGCCAGGGGAAATGTTTTTTTTTTTTTTTTTTAATTATTTTTTGACCGCGCGCGCGAAACGGTACAAAATTTCAACAAATATTAGATGGCTTTAGTATACGGTTGCACAAGATAACGTTGCGGCAAATGTAGTTTTGAAATGTATCAGCATATTTTAATATACTATGTTATTAATCATTTATAACAAGGCATTCGTCGATCGTAGGCACGAAAAAGCAAGGAAAACGCGTGTCGTCTTCGACGCGGCTTCCTTTAAGATCCGGCGGTGCGCGTCGCAGCCGCTCGTCGTTGCTATTTTTTACTATATCACTAATTTTTTTATTTAATTTTTTAATTAATACTTTACGTCGCGGCGACGTCGACGAGAGCGCGATAACGTATATAGGTATAGCTGGTATAGCCGGAGCCAAGTGCATTAGCTGCGGATACAATAGGAGCGCGGTAAAGAAAATTATTTAAAAAAATCGATATCTCAAAAACTATAGCGCGTCGCCAAAAATTCTTTTAGCCGATCTCTTAGGATATTAAAAGGAAGGTCTGTGCAGAATTTCAGCACGATCGGAGGTGGGACCTTTTGGGCGCTTTATCCATAAATAATAAAAATAAAAATTAATTAACACAAAAACCACACTTTTCCACGGACGGGGAGGAGTACCGATTGAGAAGGGAGACCGATCCCTTCAAAATGCCACCCCCTATCGACTCAAAATTCGTGCGACCGTATTCTAAAGTCATACCATAGAAACTATTATAAACTATGTTCTGTCCGAAATTAAAGCAAATCAGACTATTGGCGTTTGAGATACTTTTTTCAACTGTTTCGTGAAACATTCAAGAAAGATGATATCGAAGACTGCATTGTTAGAATGCATAAACATTAATTCTCACTCAAATTTGTTTTGGCCAATTTAGGGTGTAAAAGTTGCTTAAACTTTTCTATCTTTTGTTAGAAATTTACTAGCGCAATTTGCGAAAAAAAAACCTTTCGGATAATGATGAAAATGAAGAAATGGAAAAAGTAAAAAAAAAATATCGTTTTATTTCAATTATGCAAACCTCAATCTGTCCACGATTCAAAAGAAGAAAGTGGCGCAGTGGGTGGCCCGAGATGTTTGAAATTAAAGGCAAAACGACGGTAGAGTATAAAGTTTAGAGATAAGGAAATTTTGTAAGGGGAAACGTAATGTAGCCTCCTCTACGTTACGTTTCCCCTTACGTTTTTTTTCTATAAAGACTAAAGAGGTATACCTGGAATAATCGATAGTACTACGACTGATAATAATAATAAAAATAAGTCTCTTCGTACAGTAATATTTGTGCAATTGCAATTTGTTGTTTGCCTGAGATTGGCAAAGTACACTTATTTATTTATTAACTGTACAGTCTATACTATAACTATAAATTTTTTAATAAATTCTATTAATTTTTCAATAACTTCTATTTATTGTTCAATAAATTCTATTTATCTTTATTCCGTTGTTTCTCTTTTTGTGGAATGATTTTTAAACAAATTGTCTTTTTTTCTTAGAACGATAAAAAATCCAAGCTCAATTTTTTGCTTTTCTTTCTCTTGTTTCGCAAACTACGAGAAACTTGTTTTTCTTCCAGACCGCCGAGAGCGAAATGATGTCCGACAGGAAAGCCGAGTTGGAGAGGAAGAAGGCAAAGCTCCAGGCCATCAGGGAAGAAAAGGAGCGGCGAAGAAGAGAAAAGGAGCAAAAAGATGTAACGCTCTCTATATATAAATTCATAACTTGTGCGATACAATGGTGATCGAGTTGGAAGCATCCGTGATGTTATTTCATCTCGGTTAAAGGTCGAAGAAGCAGCCGGCAGCCTTAGAGCAGCAGGGACCGAGAAGGATCAGCGAAGAGAGCTGGACGCGATGCTGTCGTCCCTCGGTGTAGCGCCGGTGTCGGGTAAAACGCAAATGAGTCCTCTTAATCGTACTCTAACGGAATTATTATTATTATTATTATTTCATGAATTATTATCAAAATTGGGCTCTAGATTATTATACATTGCCAATATTTCGTTATCTATAACAAAAAAATCCCCGAAAATTTTGCACCGAAGCAATGTATTCGTCAAAGGGGTCCACCAAAGAAATTAAACCCCATATTATCAGAAAAATGATTTTATCGATTACATCATTTTACTATTACTATATTTTTCTATTACAATAATGAATGTTATAATAATAAATGTTATTATAATAACACATGTTACATCAGTCAAGACGGATCGTTAATGGTGAAGTTTACCTCGTTGGAATGCAGCTAAAATTCTTTATCGTTCTACCTCATTTTTATAACTGTACAAAATCTTTCTTTTGCACATTTAGGTTGTAAATTTCTCGATAAAAATCCAAAAAATTGTTTGAGTAAATTTTGTAGCTTAAATATGTCAAAAAAAAAAAGAATTAAGTAATAGAAGAAAAAAAATTCAATTCGTTCCAACGTTGCAAATGTTAATCTTATCTCCATAGCCTTTTATACATACGTTGTTCATTTTTCTTTCATTCCCATATCAGATGTACTGTCTAGTCTTTCAAGTATGAATTCTCTGACGTCGGAACAAAGCGCGAATGCCACACCGGATGCCAGTATACAGCCTGCAAGCATAAATGCGACGCAGAGGTGAGCTTCTGTACTTTATGCTGTGTGTGTGTATGTGTATATCTATATATATCGAATCTATATTAATACAAATTTTATCTGTAAAAACATATACTACACTACATAGTATGCACTTTGCCATTTTTCCTCGATTTTGGAAGTTGGAAAAAGTACTCGATACCAAGTAGTATCGATATTTTATAGTCGATTTATCGGTATCAATACTTTTATTTTTGTTTTTGCAAATCACTAATTGTGACAAAAACGACAACTGACCATGCGATTTATCATTGCAGCGCGACGAGCAGAAAAAAGTCGAATCGCGAGCTCACCGTGGTCTCTGTCGCCCATACAAACATTCCTCCAAAAGAGCCCGTAGTTTACAGCAAACAGACTCAAACAGCTCAGACAGCTCACGCAACCCACGACGGTGAGTTCTCTCTCACTTGCTCTCTCTCTCTTCTCTCTCTCTCTCTCTCTCTCCCCCTCTCTCTCTCTCTCTTTCTCTTTCTCTTTCTCTTTCAACCCTCGTGTATCAGCTGTTCTTGTACTCGTCGTTGGTTTCTTTTCTGTACCGCATCATTTGTTGCGTTTCACAAGTGTTGGAGAAACAACGCTCGAATTTATGTCGTCATGCCGAAAATAATTGCCACTCGTATCACGAACAAATAGTGTGTGCAGCGAAGAAAAAAAAAAAACTTGTGCTTATTCGGTACACGCAGTACACGGAGTTCAAACAATTGGCGGTTTGTCTGTCCAGCTGCATTGTCGACCGTCCATCAGTAGGCGAGAACGGAGTTGTCCTCTTTTATCCCGTTTTCCGTATTGTGAAGACATTTTTACTCGTCTTTTTCCCTTGTTCCCTTGTAATGAGTTTTTTCTCGTAGCGTCTTTTCGTATTTTATTCCTACTAGCAAGGTATTACGAGTACGTACTTGATTATTCGATCACTGCTTGAGGGGTCTGCGTATACGCTTGGGGCCCGAGAAACAGGTCCATTTTTTAAGTTTTTTTTTTCTTCTTCCGATCTTGTTGGGATTACGCGGTCGGGATTTTACACGGGATTGATGCATAGTCATGCCAAACTTGAGTAATTTTTCATTCGGAAATATTGATGAACAGTGGAGTTATAATTATTTGAATCAAGTGCCGCCGTTGCTGAATGGCCGATCGGGGTAGATGGTTATGATAATTAGGGCCGTCTGAAATGAAAAATTGAGGCAGTATTGTTGTCTAGAGAGCTGTTTGAAGGTGATTTTTAGGATGGAACAACTCGCACACTATTCACGTTTTCTTTTTGAAATTCTTTACACGTGTTTAATGATCTTTGGAGAATATGTACAAGTTAAAGAAAAAAATGTATTATATTATGTACGTTTGTTTACAAGGGTGCGCGAGAAAGGCCCCCAATTGGCGAAAAGTGTTGTGGACGTTGTATGAATGTGAAAAAAACCATACATATCCTCAATGGATCATCACAGTGTAGCGGGTCGAAAGATAGCTGATTTTCGCGAGGTTTTTTTTCGATGGTTAAAATACGCTAATAAGTCTGATTTTTTTTTATGTCAAATCAAAGCACCCATGAAGAACAGAAAATACATTTTTTAAACGATTAATTTTTTTTTTTTTTTTTTTTTTTTAACGGTTGAATATGTCTTGGAAAAAAAGGAGTCCTCACGGTGTACACGGTTGTGGCCGTAAATATTATCTGAAACAAAATTTGTAAAAATATGCTATGGAGGTTTTTTTTTTAAATCAAAATTGACAAAATGGCGGCGGTTTAAAAAAAAAAAAAAAAAGTATCGAATTTAGCCGATGTTTTCGACAGTTTTTTGTTAACAAAAAATATGATTAAAAAAAAGCTTTCATAGCAAGCTAAAGAATGGCGTGAAGAATTTTGTGTGAAAAATTGAGACGGATAGGTTGAAAAGTCTTCCTTTGAGAATGTACACCATTTTGAAAAACGATATTTCGAGAAAAACGCGTTTAAAGTTTCGAGTGCGGAATTTTAATATAAATTGTCTACCGACGATTGATCGGCGATCGGCCAGATCCATTCTTATAACCGTCTATACGATCGGATGATGAAAAAAAAAAGAAAAAAATCGATTTTTTGAAAATTTTACACTGCGATGATCCCTCAAGGAGTTTCAATACCGTGCTGCAGCTGCAAGAGTGAGGATGAAAATACAATGATTTTTCGGGAGGCTGTCAACTTGTTGCGAACAAAATTTCATGTAAAAATGAATTATTACTGGGCAATTTCCAGCTCGTAATATTGTTGAAAAATATTTCCAAGCCGAGAAATGATATTAATGCTAATGATTGTTGCAATTAAATATAAATATGTTACAATTTTATTGAAGAAAATCATCACCGATAGATTTGGCAACAGCGGCATTATCTGCCATTGGCACGACTGACTATCGCTAAAGCGTCGTCGGCTCCAGGTTATTTGCATTGTGAAAAACGTTCCACGCACGCAAAGAGTTTTTGATTCGGCAAAATCGAGAAAATATTTAAAATGTCGAGCGGCTAAATAAATAAATGTTATTATCAAGTACAAATGCTGCAATAATATGCATGTTTCAATGATCGGCCGATATTTGAAATAGCCAGCGGTTAATGCTCGACTGTGAGTGGACTTACTCGACAGAGCCAGTTAACGCGGTGTCGTCACACGTTTAATCTACATGTTTCGTTAATGTCCGAAAACAAACCGGTCGAGCTGAAAATTCATATAGCTTTTTTCGAGTATTATTAATGAACGAAGTAGAAAAAGCACTTGATTATTTAACACGATATTAATATTAATTTTCTTCCATTTCGCTATTGTCGAATACACGTCGTTCGTTTCTTTCCTTATTTTCCAACAATCAGAGTTGTTGGTATTAAGTTTTTTTTTTCTCCTCTGTCCCGACTGTTGCCAACTTTGCCGCTTTCATACCTTTCCTATAATTTTGAAGAATTCGGCGCTCCACTCTCACGCGTGTACTGATGGACTTCTCTCTAACCTCTTGCGTGGTCTTGCGTGGTCCGCAAAGAAATATCATTATTATACGGAACAATTTCGGGATTGTCGAAATTCATTTTGTTGATGCTCACGATATTGTTTTCCCTTATACCAAGTTCGATAGCCTTTTGTTTCAGGATTTACACATATACAGAGTGTTCCACATCTATATTAGGCTTCCCTTTATCAGCACAGTGAATGCGTAATTGCGAGCAAAACGATTCATTTTTTAAATGTGCGCCAATAATTGGACAAACTTCCTCCGAACAGGTGCTCTACCTCCGATTTAATTGAAATTTTGCACAGACCTTCTTTTTGACAATTTGAGCCTTTGCTCAAAAGGATTTTTGGCGCATCGCAATAGTTTTCGAAATATCGACTTTTGGAAATTGATCATTGAGGCGCCTGTATATTTATATGTATCAAAGGGCGCTACTGCTATCCCTACTTCATCGATACGATCGACCCAACAAATCTAAACAATCACAACCGATGATATTCAAGTTTCTATCGTTGGAACGCAACGAGAATTCTCTTTTATTCTTTTATTTGCCTCATTTTCATTATCATCCAAAATCTTTTCTCACATATTCAGACTGAAGATCTCTAATAAGAATTGTGAAAAACGTTTGGTTGATTATCGTGGCCCAAATGTGAAAAAAAAAAAAAAAAAAAAAAAAGTTGGACGACGAAACTTTCGTTGCTTTCCAACGATGCAAACTTTAATATGATCACAACCGAGACTGAGCAAGTCCTACAAAAGCCAAACATAAAATATGAAATAAGAATCATAATAGATATAACACGTAATTATAAACCCAATTATACAGGCGCATTAATTTATCAATTTTCAAAAGTCGATATTTCGAAAACTATTGCGGTGCGCCAAAAATTCATTCAGGCAGTGACTTATTGGGACATTGAAGAAGTTCTCACTGTTTTCCAACGTATGGCGTTACGAGAACTGCGTGCCTGTAGTCTAAGGCCATGTGTCACACGTCCCAATCGGCAAAAATCCTACTGCCAAGTTTTCTCCTAGACGGATCATATTTCGGGCAAAATAAGAGAAAGCCGTTGTTCGTCGTTTAACAGAGCGGAACGTGTGTCTTTTGTTTTTTCCAAACAAATCAACCGTTTTAGAAATCATTGGGAATCTGCAAATCAGCTATCTCTCTCTCGCACTCATGGCCGCTCGGTCGGTGTGACACTTGGCCTTAAGATTGTAACGCATCAATTAAGAAGTACTATGAGGAAGCTTGAAATTCAATGTATGTCATTTCGCCGAAGTGTAAACAACATTTTTTTTTTCATAGTGTTAAACATGACAAATTTTCTGCCAAAAAAAAGTATTTGCGGGAAATTTTACGGCACTACTTTTTTATAATAAAAAAAAAAAAAAAAAAAAAAACTGCAGCTGCAGCACACAGAATTCTTGTTGAGACTTACGGCGACCAGGCTCTGTCGGAAACAACATGCAGAGATTGGTTTGGACACTTGAAAAATAATGATCTTGATGTTGAAGATAAAGAACGCTCTGGCGCACCGCAAACATTTGACGCCGAATAATTGGAGGCATTACTTGACGAAGACTCATGCCAGACACTAGCTGAACTTGCAGAATCATTAGGAGTTGATGACACCACAGTTTCGAAACGTTTTAAAGCATGAGAAATAATTGAAAAGCAAGGATATCGGGGGCCGTACGAGTTGAAGCCGAGGCACGTCGAACGGCGAAAATGGATAGACTACGACAACCCTGAGCGTAGAAAATCGAGGGGGTAAGCCCGGCCGTGCATCAATATTGTCGGCAAAGCCGCCGAATATCCACGCTTCCAAGCTTCTCCTCTGCATTTTGTGGGATCAGCTGAGTGTAGTTTATTATGAGCTCCTTAAACCTAATGAAACCATCACGGGAGATCGCTATCGACCACAATTGATGCGTTTGAGCCGAACATTGAAGGAAAAACGGCCGCTATACGAGCAAAAACACGAAAAAGTCATATTTTTCAGCACGACAACGCTCGGTCTCTTGTTGCAAAACCGGTGGAAACCTACGTGGAAACGCTTAAATGGTAGGTCCTACCGATTGTCACTTATTCCAATCGATGGCACATGGCCCTGCTGAGCAGCACTTCCATTCTTATCAAGATGCCAAAAAATCGATCGACTCTTGGATAGCCTCAAAAGACGTGTCGTTTTTCCGACGTGGAATTAAAATGCTGCCAGAAAGATGGGAAAAAGTAGTGACTAGCGATAGACAATACTTTCAGTGGCATGTTTTTTTTTTTCTACTAATTTTTAATAATACAGCATACATTTTCACGAAAAAACAGCGAGAACTAATTCAACGTCCCAATATTGAAAAAAAAAGAAGACCTGTGCAAAATTTCACCTGAATCGGACTTAACAGCTGTTCGCAAGTACAGCCCCCCGTGTTTAAATGTAGAATGTCACCATACAACATATAGGTTACCTTTTGAAGAAGAGTCCACCTTGAAATAACCTCTCGGGATTTTTTGATTCGCCTCTTGAGTTCTTGAGTTATATCGATGTTTTCAAATAAATGGGACACCCTGTGTGTGTGTGTGTGTGTGTGTGTGCGTGTGCGTGTGTGTATATATATGTTACACACAAAGCAAAAAAGTGCATCGATAGGTACTGTGATTTTTCTTTCAATACTTTATTTCAAATCGGGATACGCAAAAAAAACAATCTCGAAATCTCTTTTCTCTCGCCCGATAATGCGTCCAATTATTGCCCGGAATTTTTCTCATCTTATTCTCTTCGCTCTCATTCATCCCATTGCGTTCACGCGCCGTTATTTATTTCAACCCGTTCACTCTCGTATTCCAAATACCGGAAGCGAAATTATCACACGCTTACAGAAAAATTCGCCTTCCTATCATCACGTGTCGTATTTTTTTTTTTCAAATTCTTCCTCGTTTGCCCACTTCGTCCGAAGAGCCAACGAAAATGAAATTCGAATATACTTGCCTTGGATTTTACGTATTGCGAGCCACGGCAAATTTGACGCAAAGAAATATTCGATTTTTCTTCGAAATTCGAAATTTTATGACTTTCATAACACAATCATCGTCCACGTGTTTCATTAATTTAAAAAAAAAAAAAAAAACCTCTCTTGCGCTGCATTCCATTTTATTTCACGAACGTGATGAACAAGAAGAAATCCACAGTGTGACAATTGTATCGTACCCTTTCGAAGATTATGAATTTATAGTGAGCAAGGCAAAGAAAAAAGCCAAAGCGAGCGAATAATTCACACTTTCACACTCTTCCACGGTGGCTGGTCTTGCGTTTTTTTTTTCTCTTTCCCTCCATAGATGTATAGAGATATTTGCAAAGAAAAACGAATTTGTCGTTTTCCGATGTCTCGAGTGTAACATGCTTGAAATGCATTATTTGACGATTCAACCACAAAATTAGTCGGTCAGTCGAAATAATTTTCAATATCCCTCACGTATAAAACTTGTACTCGTTATATTATTCGTAGAATTTTTTATTTTTCTTCTCATCGACATTTTCCTTTCTTTGCTCATGGTATTTCTGATATTTTTTGTTTGTCACAATTTTGCCTCATTATTATTATTCTTTTATATTTTAATATTTATAAACTCATATTATTTATATGGTATGTAAGTAATCATATATTATAAAATATATTTATCATATATTTTATAATAATAATAATAATGATGATGATGATGATGATTTATTTATATAAAGTTAAATAATGGTACATTATGGGGTACGAGTACGAAAAAAAAAATTTATAACGAGTCTGAGTGATATATTGTGTGTGTGTGTTTATATATATATACATAGTGTACTGATATTATCATTTTATATTTACATTATATTTAATTACACATTTTATGGACAAAATATAAATAATATATAATAATAATCAACAATATATATGTATATCCATATATATATATATATTTTTTTTCCGGAGGTCTACATTATGTGAAAATTATTTTTTCGATAAATCAAAATTTTGATTACCACATCGTATACGAGCAACGTCGTTTTTCTTCTCGAGTTGTTCGTTGAACAGAATATTAATAATAATAATAACCGAAATAATAATTATTATAATCCGACTGATCTTGCGGTTTTTGGCTAACGTTTTCTCGCGTGTTCCTTTTAAACACGAATCGTCCAAAACAAAAACAAAAAAAAAAAAAAAAAAAAAAACGAAACAAGTACAAAAATCATCCGGTGTTGGACACAAGGACTGCTATCCGTCTCCTCCTCCACAAATACGATCTACTCCTACTGTACGACAACGTCACCATCTCACTCTTGCTCCGCAGGCTACTTTGAGACCGACTGGTGGCGTCCCAGGAAAGGTGGGTCTGCACCAAACTACCTATGTATGTTTTGTCTACTATTTTACTTCCTTTCCATATATATAACCGTTAGAACGAAAAAAAAGACATTATTATCGTACATGAGACACATAGACGTAGATTGTGTGTTCGTCGTTTCGTTGCGAGCTAAAAGCAATATTATATATTTATATATATATATATTAGGTGTAGTAAAAAGAAATCCATTATTTTTGCAATAGATGGCTTTAGTAATCTGTATCTCGCGTTGTATAAGTGCGATCGGATTGCGCTAGATGGCGTTAGAAAGATAAGCTTTCGTACTAAAATAAACATTTCAGACAGTTTTGTGATTGCTTGACTCAATATTTTTTGAGCGCGCGTCAAAGATGGCCACCAGCAAAGTGAAAATACGCCATATTTTGCAGTTTTTCTTCGATAGGGCGAAAACGCAAGTCAGGCGGCTGAAAATGTGAATAGTTTTTATGGTCCTGATACTGTAACAGCCAATCACGCGCAATTTTGGTTTCGTCGATTCCGTTCCGGTAATTTTCATGTCAAAGATGCACCACGCTCTGGAAGGCCAATTGTCGAAAATATCGATAAAATAATGGAAATCGTCGAGTCTGACCGTCATGTAAGCACCTTTTCCATTACCCAGGAGCTAAACATTGCACAAAAAACCGTTTGGGATAACTTGAATAAGGCTGGATACAAAAAGAAGCTCGATGTATGGGTGCCACACGAGTTAACGCAAACAAAACCTCATGGACCGAAATTCCATCTGCGAATCGCTGCTGAATCGCAAGAAAATCGATCCATTTCTGAAGCGGATGGTGACTGGTGATGAAAAGTGGGTCACTTACGACAACGTCAAGCAAAAACGGTCGTGGTCGAATCGCGGTGAGCCGGCGCAAACGGTGGCCAAGCCAGGATTGACGGTCAGGAAGATTTTACTGTGTGTTTGGTGGGATTGGCAGGGAATCATCTACTATGAGCTGCTCCCCTACGGCCAAACTCTTAATTCGGACATGCCCTGTCAACAATTGGACCGTCTGAAGGAAGCAATCGCCCAGAAGCGGCCAGCTTTGGCCAATAGGAGAGGAATTGTGTTCCATCGGAACAACGCCAGACCACACACATCGATAGTGACTCGCCAGAAGCTCCGGTTGCTTGGTTGGGAGGTTCTTATGCATCCACCTTATAGTCCGGATCTGGCACCAAGTGATTACCACCTGTTCCTCTCTATGGCGAATGATTTTGCTGGTGAAAAATTCGCCTCAAGAGAAGCTTGTAAAAATCGACTGTCCCAGTTTTTTGTCAATAGGGACGAGGGTTTCTATGAGAAAGGCATAATGAAATTACCTTCAAAGTGGCAACAAGTTATCGATCAAAACGGTGCATATTAGACCTAAATCTGATCATTCTAACTATGCTAAACTTCATGCAAATCATGCAATTTCAATTTCATCCAAATTCATGCAAAAATAATGGATTTCTTTTTACTACACCTTATATATACACGAATAATAAAAAAATATAAATAAATATATATATATATATATATATAGGAAAACGATAATAAAACGCTTGCGCGGGATGTGGAGCTCAGTCCCAAAAAGTTGTTTAACAAATTGTGCTTGAACGCGATTGTCGCAATGCTTCTTTTTTTTTTTTTCGTTTTCTTTACGTTTTCTCGTTTGTACGAATATTAACGCTACACTAGGAACTCGTTCATTTCATTCGTGTATATACATGTCTATGTTCATATAATTAGAGAAAGCAAAAAAAAACAAACGTTAACACATCATGAAGAATTTCGGAAAATAAATCTTTTTTTTTCATCGAGTCACGGAACGATCTCCACAAGCCCGAGAAAGAGCTCGGACTGTACGTGGGGAGACATCGGGAGGGCTTCTTTTACTCCTATTTCTCTTTCACTTCCTTCCTTTAATGTTCATCGTTAAAAAGAAAAACCAAAAATACCGCGCTCGAAATTTCGCGATGATTCCCCACCCAGTTCTCGTGGCTTACAAAAAAAAAAAAATAATGCTTCATGCGCTTTCAACAGCTTAGAACTAAAAAAAAGAGTGAAAAAAAAGCATCAAAATTGGTAATGCGTGATACAATGTGTTGTGAATGCGAATATTAAAATTCCATGATTTTCCCGATACATTCAGCTTAACATTCAGATGATACGCTAAATATATATATATATATATATATAGATATATATATATATATATATATATATATATATATATACACATGTATATATATACAATATATATATAGTTGTGTTTATGTATATATATATATATACATATATATATGTATTATGTGTACTTTATGACGTAAAAGTTTGCTTCGTTGGAGCGCAATGATTAATTGTTTACTCTTCATTTCTTTATTTTTATGATTATCCAAAAACTTTTTTTTTCAAATTGCGGTCGTAAATCTGCAATAATAATACGTAAAAACGTTTTAGTGATTTTCACAGAAAAACAAAAATTTGAACCATTAAAAAGAATTAATTTTCTTTGAAACAATTTTTTTATTCATTTTTCATTTCTTTATTTTTATGATTACCCAAAGTCTTTTGTTTTTGCAAATTGAGGTCGTAAATTTCTAATAAGTATATATAAAGACGTTTCAGTGATTTTCACAGCCAAACTAAAAATTGAACAATGAAAAAGAATAATTTTTCATTGCATTCCAACGATGCCAATTTCAACATCGTTGTACTTTGATTATTATTATATTAAAATGATATGTACTTATATATTGTCCGTATAAAATGTGAAAATTAATAATATTCTATTGGGACAATAAATAGTATAATAATAATAATAATAATAATAATATACATGTGCACACACTGTAAACAGTGTTATAACGATATAATGCCTTAAATGTTATACTAAAATATGTTACATTACACCTTTTCTTTAATATATGCATATGTATATATGTTCGTAAATCGTGTACCCCCCCCCCCCCCCCAGCGTCTATATTCCCGCGTAAAATATACATTTCTCAAACAAATTTTCGTTGTCTTCATTTCGTTGTTTTCTTTTCTTTATCAATTTATTATTATTATTTTTTTCCGTTTAATTCGATTTTCTCGAACAATACACATTTCGTAGTTGCGAGTAATGAAAAATGACGAGCCATGATGAAATCTTGGACGCAAAGAAACTTAGGGGGGTGGGCGTAAGTGTGACAAGGCATGTAAGTGAGATATGACACCCCGAACCACAACATTCATCGTACAACCTGTTTCACCACGTAACGGAGAAGATAAAAAAAAATCGATCGATCTCTCGTTTTTTTGTGCCTCGAGAACAAAAATGGAAAAAAAAAAACAATTCTATTATAGGCCCGATATGTAAGAAAAACAACAACAAAAAATCCATCGCCCGGCCGTAATGCACCAAAGCAAAAAAACATTTTCCATTTTCACGATTACCGCTTTGTTCCGTTCGTTGGCTCATGTTTTTCTATTGAAGAATAAATACTTAAAAAAAAAACAGAAAAGAAATTTTACTTATGAAAAAAAAGAAAGTTCAAGAGTATATTTTTGCAAAAATAGATCAAACACAGAAGAGAGGACGGTCTCGCAATCGTGTTGCATCGAAATGTTCGTTATCCTTATCACTTTTGTTTTCTCTCGTTGTTTATACGTCGTGTTCCATTCCGAATTTTTTTACGTTGCAATTATTTTCGGCGTTGCGTTTATTGTTTATCGTCTGTCCTTTGTTAATGAAACGAAGCACTTTGACGCGAGGCAGTCTATATACATATGTATATAAACGTAGATATATGTATATGTATCTATGAATATATATATGCAAATACAGGATGACAATTGTAAAGTAGCCGTACGTTTTTTAAGGCTCTTTGGTGGTCTGTTGAGGTGTTTTCGAAACGATACATCGCAAAGGCGCGAAAAATTGAGAATTCTGAAGAAAAAAAAATGAAAATTTCATATCGAGTCCAGCAGAATACAGATAATTCAATTGCGAATACGAAATAGTCTTAAAGAAAAAGAAAAAAATCCGTGAAAATAAATTCCATTTATCCACTATAAAATGCATTTTTATATTTTTTTTTCTCGATGACAAAAAAACGTTTTTCAGGAGTGTTTCGTATTCGGAATGTCATCTTCATTCTGTTGTACTCAAAATGGGATTTTCATTTTTTTTTTTCCAGAATGCTCAATTTTTCTGTCAAATACTACTCGTCACAAAAATACGCTGTATTTTTTTTTTTTTTTTTCGAAGAGAAATTGAAGAACCAGTAAAATTCATATTTTTCTCAGTCGCAAAATCTCTGAGTGAGACCCTGAAAAACACACGGCTCCCTCATAATTGTCACCCTTTATATATATTCATAAATATCCTCCATTTTGCAGAGAGAGAGGTATCTCAGTTTATTTTTCCTCAATCTTTCTTTATTCTTATATACAATATAGTAATAGCGCATTAATAATCACATCGTGACTAAGAGTGCAAATTTTTTTCCCTCCCCTCCTCAGCTCATGCATTCGACTATTACGGTAAGTTATATCATTTCTATTGATTTTTTTCCACTCTCTCTCTGTCTCTCTCTCTCCCTCTCTCTCTCTCTCTCTCTCTCTCTCTCTCTCTCTGACTCTCTGACTCTCTGACTTTCTGACTCTCTGACTCTCTGACTCTCTGACTCTCTGACTCTCTGACTCTCTTACTCTCTGACTCTCTGACGCTCTGACTCTCTGACTCTCTGACTCTCTGACTCTCTGACTCTCTGACTCTCTGACTCTCTGACTCTCTGACGGTCTCCCCTGCTCTTTCCGCTTGTCCCTTTGGTGTCCCAGTGGTGAGCGTTTATTATTTTCCAGACGCGTCTGAATCGCTCGTTTGGAAATACGAATTTTTTGCACTCGTAAAAAAAAGGAAAAAAAAAACATCCGGAAAATCGATCGATAAAAAAATCAATCGATGGAAAACGAGCGAGAAAAGACAGCCGATCGTGGCAAAGAGATAAAAAAAAAAATACAAAACACACTGGATCCTCCTATTCTCGCGAAAATATAGACACGAAAATAAAAATAAAAAAAAAACAAGAAAAAAGGGACACAATATCCATTGCGTAATCTTGTCACGACTTAACGCACCTTCCGGAGTTCTCGGATTAATGCGATGTCACGTTCATTGCTCGTGCATTACATTTTGGGAATGTCATTTATAGATGCTAACAATTCTGTACTAACGGGAGAGAGGAAACGAACCGTCGCTTGTGGTGTTGGCTACGAGTTTAACGAACAAAAAAGAAAAAAAAACATATTAACATCGAAACAAAATTTAAAAAACCCCGCCGCCTCCCCGAACAAATGGAAGAAAAAAAAATGAAAATTGTCAATTGATTAACAAAAAAAAACACTATGCGAATTATGGACTGCACAATTTTTCAATCGAACGTCAATAACCCGTAACAAACATATGGTATGGCTGTTCTAATATGGTGCAGGAATGAATACTTTTGGCGCTTTTTATTAAGGAGTATTATTAGAAATTCTCCTGCTAAGATAGAGGAAATAACAAATAAGCTATTTTTAATGGCAAAATTGTTTCATGGCGTTATATATATATGTATAGATATATATATATATATATATATATATATATATATATATATATATATATATATATATAATATATGGTTGTTGGCGTTTGCATCGTTGAAACGCTATTTTTTGCCAATTTTGGAGTACGAAATTCGACGGAACTAAAATTTTCAAAAATTAAAAACAGGAGGTACGAAGGTTTAGCAGGATTCTTATTAGAATACGGCAATCTAAATTTGCAAAAGACGGTTCTGGGTTATAATAAAAATGGAAATATAATAGAATGAAAAAGAATATTCGTGGCGTTCGCACGATGCAAATGCCGATGCCATCATTATATATTATATATGATTATATTCTTATATTATATATTAATAATATAATAATATTATAATACTATGTGTATATATATATATGACCACATGAATATATAAAAACTTAAAAAAATATCTACGTATATATTTATATATTGATTTGTATGTATATACTATATATACTCGCATAGACAAACACAAACAAATTCATACAAAAAGATGTAAATGAACATAAAATATGTACGTACGTACATACATTAATATTTATTTATTTCCTGAGTTTCAATAAGTTTGCGGGTTTTTAGGTGTTACCCTTGCCCATTGAAGCCCTTTCATATCACTCGTTTCCTACCACGCACTTGGCTAAACTTAAGCCAACTTCCGTTGGGTCGACAGCCGTCTCAAGCTACCCTATACCGTATTTTCCGAGGCTTCGGGGAAAATGTGGAAAACCCGTACCGGTATAAACGGGCCCATATTTTTCAGATTCTCTGGTGCACAGACGTTTTACTCAAGTATGTACACCAAGGTGTCTGAAGTATTGGTCTTCCGCTGACTGGTTGATGCGCGAGCCGGTGTACGGCTAAGCGGCCACCGCTCCGAGTATAGGCTGTGTATAAGAATTCTTAACTCGAACTACCGCCGGAGCCGCACCCCGATCGCCCATCCACCCGTGTCGCTTGCATATACTTGTATACAAATTTATATTTATATATTAATTTGTAGGTGTATACTTTATATACAAACATAAACATACACACGTACACTCAGCTCTCATCTATTTTGCCGAGCCAGGACCAACGGCCGTCGTTTATTTTGCGGTGTGAGGTGCACCCATTATAGGGTCAAAACGATAAATGTTAAAAAAAAAAAAAAAAAAAACCTTGAATTTTAATTTGTCACTAAATTATTAATTTGTAGGAGTCTACGGCGACAAATGAACTAAAGCACTTGCACAAATCGTCATACAATCAATGTCAATTATTTTAGCGAAGACTCCTACAAGAAAAGGTCATAGAGTAACGAGGGTTGGGGGAGGGACCCATCGGACAAATAACTGGTCGCCGTTTCGCAAAATTGCTGGCGTAAAAATAGATGACAGTTGTATATATATGCATTCATACAAAAATATATAAATAAATACTAATTATTTACGTATATACGAATATTTGTATATTAATTCATATTTTCATCCGAGCGTGTGCGTATATATATGCCATACTCGAAAAAATTAAGTACGCTCCTTGCCATTTACTTTGCATTGTCCGTTACGTACTCTATTTCGTTCGGTTCTGTACATAAATAATACGGCGTATAGGATGCGTAGCGTTTGAAAGAAAGCATATAACTTGCGAGCGTTGAAAAAACAAAAGCTATAGCTACGTACCCAGGGCACATTCGTAATTGCATGTAGTTAACATAAAATAAAAAAAAAAAAAAAAAAAAAAAACAAAAAAACAAAACTGCATTCACAAATTCACCTCAAAACGTTTCGGCCTTTCTGCATCAATCGTCGGTTGGCGAAACACTGAGCTGGAGTTGCAAAAAATAGGAAGGAAAAAAGTTGAGAAAAATCGAATTTGCATTCCTCCGTGGATTTGACGAGTCGACGATTGATTTGCGAGGGGTTAGGAGCGCTCACGAGATAAGATATGAAATTGATTGACATTTTCTTTTCCCTCCTTCAAGACGAGTACAATCTAAATCCTGGTTTAGAATGGGAGGACGAATTCACAGGTAGGTGTTTTATACTCCGAAGCTGGATTAACGTTTATTCACTGTTCAACCAGTATATCTGCAAGCTTTTATTATTTTTTTTTAAACTCTCATCTCCCTCCTTTTTTTGTTGGTTCGATTGTTCACCTGTGTAAACAAAAAAAATGAACCAAAAGGAATAGTCCCACTGGATGAAAAAAGAGTAATTTCTGCGACGTGAATATTTCACTCGGAACGTTTCGAATTTTTTTCTTTCTTTTTTTGTTTTCTCGTACCTTCTGTCGATTGCGCACAGTCCTCGTAAATGTGAATAAATGTACATTGTTACTCGTAGTTCGCGCGACCAGGTATAATCGAATTCTTGCAATTCTCATCGTCCTCGAGCTTTTTGTGCACCAGTGTCTATTTAAAAAAAATTATTTTCTAATTTTTCTTCTCGAAAGTTTTCACGTTCGTCCACTCCATCCTTTACTACCTGTGAATTTGCTTTTTTTTTTTTTCTAACGATCAGCTGTGAACTTTATTTTTACATTTTTTTTAAAATTTATTTTTCTAGAGCAATATTTGCATGATACGTGCATATACATATATGTATGTGTATAAGTATATGTGTATATATTCTTAGTTATTCGTAGCATTAATTGTAGTGCGAAAAAAAAATAGTTTTTATCGATAGGCGAAACTTTCGTGGTTCGTAGGTCATTTCTTTATTTTCGTTCGTTCGTAAAAGTATACGAAAATTTGATGCATGAGGCTCGGGAAGCTGCGTTAAATGAATTCTCGTTCGAAAAGAAGAAAAATTTTTCATCTTCGCGGATAATATTTCTCTCGCAAAGTTTGGATAATTTATTATTTAATTTTTTATTGATTTTTAATTTTTACGCATTAATGAATATCAGTGAAAAAATATGATTGCCTCTCGATGAAAAAAAAAAACGACAACTGCTCGCTAAAGTTTAGATCGTCCAAATGTTCAAATGACAAATTTAATTTGTTTTTCGCTTCGACCGTCCGTTCGTAATGTTCATTTTTTTCTTTTCGCATTCCTTGGATCGTTGCATGAAAAGTCAAAAGAGAAAATATTGAAAGCGTAAGCGTCACGACGAAAATTCATCGAATTAATGTTTTATCGTGATGAGACTCGACACGTGGGCTTGACGTTTTAAACCTGCAAAATTGTAGAAAGAAATCCGAAAATTCCCCACGATACTGTTAAACCCCGCGCACGTTTTACGTTTCCTTGGCATGCTTTGCAACACCAACAAATCATTTATTTCGCTCCTCTCTCTCTTGCTCTTGCTCTCATTCTCTCTCGCTCTCTCTCTCTCTCTCTCTCTCTCTCTCTCTCTCTCTCTCTCTCTCTCTATTTTTTTTTGCTCGACACGCTCCTTCCATTTTTCCACGACCCGACAATAATCGCATTTCGACGAGTAAGTAATAATCACGAAAAAAAAAAAACAAAGCGCGCGTACTTTTGAGTTTCGGACAATGAAGAATCGTAGAAAAATATTCGTATGAGCGATACACGCATGCGTCCCCGTGTAAAATATATCATCTCGCTTTTGTTTCTTTTTCTTTCGAAGAACGTCAAAATTAAGAAAAAAACGGAAAAACAAAAAAAAAAAATTCAACGAGTAGATGCGACATTTTGCGTGTTTACTTGTCAGAGTACTCGAACGTAGTTAGAGTTAGGCTACGTTTTTTTTTGTGGGGCTGACTTATTCACCACAGTTTTGACATATGATGATGGCCAAGCCGAGGATGAGGAGAACAGTCTGCCCCACATGGACGGCTTCCAGAGCAAACTTCCGCCGGGTATACTGCCCCACGGTCTACCCCAAGTCAAGGAAGTTCAACCTGCCCTCACGCAGGTCGAACAGGAAAAGGAGAAAGAAAAGCCGCCTAAAGAGGGTAAAAATAAGTTTTTATTTAATGTTTTTTTTTTAACGTTATTTTTGCACACTTTTCAGCCGTAATATTTTTTTCAATTTTGCGTGTTTTTCGAATCCGAAAGTTCGAGAGCTCAGCGAAGAGGAGAAACAAATGATCATTCTGTCGGAGGACTTTCAACGTTTTCTGGACAGAACGAGCCGCGTTGTCGAAAGGGCCCTTGCCGAGTCGGTCGACATTTATACCGACTATACCGGCACTCTGGACGGCGAGGAAGGAATGTAAGCATATTTATCAAAAAAAAGATTTTATTCTTCGTCAAAAGACTTTTTTTTGAACGTGGTTTGGTTTTTTTTTTTTTTTTTTTTTTAGATTACGCGTCCATGGCACAGTAGTTGATAATAATCAAATTATTAAATACAAAAACGAAGATAGGAAAATCATAGAAATAAATGAGAAAAAGAAAAACGTAATACAATATGGGAACAATTGAGGGATCATCACAGTGTAACGGATCGAAAAATAGCTGATTTTCGCGATTTTTTTTCGATGGTTAAAACACGTTAATCAGCCTGATTTTTTTTATGTCAAATCAAAGCACACATGACGAACAGAAATTAAATTTTTAAACGTTTATTTTTTTTTACATTTTTTTAACGGTCGAAAATGTCTTGGAAAAAAAGGAGTTCTCACGGTGTACACGGTTGTGGCTGTAAATATTATCCGAAACAAAATTTGTAAAAAGATTATTAATCAGTATGAAAGCCGCTATCTTGCTGTGGACGTTTTTTTTTTAAATCAAAATTGACAAAATGGCGGCGGTTTGAAAAAAGTATCGAATTTAGCTTATTTTATCGAGTTTTTCGTTAAAAAAAAAAACACGATGAAAAAAAAGCTTCCATAGCAAGATAAAGAATGGCGCGAAGAATGTTGTGTCAAAATTTGAGACGGATAGCTTGAAAACTCTTCCTCAGAGAGTGTACACCGGTTTGAAAAACGAAATTTCGAGAAAAACGCGTTTAAAGTTTCGAGTGCGGAATTTTCATAAAAATTGTCTATCTAGGATCGAACGGCGATGCCAGGTCCATGGTTATAACCGTCTATACTATCGGATAAAGCAAAAAAAAAAAATCGATTTATTGAAAATTTTACACCGCGATGATCTCTCAAGGAATCGAATGATATAAAAAATGATAAATGGAATAAAAAATAGTAAAAATGATACATTTTTTTCCCTTTTTCTCCCTACATTGCCGTACCTTATCTTTCCTCATAATTCCTTCGTTTACTCCCTTAGCTCTTTTACCTCCCAATATTTTTCGTTTTCTACGTTCCCTTTTCCGTTCTTGTACTCTTTGCAGTATGTTGATTCGTCAATCCTGCATCAATCTCGTTCCGAATGTCCTGCTCCGTTAAAATTTTTATTCCACTATCTCCATTTTGCTCTATTCCTCCCACATCCCCGATTCTTATTGCCTGCCCCATACTTCCTCGCACTTCTTGCATGTCTTTTGCAAGGTGTCCTCGGCCTACTTTAACGGTTGTCCGTTGATAATTCCTCTTATCTCTTCTTTTAGGCACACACCTTTCGTCACCTTTCTCCCTCCATCTTTGTTATTTCTACTAGATATTTTGCCGCTCATTTCCAGGTCTCTGTTTCCATCACTCTGCACACCGATTCCATAATTTAAATATAGTTTGCTGTCTTTCGACTGATTCCCATGGCCTGATTTTTACATGTTTTCCCCGCCAACGTCTTCTCTTCCTTCTGCCCCCGTATAACAATTTCACTTTTTGCCGTTGCCTTCGTCAACTGTAATCTCTTTATCAAGCTGCTTAGTCGTGCTCTTTTGAAAATTCTCCAAGTTGCGTTGGTGCACTTTTTTCATTTTTCCAACTATAATCTTTAAGGTATGACCGGATGGTGGACCGTCCGGCACAACGTTATTCCAAAATGGACGAATCGTGGATTTACAAGTCCAGATCATGTCGTACAAGTTTAGACTGACAAATAGCTCATTTAATAATAAATTAACAGTTGGAAATATTAATTTTTCACTTTTAATAATAATTGAAGTGAAATTCGACGATATTGGCGTGTGCTTGACTGAGGTGACGCGTCAGTGACTGTACATCTCTTTCAAGCGTCCAACAAAAAAAATCGTAATTTTTAAATTCAATCAATACGTCCGGATCATCTTATTATTATTTCTAATAATTATCCAAAAAGTCAATATATATATATATATGTTGACTCTTCCAATGATTGCTATTAATTAATCGTTAAAATGCGGCGATACTCGTAATTGCTTTAATTAATTTCTCGACATTTACTCAGTCGATTGATTTCAAACTTGGCATAATCAATCGCTTGATCCTAAATTATGATGATGATACAATATTTTCCGAATTTACGGCGATGTAGTTCCCCATTAGTTTTGCAAGCATTAACGTCTGCAGAAGCTGTTTTTCCACCGGCGACCGTCTCTTAAATTCATATGTTTATAACTACTAAATTATTTAGTTAAAAATTTTAAAATAATTCATGTATTCTATCGAGAACAACTAGCATTCCTCAAATTTTCAAGAATTTTGCCCATTTTTCAAATATCCATCCAGCAATATCTCAAATGTTTTTCAAATGAAATTCCTGGGGCGAACCGTACCCTTAAAATCGATATAAACACATAAACAATTATAATTAACGATACGACAATAAATGAATAAAACGAAATTCAAGATCAGACAAGATCTTAATTAAAAGATCTTTTCTGATCTTACGTCAAAAGAATTTCTCTTAATGTGACATTTTGTCGTTCGCCAAGGGACGAGAAGAGTCATCAGCGTCTATGGCTGAATCGCTCGTTTTTCTGCGAGCGCTGGTCGCGAAATCGTTGCGTCACTTCGATGGACTGGTCGCCCCAATTTCCGGAACTTCTGGCAGCCTCGTACTCGAACAACGACGACACACCGAACGACCCCGACGGGGTTTGTCTCGTCTGGAACACGAAATTCAAGAAAACAACACCCGAGTACGTTTTCCATTGTCAGTCGCCGGTTATGTCGACGACTTTCGCCAGATTCCATCCGAATTTGATCCTCGGCGGTACGTACTCCGGGCAGATCGTTTTATGGGACAACAGAGTACAGAAGAGAACGCCGATTCAACGCACGCCTCTGTCGGCGAGCGCGCACACGGTGAGAAATCCTATTGAAGCCTTATATACGCGATTTCCCCGATTTTCCTAGGTACATCTACAGAAACCGTGGACAAACCCAAACAAAACAAATCCTTTATCCCAATATTGCCAATTTCTTTTTTTTTATCCATATTTTTATCAAGCTCTTAATTTAACTTAACTGAACAAAAAATTGGTGCTTGCGTGTCTAAAGGAACGTACTTAAAAAAATTATTTTCCTTTTATTTCAATTTTTTAAATTTGTTTTTTATTCTGGAATAAAAAAAATGTCGATGTACTTTGTCCATTGGTAGTTGGAAAAAAATAGCCATAACTCAATGTTTATTTTTACCAATAAAAAACAAAAATAAAAAGCCGAAAATGGAGGTTTTTTTTCCGATAACTCGAAAATTGATGAAGATAAAGATCGAAAATTTTGCGTACATTTTTTTTCTTCGATCCAAAACGATTTCCCAAGTATCGAGATAAAACGCCTTGGGGGCAGTTTTGACATGCTTACCCAGCTTTTACACCCTTTGTAATTCTGGAGAGCTTAACATTTCTTAAAAGTTCAGGCTGAAATAATATCGAAAAAAAAAAGCTTCAACATTTTCTCTCTCGGGTCGACACATTCGGAAAAAAGTTGAACGAAATTCCGGAATCGTTTGTTTTGTTTTGTTTTTTCTCACATACCAAAGGCCCAGGAAAGAAAGGCTCCAGACAAGAAAGACCTACATTTCCAAAAAATGACCGATTATTGTCTCAGTATCGTATTGTAATCCTACCAGCCTAATGTCATTCTGAAAAATAAACGAATTTGCAGACAGACACGACAATTTGTTACAGCTATCGAGATATTAAAGCGGTTTTGGGAATTATATAATTCGGCGACGAGCGCGTGTGGGCAAAATTTGGGGGAGGTCTGAGGAATTGTAAATTCGCAGGGCAATCAAACGAGTCGGTACATTTTATTTTCGCAGCACCCGGTGTACTGCCTCAACGTAGTAGGAACGCAGAACGCTCACAATCTCATCAGTATATCGACCGACGGGAAAATGTGCTCTTGGAGTTTGGACATGCTCTCGCAGCCCCAGGAGACTCTGGATGTTCAGACGAGACAGTCGAAAGCAATCTCGGTGACGTGTCTCGCTTTTCCTCACGGCGACGTCAACAATTTCGTCGTCGGTAGCGAGGACGGAACGGTTTTCTCCGGTATTCGTACTGTCCTTTATCCCAATTTCTTCGAAAATTTCAATAAAACAGCCTGTGACCTCGCGCGACTTTTAAAAAACCCTAGTGTTTCGCAATCAAATGCGCACTCTGCGTGCGCGGTACACGCAACGAATATAATTTTCCAGACAAACTTTTACACCTCATTTCACCCCCCCCCCCCGGCCCCCTTGAGCGTTTATTTTTTAAATATCCTATCTTATTGCACCTTCATTGGGATCTGTCAGATGGCGATGTGAGATGTGGTGGCGGAAAATCAATACTTAGCGCAAAGCCTTCAATAGATATTATACGTAGCTATACGATGAAAGTATTTAGCTTTTTGTGAAAAACATAAATATCGGTGATATCGGAATTGGCCGAGTTTTCCCCGTGTAAAAACTATTGCAAGAATATTAAATGTGCTGTGAAAGATTGCGAAAGCACTTGGAGTGAGGAGTTGAAAGTGCGTTTCCACAACTTTCCTATTGCAGGGAAACGCCTTTGTGTGCATGAAAAAAGTTATTTTGAAAAAGTGGAAAAACAGATCAATTGGATTGGTTGGACGAAAGGCTTAAAAAATGTTTAAGTGAATTTAGAGATAGAAGTGTGCTGTAAAGGAATTTTTCGAGAGTGTCATGAAAAATTGAGAAAATTAAAAAAATAACTAAACACTTTTCACTGCAAATAATGAAAGGTACTGACAACGAGAGGATAGACTTATCGATCACGATACAATAACGTCGCAATTATGCGCTTGTATTTTTCTCCCAACCCAGCTTTGCAAGAGAAATTCATTTTCAATAATAAATCTAATGGGGATTATTGCGTAATTGAGAGGTTTGCAAAGAATACGTTTTGAAGGTGAGACTGCACCGGTGCACTGGGGAAAGGCCACAAGCTTTACCTCGTTTTAAAATTGTGCCCAGCCTTCAAAAGACCTTCTCCTATCTCAAAGTAGCGTGTCGTTTATTAGGATTGTTACCAGCCCAATGAAAAATTCCACTGATACTATTATCAAACGCAAATTCCCGTAACAGCCTGTCGTCACGGCACGAGAGCCGGAGTTACGGAGATTTACGAGGGCCACCAGGGTCCGGTGACCGGGATCAGCGCTCACGGTGTTCAAGGCGGAATCGATTTTTCGCATCTCTTCCTAACCTCATCGATCGACTGGACGATCAAGCTCTGGAGTCTCAAGGAGAGTAAGCCCCTCTATTCGTTCGAGCACAACGGCGATTACGTTTACGACGTGGCATGGTCACCGACGCATCCGGCGCTTTTCGCCGCAGTCGACGATTCCGGACGTCTCGATCTCTGGAACTTGAATCAGGACACGGAAGTGCCAACGGCTAGTGTCGTCGTCGACGGGTGTCCGGCCTTGAATCGCGTCTCTTGGACCCCGAGCGGTTTTCACGTCACGGTCGGCGATGATTTGGGCAAAATTTGGGTCTACGACGTCGCCGAGGTAAGCCATGGCTACGCTCACAATTCTTACCGACAATGGGACCTTACGGTTTGCCAAATCATTTTGAGTATCCATTTTTTTTCTCGGCTATTGATGTTTCAAGAACTTTTCTTTTTTTTTTCTCAGAACTTGGCGCATGCGCGGGGCGACGAATGGAACAAATTCCTGTACACGCAGCAGGATCTGAAGAACAACAAGGCTGACGAGGAGCTCGACAAGCTCAATCTCAGCTCCGGACCCTCCAGCCTAACGTCCATGTCGTCAATCTCTTCCGTGCCTATTAGATAAATCCAATTGCGAGACAGTACCCAAAAAAGAAAAAAAAAAAAGAAAAAAAAGGAAACTAAGCCGATAATAACGCAACACTCTCTAACGTGTCGTAGGGAAAACATTAACCGAGAGATATCTTGCTATTTTTTTGTTTGTTTTCGTTGAATAATCGTCAGCACTAATACTCGCGATCGATATCGCAAATTTGTGACAATTACACGCGTGCGAGAGATCGCAACGGTGCAACTTATTGAACTTGGAGATGAAAATTCGTTCGACGCGAATTTTTATATATATATATATATATCTCTCTCTCTCTCTCCAAAACGTCGTACAAACATCGTTCTCCTGAGGTTTTTTTCTCTGATGGATGAGCGATAACGTAACTCGTCGGCTCACGTTTTATTGTCTTTTTTTTGTTTTTTCGTTTGTGTAAATAATCTTTATCGTAGGTTGCATGTTCTCCGTTTTACGTTCTTTTTTTTTTTTTTTTTTTTTTTTCACTTGAAAGCTGCAACAGTTGGGAAGTTCTTGAATTATCGTAGATTGCGATATTGAATCGATACGCACGATTATTGTATGCGATTTAAAAAAAAAAATAGCGTTCCGTGATTGGAACCGTTCGCCGAGTCATGTAGTCCTAAATTATTAAAACTTTGGATTTTTGTGTTAAGTTATTAATAATCGTCATTTGATTGCGCGAGTCAAGTTCAACGTTTTGTATCGAGCCTATGGTAATTGTTGTAATGGTATGTCATTAAAAAAATTTCGTTGCAGTAAAAAAAGTATTTTTATTGCTTTATCGTTGATCTTTGAGAAGTACGTCAGATTGATAGAGAGGAAGGCCAGGACAGCGATAAATGGTGCATGGGGAATCGCAAAGAGAGCTAGGATAGCAGAGTCGAGAAAAAGGCTGCGGATCATGGAAACCATAGCGACAAGCAGACTGCTCTACGGAGTAGAAGTTTACAGGTGGGAAAAAAAAGACAAGATAACGAGCCTGCTGGCAAGATATATCAAGATGCCATGGGACTGAGAAGCCAGACTACACGTGGAAAATGGAAGCGGGATGCAAGCGAATAGGGATTGCGACGACCAAGAGAGCGGCAGAGTATACAGAAAATCATGGAAACGGAAGAGGAACGCTGGGCCAAAAAAATGCTTGAGGGAAGCGGCGAGAGGAATGCAAGAACGGGAACACGACCGAATAGGAAAAATAAGTGGAAGAAGCTACGAACAGGACGGGGGAGGGACAGATCGGAGACACAATAAGAAAGCGTAAGAAAGAAGAATGGGCGTGGGAGAGAGAATAAGTGCAGTACAAAGCACGACGGATCAGGAAATACAGAGGAACTGGGATAAAATAGAGAGGTCAGGATAGCGCAAAGAATACAAGGACAGGAAGAAAGAGGTACGCGGATGGAAGGAGTACCGGAGGAATCGAACTATGCGGAGAAAAATCAAAGAAAGACGGGCAAGGAAAAGGAGAAGGGCTACAGTAATATATGGGATGCGGAGTGTGCGGTAAGTAGAGGTAACACTGGCCCACCCATGGGAATGTGAGGAGGCAAAGGCACAGACGCGAAGGACGGTGCGATAAAGAGATATCAATGATGATTGATATCTCTTTATAGTTTAAGGATAGCAACGAGACGGAGCAGGGCTCTAGAAGGGAAGGAAGTAGTGAAAGAAATGTATGAGGTTGCGAGACAGTTAAGAAGCTAGCGAAAAAGAGTGCAGAGGCGAGAAAGACTAGCAAGAAGGAAGAGAAAACAAGAATAGGAATAAGTAGAACCAGCAGGGGAAGGGAAGAGATCGCAACGGTTTAAGGCCATGTGTCACACGTCCAGTCGGTAAAAATCCTACTCTCGCACTCATGACCGAGCGGCCATGAGTGCGAGAGAGAGATAGCTGATTTGCAGATTCCCAATGATTTCTGAAACGGTTGATTTTTGGGAAAAAAGAAAAGAAGCACGTTCCGCTCTGTTGAACGACGAACAACCGCTTTCTCTTCTTTTGCCCGAAATATGATCCGTCTAGAAGAAAATTTGGCAGTAGGATTTTTACCGACTGGACGTGTGACACATGGCCTTAAGGTCAAGTGTCACACCGACCGAGCGGCCATGAGTGCGAGAGAGAGATAGCTGATTTGCAGATTCCCAATGATTTCTGAAACGGTTGATTTTTGGGAAAAAAGAAAAGAAACACGTTGCGCTCTGTTGAACGACGAACAACCGCTTTCTCTTCTTTTGCCCGAAATATGATCCGTCTAGGAGAAAACTTGGCAGTAGGATTTTTACCGACTGGACGTGTGACACATGGCCTTAAGGCCGAGTGTCACACCGACCGAGTGGCCATGAGTGCGAGAGAGATAGCTGATTTGCAGATTCCCAATGATTTCTGAAACGCTTGATTTTTGGAAAAAAAGAAAAGAAACACGTTCCGCTCTGTTGAACGACGAACAACCGCTTTCTCTTCTTTTGCCCGAAATATGATCCGTCTAGGAGAACACTTGGCAGTAGGATTTTTACCGACTGGACGTGTGACACATGGCCTTAACGACAAGGCGTGTAGTCGAAAATAATTGTGGAAAAATTCGGCTGTCGTTAACTTATATCAATCGTCGCTTGATTGCACGTGCCAAGTTCAACGTTTTGTATCGAGCCCATTGTAATTGTTGTAATGGTGTAATCCTTATCTCGATGTACACGAAGATAAGGATTTGTACAGTATCCGTGGAATACCATCAGTCGATAAAGAGGGCTCAGTTATCCCGCGGTAAATGAAAAAGTCTTCGATACCGTTACAAATATCGAAAATAAACATCAAAAACGTATTGCGTTTAGGTAAAAAAATCACGCAAATTAATTTATATGTAGATAAAAAAAGATGAAAATATACGCTTTCGAAAACGGACTTGAAAAAAATATGAAAAATAAAAATAACAAAATGCAAGTGTCAGAAAAAACGCACAAGTGCAATTGTCTTTTTTTCATGTCTCTTACGAATAACGTTTTGCATGAAATAACCTTCAAGGAACTTTTGCCCAGTCCCCCATTCTGTTCAATCGTTCTGTCGTCATTATAATAATATAAACCTTTGTTTTAAAAATGTACGAATAAAAATTTGATTGGTAGAATAAATTTCGAAATATCGACAGCGCTATGGCTCACGATAGGAGAGCACGATTCGGCAAATTGGTGACTCAGACAGCCCCGCTCGTAGGACCCGGAAGTTACGACGTCTACGACTCGTCGAAACCTCCAAGAGATCTCCGTGACTTTTCCAAATAATAATATGAATTATTAAGTTATAGGAAAGAGGCAATTTTTCTTCTTCGCACAAATGATTTTTTGCTTTTTTCGACATTTTCGCGACAGAACCTACCTCCTATCCCTTTCTGAGCGGCGCACGGAGAAAGACTTTTCAAGTGTCGAACGACGCGCGCGATATTCCAGGACCCGGAAGTTACGATCCCAAAGAGCCGAAACGTCACGTGCCAGAAAGTACCCTTTCATTCGTGCGCGAAACGCACAAATTTCCGCCGATCTATACCAATTCTTCGATTTAGAGATTTAAAAAAACAAGAGATCGAATTTTGCATCTTTGCAATGCAATCATTTCATTTCTTAAGGCAGTATTGTTGTCTAGAAATGTGAACAAATTGTGTGTGTGTGTGTGTGTGTTTTTTTAAATCAATCTTATTTTATTTTTAATTAGTTTTTATATCTGAAAAATGTATTTATCTTATTTTTTCATTTAATCTACAGACCTTAGTCAATTTTGGGAATTATTATCTCAAAAACTACTTGTCCGATTTTTATCCAAGTTATATTGACAAATTTTTTAATAAACATATATCGATCGCTGTTATTGTGGCCGACGCAAAACATGTCCCTTGCTGGCGCCACAATTGCATGCAGTTCGTTGATGTGAAACGAAAATTTCAAAAAGATTTTTGAATTTTTTTTTCCCCAGAAAACGGCGCCTGTTTGAAATTTACATTTATTTTTAAACCTAAATTTTCGATCTTTCTGGGGTGATAAAAAAAAAATTGAGTAATAAAAAATCCTGCCATGCTAAGCGCTTTGTACATAACATTTGAAGAATCTATTCGAAATTTATGTTTCAGATCAACCGACTGTATGTAATAATGTCAGATTCGAGCTACAAAAATCATCCGAACATTTTTTTGGATTTTTGTTTGGAAATCTACGACCCAAAATGGCAAAAAAAAAAAAAAAAAAAAAAAAACAATTCTGTAGCATGATATAAATGAGGAGATGCGAATGTAAAATAAGATTGAAGTTTTCCTTAATTGGGATACAATAATAATTAATATTTCTGAATTCCGTCAATTTCTTTTGGCAGATTTTCTCTACAAAAATGGCTCAATGATTTTTTACAATACTTATCGAGAGATCTAGCCTATAAATCTGCAAAAAAGAAAAACATCATGCATAATGATAAAAATAAGTAGATGAAAATGTCTACACTTTCAACTACTTATTTTGATCATTTTGCATGATGTTTTTCTTAAAATGTCGACATTTTCAATTCATATAAATTCTATAAATATCGAATCAATATAATAATACATAAATGTATGAATTGTAGGGTGGGGTGAGCATCGATTTCACGGACGTCCGATTAAAGCCCAAGCTCTACGAGGGCCCCGGTCCAACTTCCTATCGTTTATCCGACGATCTCTTCAAGAAAGTTAAACCCAAACTCCGATCGCATCCCGGCACTTGGAGAGGCCCAGCGGGAAACGTAAAATTCTCGGGAAATAAATTAACGATTAAATGAAGAAAAAAATTGTCACACGAATCTCCTCATCGCCTCTTTATTAGTTCGATTCAGAAGTTTCGATATCGTTCTTTAACTGCCAATAGCGGGAGATGAAAATACAATGAGCTTTTGGCAGGCTGCCAAGTTCTGGCGAATAAAATTTCATGTAAAAATAAATTATTGTTGGGTAATTTTGAACTCATAATATTGTTGAAAAATATTTCCAAGCCGAGAAATGATATAAATACTTATCATTTTTGCAATTAAATATAAATATCTAGCAATTTTATTGCCTACAATATCTAGCAATTTTATTCCCTATATCCCTATAATCAAATTGATAAAGATTGATAAATTGATCCAAATGGATAGATTTATCCAAATTAATCGATCGGCGATATAAATTTCAACCGTCTACAAGTATTTCGATTTTGGTGTCGAGACTCCTTAAGGCGTTACACCATCTTGGCGTTCGGAAAAATAGGTATAAAAATAAATAAAAAATTCCACGCGACTATTAAATATATATATATATATATATATAATATTTTTTATTTTTCACAAATACATTATAGTTTATAAACAAATTTAAAAAAAAAAACGAATGAAAAAATGTACGGAGATACAAGTTGTCTAGTAGGACCCTTTTTTTGTTGTTTGAAAATCCATGCACATAGCAGAATTTTTTTCTGTCAGGCATCGTCTGACAAATAAATTAAAAAAAATTCTTGCAAAGATAGGTTAAGCTTGTAAATAGCTAAAGTGCAGCATAGGGAACAAATTGAAAAAACATTTTTTCAGAAATGACTGCTGTTTAAAAGAAATCTGATTTTTGCCAAAACGTTGAGTATTAAAAATTAATAAAGAATGAATGCGGCATCCAATAAAAGAATCCTACGCTACATTCTATATAATATTATAAAGAATATGTGGTGTAAATTTGATGAAAATCGCTGAAGTAGATCTCGAGATATTTTGTCCACCAGTTTGAGAAGAGGGTCTTACCAGAACACTCGTATCTCCGCCATTTTTAAATTTCTTTTATTCATTTTTATTTAAATTTATTCGTAAAACTATAATGTATCGGTGAAAAATATTTTATTAAAAATATTTGTCTAAAATTGTTTAAAAATTAAAACGATTTTATATATTTAATAGACGCGTGAAATTTTTAACAAAGCTTCATAGCTATTCATCCGAGCGCCAAGTTGGTATAACCCCTTAAATAAATCCATTTTTCTCATTCGATTTTCCAAGTCTTTTTCTCCCTCTCCCT
Source organism: Ophion ventricosus (assembly GCA_963932345.1). NCBI lineage: Eukaryota > Metazoa > Arthropoda > Insecta > Hymenoptera > Ichneumonidae > Ophion > Ophion ventricosus. The sequence continues at coordinate 35,244,531 of OZ010715.1, read as the reverse complement.
TCTTTATCCGGCCAATTGCCGATGTAGCGAAATCTCGTGAGAAAAAGCAGCATTTTTTTTTTTCCTCAAATCTCCGCAGTCGTTTTTACGTCGAGCCATTTAAATTACAATCACAGCTCTGGCTGGGACCCCCACCCCGATCATTGATGACCGACGTTAATCCGACGATTCCATCGAGAAACGACACGAATGGCTACCGCCTAGACGCGCGTGGGATTCTCGTCAAGAATCCTCCTCCCAAAGTCAAACCGCTCGATTTCTACGATGTTCCCATTGGGGCAAGAACGCTACGAATTTTTACAAATTTGCACAGACATTTACGAAAATTCATCGTACCTCTTGCGCATTCGTTTTCATTCTAATCATTTTTAATCGCAAAGGACTCGAACGTAGTCACCGTCAGATACAAGGGAAATTTTTGGAGCTTGATGACTGGAAGGGTTGACAAAACGATCAACGAGACCCCTGGGCCTGGTGCATACGAATTGGCTAGATCGGCCAATTGCGCCGGCTTGCGAAACGGAGCTCTCCCATCGATTAAACGAGCCGCATCGAGACAATACAGATATCTTGACAAGCTCTGGGCACAAAAACTTGCCGAGGTACTGAATCTTTTTCAATAAAATATATTCAATATAACAAATAGAATATATTAAATCTGTTAAATATATCATCAAAATAAAATAAAATAAAACATAAAAAGGTTAATGCAAAATTTCGTCCCATTCTTGCGATACCATTTAGTGCGAAAAATAGCCCGAACTTTCGACTCAGCCCAATCATTAATAACATAATGCCAAAAAAAGACAATAATAATCAGAGTCCTGACGATAATAATAATAATAATAATAATAATAATAATAATACATCTGAGTCCCTTGCAGCAACAATTCCTCAGACTGCTGATCTCCTCAGCTTGAACTGGGCTATGTATAGCGCTGCTGTTGAGGCGAAGCTTCGGACACGCAATAACAAAGCGGCGTTTGTGGCTAAGACTCGGCGGCGCGTTGCACAGCTCCAGAATAAGATCAATGAAGCGCGGAGGCGCAGGCATCCCGTGTTTAATGTGTGATAGAGTTAATTACGGCGGGGCGGGCGTTTACCCCAAGAATCCGAAAAATCAGCTCGAAACTGAAATGCCGTCATGACACACGGAACAAAGCTATCCTTCTTCTTGTGAAGGAACGCTACCTGGAAAAGGTGCGGAACCTGGGGGTAGTGAAGCAATCCCTAGAGAGGCGGCTGGGTCGAGCGTTGGACAACGCCCTCTTTCACTCTGACCTAGGCCGCTGGTTCCAGCTACCTGCGCCTGCCCCCGACAGAGCGCCATCAGCGGTCCAGGTGAAGTAGTTTTGAGGAGAGTTGTTCTTTATCTCAGGAGAGAGAGAGAGAGAGAGAGAGAGAGAGAGAGAGAGAGAGAGAGAGAGAGAGAGAGAGCAGAGGGTACGGCGGCTGATGTCCGGCTGGTGGACGGGAGTGTCTTTGAACACCTGGACGCCGGAGGATCTTATCGCTACCTTGGCATCGAACAGCGCTCTGTACAAGACGCTGAGAGTGTCAAGGGGGCCCTCCGCAGTGAGTATAGGCGGCGTCTCAGGCGGATCTGGAAAACAAATCTGTCTGGGAGAAACAAGATTACCGCCGCCAATATGCTCGCTGTCCCGGTCCTACTCTAATCATTTGGCGTCGTCAAATGACGTAGGGACGAACTTGCACAGCTGGACATCAGCACGCGCAAGATCATGAACAACATCCAACGGAGCTTGCACCCTCGATCTTCCACCCCGCGCCTGTATATGCCGCGGTATATCCTCGGTACAGCATGCGATGCGATAACGAGCTCGGACCCACGCCTGGAGATTGTGCACAGGCATGAGCTTCGTCAAGTCGGCTCATTTCTTTACAAGGGGGCAGATCGTGCGGGAAAAACCCTCGGCCTGGAGTTTCGCCGGCGCCGGCGCGGAGCTTTGCCAATAGACGTCGTCGCTCGGTTGACCAAGTCCCGACGTCGGCGGACAATCAGGGCTGCCGAGCAGACTGTCCTGCCTCGGCAGCATCCACGGGCAGACCCGTCCACGGTGTGTTCTTTCGGTAATTCGACGAGGATGGGCCGTCCGCCCAGCTGACCTTTTCCTTCTTGCGGTCAGCTGGACCGATGTTTGAGACCAAAGGGTTCATCCGCACCTGCCAGTTGATGGAGTCATCCACACCCTGGTCTATCGCGGCCGCGTTATGGTTCAGACTCTGCCGACCACTTTGTGTCGTGCATGCAACAATCGCTGATCGACACTGACGCATCTACTGTCGTCCTGCCCGATATATGCGGTCTCCGGCTATATCCGTCGTCATAACGCGGCCCTAAGGGTGTTATATTATAATCTACGACACTCTTATTGGATAGACCGGGAGCCCGTGTCGTCTTATTTGCCAGGAGATATTGAGTCCGTTGTCGTAGGCGAGAGGTGCAAGATTCATTGGAACTTGTCATTCGCGAGCATCGGGCCGCTTCAAGCGAATGAACCTGATGTTGTCTTCGATTTTCACGAGAAGACGATTTACGTCATTGAGTCCTCGGCCCCGGCCGAGGTCAACGTCCCGCGAAAGGAAGATGAGAAACGGCTCAATGTCAACTTCTTTTGGCCGAGCTGCGTCGTCTGCACCGGGGACTCGGAGTAATCCTCGTGGTTCTCATAATCGGCGCGCTCGGGGGGATGCAGACCCAGGGTTCGGTTGCTGGCAGGTCAGATGCAGAAGGCGGTCATCCTTGGATCCCTCCGTTTATTTAGGCAACACGATTGTCGACTGTGACAGCCGCTCACCCTCTGGCTTGAGGGAGCGGCTATAGCAGAGCGATATCATTAACGCGTATTTTTTGGACTGGGCGACAGCCGACGTGGTATCGAAACCCTCGAGTGCCGCCCAGCATTATTGTCCCGGTCTAGATTAAGAACGAGCCTAACCGCCGGGGGTTTGTGAATGTTTCCCAGTGAACACTGAGGAAGTGTGTGCCCGGGCAATAAGTCTATTGTAATAGAATATTTTTCAAAAATATAATAATAGTTTTTAACAATATGATTATTATTGCTAATAATAATAAATAATAATAATTATTATTATTAATAATAATGAAAATAATTAAAAATCATAATGATAATTATTTGGAATAATAATTATTATTATAATAATAAAATGGCGAGGTAGTGCTGCAAGGCTCAGCATGATTATAATTGACCATTGACTACCATTTGTTTAGGAAATTTATTAGATATATTTATTTTTAGTTTTATTGGTTTGTTCCAGTCGTACAGGGCTTCCCCTTTTTACGAGCCCTACCCACCTCAACTTCGTTCTGTCATTCTTGTCCACACCCCCACATACATATATATATATATATATATGACGTTAATAATCGTTTAATCAAGGCGGTGATTAAAATGTGTACATTTTTTCCCTATTGATCGTTCATGACAAATGTAATTTTTATTTAAAAAAACACAGCATTATCCTGCCCCGAATAGCTACGATCCTCCCAAAGGTTCATTCGATAAGGACTCCTGTGATTGCGAAAAGTACGTTGTCGAACCACCAGCTTTTGGTTACTCAGCTAAGGTACAATAGATCGATCATTATTAAGGCCAAGTGTCACACCGACCGAGCGGCCATGAGTGCGAGAGAGGTAGCGGATCTGCAGATTCCCAATGATTTCTGAAACGGTTGATTTTTTGGAAAAAAGAAAAGAAACACGTTCCGCTCTGTTGAACGACGAACAACCGCTTTCTCTTCTTTTGCCCGAAATATAATCCGTCTAGGAGAAAACTTGGCAGTAGGATTTTTACCGACTGGATGTGTGACACATGGCCTTAATTCGCGACTGCTTTATTCATAAAAAAAACTTTTTGTCACTGCGTAAATTGTTTTTTTTTTTTTGCCACTAATAACGTCGTCGACGATGACAATACGATTGACAATTGTTTTTCCAGCGATTCGAGACTGTACGATCGAGCGAAATACCAGGCCCTGGGACTTACGACCCACAGAAAGTAAAGTGTTCTTCCTGCTCGAAAATGTTGGTGCCCTTCGGTGCTTGGGCTTCCCGTTTCGTTCCAACAATTGCCGATCTGAGACCAGGTTCGTTGCGTAAAGGAATAGTTTTTTTTTTTTTTTTTTTTAATTTTATTACCACGTTTTTATTGACTCGCCTTCTTGACTGTCTGTTGGTTCGGTACAAATTTTGAAGTTGATTTCAAACTAACTTCAGGATGAGTTAGAGACTTGAAACTTTAAACGCAGCTCAGAGCTGGACGAGAATGCAATATTAATTCGCTTTGTTGTCTCTCTGTTTGTTTGACGGTTCGGTACAAATATTGCAATCGATTTTAAATTAACTTCCGGATGAGCTAGAGACTGGAAACTTCAAACATAGCTCAGAACTGGATGACAAACAAACAAACAGACAGACAAGATAAATATAAATAAAAAATTTAATATTGAAATAAAAATCTTATAAAATTGATTTTGCTTGCTTCTTTATTTTATATTCCAGGAAAATAACAATTAAACAGATTGATATATTATCGGTAGGTAGGTGTAAAAATGGTTTATTTGAGATATGATCAGGTGAAGAGAAATTGAAATACACCTGAAATTTGCCACATGTCTGTGATAATCTCATCAAGATGTTTAACATCGATTGCAAAATTTCACACACACACACACACACACACACACAAGACTAAAAAGGAGAAAATAATTATTTAAATAAAAGAATTTTTTTTTAGTATAGCACATTTTTAAAGGGCATAAAAAAGTTTAAAATAATTTCTCCTATCCCTATACAGGTTTATAACCCCATACAGATGCTTAACCCCATAGAGATGGTCCTGAAAATTTGTGATTGTGAATTTTCAATAGCTATGAAAATACTTGTCCGATTTGAAAAGAAAAACTTGAGGCGCATGCAATAGATAATAGTGAGGAGTGTAGGGGGTAGCTGTCGTTGAGAAAACTCACACAACAGTTTATATCATTTCCAGTGCAATAAAATTGTTATTGACTTAGGTGAACTATTCGTGAATCAATTATCTAATTGCATGCACCCCACGTATTTGTCTTTCAAAACTTACAAGTATTTTCATAGCTATTAAAAATTCGTAATCACAAATTTGAAGGACCATCTGTATGGGGTTAGGCATCTGTATGGGGTTATAAATCTGTATGGAGGTAGGAGAAATTATTTTTGGTCCGTTTTGAAAACGTGGCGTAGTAAAAAAAAAATGTATTTAAATAATTTTATATTTGGATTTCAACGATCCAAGCTTCGATCTCATTGTAGGTCCGGCCTCGTACGATCTCAGCAAGGACGATCTTGCGAGAAGAATCTTTGGATCGTGCAAGCACTGGTACGGAAGGCCAAGTCCGCCCTTGAGATCGAGAAACGAAAGATCGTCGATTAGCGACGAAGACGTCCCAAGCGAGGAGTCTCCCGTGATCGACGACCTCGCGCATCCGAAGAGGTCGCGTCTCTATCACGCGGTATTCAAGTCCACGACCTTGAGGTTCAAGGAAGCGAGACCGGTACGACCTTTCTTCTTCCGAACGCGACCGCTGCTTGACACTGAAGAGTACTTGTTGCTCGTTCAAGGTCAAGCAGAAGGCGCCTTCCAAAATGGCTAGCCGCAATCCTTTCAACCACCCCAACCCTTTCGTCCCAAATTTCATCCCCTTCAGCCCTACCACGATCATGTATCATCGACCCAATAGTAAGTTGAGGCGAAAAAAAAGGAGTATTTGTCAAACGCACGCTGGTGGTTTCGCGCAAATTTGCCAAGTCAGCTCGGAAGTCCCGTCTGCTTTTGTGCACTAACGGAGGTCCGAAGGCTAAACATGCTCGATTGACCGGCGGATAATCCCCGGCTGGACTACAGATAATCGCGACGCAGAGCCCCGACCAAATTAATGGCGTCGAGATCGAAACGTTGCGCCTGTATTCGAGGCAACCGGGTAGGAGTGTGTGTGTGTGTGTGTGTGTCTCATTCCACTTGTGCATGTTTGCGCGGTGTTCGCGTGGATATCCAATTTGGATCGTTAATCGAGAAGGGGGTCGAAACTCTATTACATATACAGGGTGTTAAGAAGGTGGTATAAAAAACTAGCCGTGCAGAAATTTCTTAGGGATACGTAAGTTCCGATCGGATCCTGATCGGGATATGATACGAATACCCTAGAAGGGGTTATCCCGATCGGAATCCAGATGGCGCCCACTGCGTAGCGGAAGGCGGAGACGTGGTGACAAGAATTTCAAATACGTATTAAATACATTTTTCTTAGCAAACTAAATACATATTTTCTTAGTTCGAACGATTTCCATTTTTTTTTAAATATTATTACTTAGAATAAATAACATATATCACTTTTCTCCAGGCAATATGTCTTTCAAGGTCTATATATTGTTTTTTTCGAAATTCTGTTATTAAAATATATAAATTTTGACAGTTATAGTGTAGCACCAATTGTTTACCTAATCTTTTTCAGCCGCTTGAATAAATGATTTCGGAAAACGTTCAGCGTCTCGAGCCGATACGGATCGGTATCTCTTGGTGATTGTTACATTCGTCCCTAGGATCCGATTCGATATCGAACCAGATCTTGTTCTAGAAGTTCGGCATTCTAGCCTGGATCCTATGCAAAGTTTCTATTTGCATTCTGACTAGAGCCCATAAAAGTTCCGGATTAGGTTCCTGGCTGGAATCCGATTTGCGAGCGTTATATTTCGTTCCCGCATCCGATCCGAAATCCGACTGGATCTCGATTTAGAAACCAGGATCCTAGTCCGAATCGGACTGTATCCATGGCAATATTTCTGCACGGGTAAATAGGGTGCTAGAGGAGGTAATTTAGGATCGATTTCACCTAAAATCGTAGTATCCAAAGTCTGACCGTTTTCGAGATATCCGCGAATTTGTTTTTTTTTTTTCATTTTTTAATTTTCAAAATTTTTTAATTTTTTTTTATAGGTTTTTGCATCAACCCGTGCAGAAATATTGTCATGGATAAAGTCCGATTCCGACTAGGATCCTGATTTCTCAATCGGGATCCAGTCGGATATTAGATCGGAACTTTATCGACTTTTTCATTTCCAGCAGTCAGTATCCTTACCTAAATGTTAGAGAAACCATCTCAACAAAACAAAACTGTAACTTTGAACACGTTTAGAAAAAAAAAAAAAAAAAAAAAAAAAAAAAAACAATACACGCGTTACTGGCATTCAATTTATTTTTCAAAACTTATCAACTTATTTAAATCTGATAGGTTAAAGAATATTTCTACTGCTAACAGTTGTTGACTCACCCGGTAAATATATATATTGCAGAGAGGCAAAGGATTGTATTCAAGTACAGGATCAATGGCATTTTGGCCAAGGATCATTGACAGGCACACCAGTATGTTCAGCCTCGAAACCATACATATGCATTATCGGAATCGAGGGTTACATTAGTAACAGGATACTCGAGGTAAAGGATCGATATATATATATATATATAATGGTGTTCGAACGTAATTACATCGCCCTTCGGCGTAATTACAGCGCGGCGAGAAGCCTCGACACCCGGAGGGCAAACCTAAGGGCACCCGCGCTCTCATGCATATATATGGACACACACACACATATGTGGACGGCGTTTCTCGGTTGCATCGACGTGAAGAGCGTGCCAAAGAACACTTTCCCCATGAGAAATCGTGGCCCGGCACCGACGTGCACTTGCGAGACTGTTCCCCATTAAGACACCCACGTGAACACGAAAGAACGTCCAGAAAGACGAAACTTCGAGACGGATACCTTTAAATTTTGGATTTAATACATTTGTTGGTTGGTTGAATGAATTTTTTCAGATGAGACTTGTTTTGTTTGAGATCTTGCCGGGATCTTTCTCCGCAATAGCTTTGTGCGGATTATCTTAGCACGAGGGTGAGAGACTGAAAGTATTCCGTGTGAATGTAGGTTGATGAGATTTGGCTGTCGATTTTCTGTTTTCTTTTTTTAAATATTTTATTTCTACATATTTTTATTTTATTTATAACTTTCCTTTGCACGCACCCGTATCGTTTGGGTTATACGATCGCATCCCTCTCAATTACCTCAGACTTTCGTATTGCTTCGCACTTACGTACGAGGGCACAGGGAAATTGTGATGAGACAAGACGGTGGATTTTTTACGTATTTCTTAATTTTATCACGGTATATTTTTATTTATTTTTCTACATATTTTTAAATTTATTTATAATACTCCTTCGCATGGTCTGGCGGAAATTACGATCTCATCCCTTTCGATTACCTCACACTTCCTTATTGTTTCGCATTTGCACGAGGGCACAGGGAAACTGTGATGAGATTCGGCAGTGTATTTTTCTTTCGTATTTTTAATTTATATCTCTACCTATTTCTAATTTATTTATAATATTCCTTCTCATTCGCACGAGAGCACAGGGAAAGTGTGGAAAAGCTTCGTAGGTGGAAAAGTTCTCACCGAGTTTCGATTGTATACGCCATCGGACACTCGGTAGAACAGCATGGCGTTCGGTAGTAGGCGATTGCCTGTGCGCACTTTAGCGATCACCCATCCAAGTATTGGCCCAGACTGTCGCTCCCTCTCCAGTCAAAATATGTGATATATATTTTCGTCGGAGAAAAACGTAGCCTTAAATCGGCAACGTTATCCTTTTGCACGGAGGAAAACTTGAAATTTGTCCGCGTATCTGTGTATGCACGATATCTGTGTATCCTCGTAAAATTGCGGTGCTCGTATGTCACACGTTTTGAACCGTGATATACAGGAAATGAGGGCACGCGAGAAGCGTCGCAGGTCATTTTTACGCTGATTTCGTGCCGTTGCGCAAAAAGGTTGCACATATAGAGAGCGAGAAATCGCTTCCGGCTCGCCGGACCAGAAATTTCGGCCAATCTCTTGCCCCGAGCCCCTCGACCTGCCGGTGCACTTCTGTATCTATTTCGTTGACGTAGGTGTCGTGGTAGCCAAGCTCGGAACGCTACCGATTAGTATATTTTCCTCGGTGAATTCCCATCTACCATCTATGTACAATGTACACAGTGGATTACGTGCATGGCCATCCTACAAAAGACTTTCCAACCGTAATATACAGGGTGGTCCAAAAGTGAAAATAATTTTCAACCAAAAAGCTTGTATGCAGCTTCATCCGTTTCTCTCGACCATTCCAAAGCTATCATTTTTTACAATATTTTTGAAAAATCGCTACCCGCTTGTACAGAAAAAATAATTATAACAAAAAAAAATGACTCATCATATGCGGGTTATTTTTTTTGAGATGTAGCTTGAAGCGGCTTTCACATGCAAATGCAGTATCATAATTGTCATCGTGAGCTCCTAGAATAACATGAATTTGTAATAACTTTTTGAATGATAATTTTTTTTCCCTAGGTTTTCATCATTGATTTAAAAAGGAAAATGTTCCACTGAAACATGACATTTAAATAGTCTAAATCACCAAATGCACAACAAATTTCAGATGGTGAGTACTTTTATTTTTAATTAATTTTTTATTGAAAAAAATCATAGCTTTGGAATTGTTGAGAAACGGATTAACCTGCGTATGACCTTTTTGGTTGGGAATGATCTTGACTACGAGAAAAAAAAAAAAAAAAAAAAAAAAAGGTTCCCAAGACCTCGACACGTTGACGCGCCCCCACTCCGCGCAACGGGCCAATGCAGCGGCCGGCCCACTCCCGTGTCGCGCCAGCTGGCCAATCGGTGGTGCGCCAACCCCCACCCGAGCTCCGCCGAGCGCCAAGCGGCAGCGTCCGAACATGATTGTTCGGCTACTGTTGAGCCTCCTGACAAGATAACGCGACGATAGACAGCTCGTGCCATCCCGGAGATCTCAACGAGGCCAATGGTGCAAGTTTCATCGAATTTGGTCGAATAATTTTTGAGTTTATCGCGTCTAAAGGTGCAAACTCACGGTGTCTTGACGAATGCACGAGTATCGAGCGGTCTTCGACAAGCAAAACGACCGCGCGGAGCCCATTCCGGTCTCGGTTGCAACTCGGAAATGCGGGCAAATACTCGTTAAGATACCGCGACGATAACTGGTCTAGGGGCTAACTAGGCTTCGGATGCAGCCGGCAACGGTGCTGCAGGTGCTACGTCGCGTGTAGCCTAGTGATTATGAGCACGATTTGGAGAACGTTTGCGGTCATTAACGCCGTCGCTTACTCGACGTTCGCCAACGGTACACCCATACGTAAATACTATCGATGAGTTTCGATAAGATCCACTATACACTGACAGAGAAAATTCTTTTGCTATTAAGTAGATGCGTCTATTTGGCTTCTTTTTTTTTTTTTTTTTTTGAATTAACTATGTAGATTTTTCGTGAAATCAAATTTTTCCTATTGCATTCCATTATTAAAATTATTTATTTTAAATATATTTATTTATTCAAATCAAGATCTATTTAATATCGTCTAATAAGTAAAAATATTTTATTTACTCCTTATGAATCTGTGATTTGGTTTCATCTGGTAGTACAAGACAGAAGAGACAGACGGAACAAATGGTACGCGCTTCGGTCTCTCAACAATCTCATGGCTTTGTTTTCATTACAAGATTGTTGTAATATTCTGCAGTTGAGGAAAAGGATTAGTCTTTCAATACATAAATAGTCGCGCCTGTTGATAAAAGGCACGACGATACCGTTATTTCTTTTTTTCCAAACAACAGCCTTGTTAGTGAAAAAAAAAAAAAAAATAATTCCACTTTTTTTCACTACACTTTTATGTCATGGACCTATATTCCTTTCTCGTGTTCATGCGATGTACCGTGTTATATCTTTATTCATTTAATTTTAATCTAATCTTTATTTTACTTTAATTTGAATATATTTAATATGTTAAAAAAATGGCTCGAAGAAAGAAGAAAAAAAATTGGAACTAACAGGGTCGTGGTAGGCTGTGAGACAATGAAAAAATCTATTTCATTCAAATAAATCCTATTTAAATTGCCATATTTTTTTTTTTTTTTGGCACTGTATAGAGCTCGCGAGAAAAAAATGTTAATGTACGCTATTCAGCACAGGCTCGCATGAAAAGTTGTTCTGCGAATAAATAATAGAAAATAATGATTCACGCTGGACGAATGGATCCAAGGTTGGCAGGTTTTGCGTGATTTCTTACGAAGAAGGCGTCACGACCGTTCTATTAAGTTTTTCACGTGGCGAATAGTCCGATTCCGTTCCTCGAATGAAGGAACGTAACGTGGTTCAGCGATTTCGAGGCTTACAATTGTGGCGGAAAAAAATAGCGGTCATCGAATATCTCCATGTTTCATTGGCGCCCAAAAAATAGGTCGGTTTTCAATATTTTTTTTTCTCGTGAGAGTATTGGAATCCGTGGTTAGGACGTTTGACACACAATTGACACATATTCTCGCCAAGATTGAGCTTTTTTTTTTTATTGAAAAATATCAATAAGCCATGAAGTTATTATTATTTAAACAAAGTGTCGCGGTTGCTGCATGGCCAATCGGTGTAGGAGGTGGTGCGGGCAATAAGGGTCATCCGAAATAAAAAAATTATAAAAAAATTTACTTTTGGCATAACAATCAAACTTTTGTATGACCGGATACTTTTTTGAACTTAAAAAAAAAGTACGAAAATAGCAAGCTGTAGAAAAAAAAGGAAACGTTCGATTTTCGACGAAAATAAACATCTTTAATTATTTCTTATTAACAAATGGACAAACATATATAAAAAAAATCATCTTATACGATAGAAGATGTGTTATAAATGTTATAAACTATGCTCTGTCCGAATGGATATTCCAGATTACAATACTTTAGTTGTCTGCATCGTTTAGGATGAGGCACCGGGTCCCGGTGCTTACGACGTCTGCAGGTCCTTCGAAGCTTCGCGGGGACCTTGTTCCTCGCTCCGAAATTCGTCGGCTTTCGCGTCGAAGAGTAAACGCTTTCCCAAAATACCCTACGGACTGGATCTTTTCGTTCCAGGTCTTGCGGCAATCAAGTTTTATTTTTATCATGCTGCTTTTTACCCACAACTATTTTATTACAACGTTCCAAAGACTGAAAACCCCCTACCGTCAATTCATTATATTCGCAGCTTATTTTTCAACAGCAAATCGAAAACGATGTTGGTATGCAACGAAAATTCATTCTTTTTAAATTGATCAAACGTTTTTTTTTGGCCGATTTAGACAATGAAAATCACTAAAACGTTTTTACGTATTCTGGATAAAGCTCTCCGACCTTAATTTGCAAAAAAAAAAAAGCCTTTCGATAACGAAAAAAAATAAAGAAACAATAAAATCAAGGAAATTTCCAATTGCGTTGCATTTACATGCGATGGAATGCAACGATTCAACGTCATAAAATCCAACTTGAATCAATTTAACTTCGTGAAATAAGCTCCAATTAAATTCAATGTCAATTCCGAAGACGTTGAATTTACGATGCGTTGGAATGTAACGATTGAATGTTATAAAGTTCATCTCATTTGAATTTAACGTAATGGAAAAAGATTCAATTAAATTCAATGTTAATTCCGGAATTGTTGAATTCGCGATATGTTATAATACAACTATTCAACGTCATAAAAAAAATCAATTCAATGGAACGTCATAAAATAAATTGGATTGAATTGAAGTTGATAAAAAAAAAAAAAAAAAAAAATAAAGCATAAAATAAGAAAGTAATATTCCGAAATTTTCGATTCAAGGGTTCGTATACGTGTTTCGCGTTAAACGCATCATTCAATTGTCAAAATCTTCGATTGTAATCGATAAAGTTTTGTTTTAATGTGAAAAAAAGTAATGAAATTTATTCTGCGTTGGTAGGTGCCGGTATTTACAAGCTCAGCGATGATATAGCTCAGGGAATAAAGGGTGGCGTAATCGGCTGTGCAAACGAGCGCACGAAAAAACCGGACACGACTCCCGGACCGCAGAAATATTGCGTAATAATGTCACGTCGAAAAAAGTGGTGAAAATTGGTAAATTAGGGTAAAGGGGTATGTGTGTGAGTGATGTGGTTCTACTTTGCTCGTTAGCTGGATCCTTACGTCGCGTCATCGGTGCTTCGAAAATCGTACAACGTTACCCTGGGAAAAGCAAAGATGATCGGTGAACAGGACAAATTTCGAAATCCCTGGCTGAGGAGATGCCGAACGAAAAAGTTTCTCCGATGCTTCGCCCAACCGGGACTCAAGTACGAGCATTGTATTTCTCGCCGATGCGATCAACGACAAGTTTATTGACTTTTCACATAAAATTGGACTTATGAATACTTGAAACGTCCAATAAATCTATAAGAAGTTAAGAAAAAGTAAAGAGAAAATCTCTTGGAGATAATAAATTCTCTGTTTTTCTCGAAGCTTCGTGGTAATACTTTATTTACATTATTCAATACATTTTTTTCATAATCTATCAATATATTACGAATTTATAACTATTTTTAATAATTATATTATTTAATAATCAATAGCTGCAAGATAACATTTCAATTAATAAAAATAATTAAAAAATTCAAAATAATGTTATGAATAATGATTATAAATTACTAATGATAAAATGAATTATAAATTAGTTATAATAAAAATCATAATAATAGGAATAACGGAGCTGCAGGAAGTTGGTCGGTGGTCCTCTGGGATTGGAAATTAGAGTAAAAATGACTAATTGGAGTAATATAAATTAGCGATGAGAAATAAATATTAATAATGGGGCTTAAGGACCTTGGCCGATGGACCCTTGGCACTAGAAATTGCAAGTTAAAAACTTGTTCTGGGCGCTACAGAACAGTTTGAATAATAAAACATTCAGTTCCCTGGACGTCCTCAAAAACCCCTTGGATGAATTCTTTGCACAAAGATCTCAGGACTTGTATGAAAGAGGAATAATAAAGGCGAGATGGCCGAAAGCCATTGAACAGAATGAAACATATTTAGTTTATTAAAATCGCTCCGTTCTGGTAAATATTTTGCGTTTGAAGTTTACTCGATTTTCGCTACGCAATTATGCATCGACCAAATGCAAAATTAGAAATTATCAGTTCTCCTCTAATTATAACTAGAGTAACGCTAATAAATATTATTGTTGCTTGAAGCTAACAATAATATAAAAATACAAGTGATTATAATTAATAATTATGCAACTATATTTATAAGTAACTACATACAATGATTATTCATCATATATATAACGAGATTTATGAATAATTCATATCTATATATATATATAGTACTGGATAAAAAAAAGTACGCACTAGTCGAAATTTCTTACCGCACTAAAATTTACGTAGCGGACTCAAAAATAAAGGTAATTGAATTTCCCAAGTGGCCTTTTCAAGAGGACAAGTTTACCTTTATTTTGCTTTTTTTTTTTTTCTCGAAAATTCTCTACAATTTTTTTCGCCCCGGTGCGCACTTTTGAACACGGCCATTTTTCGGCTATTTTTTGGCCGGCGTAAATTAACTGCAAAGTTTTTGGAAAATTTTCTCCTCAGGTTTGTCCATGGGAAACTTAAAAAGTATATGAAAACCGATATTTTTATTTTTTATAAAGTCTCGTACGATTTTCTTTCGCCCTAATATTGCATTTTTAGCTAAAAAAATACATGTTTTAGAAAAAAAAACGGCGTCATCGAAGAAGTATAGGCTTTCAGGGGAAATGTCAAAAGGGTAAAAAGTTGCATAGGTTCACACTGGAGTGGCTAGAATTTTATCAGAATTTTTCTTGGATATTGTTTTTTTTTACAATTTTTGGTTGGAACTTTGATGAGTGGAGAAGCTCCACTTGGGAATTATGGGGTCTAGGACAATTAAGAAAGGAAATTTGTTTACATTTTCATTTTTAATTAACTACAATTTTTCTAGATGATTTTTTTTTATTTTTGAAAATAAAAATAAAAAACGAAAATGAAAAAAATGACAAAAAAAATTCGAAAATTTTTTTTTTTAATTAAAAATGAATATGTAAACAAATTTTCTTTCTCAATATATTGTCCTAGATCCCATAATTCCCAAGTGGAGCCTCTCCACTCGTCAAAGTTCCAACCAAAAATGGTAAAAAAAAAATTCTGAAATAATTCTAGCCACTCCAGTGTGAATCCATGCAACTTTTTATCCTCTTGACATTTCCTCTGAAACCCTATAGTTCTTCGTTGACACCGTTTTTTTCTGAAACATGTATTTTTTTAGCTAAAAATGCAATACTGGGGCGAAAAAAAACGTACGAGACTTTCTAAAAAAGAAAAATGTAGGCTCTGATATCCTTTTTAAGTTTATCATGGAAAAAACCGAGGAAAACATTTTCTACAAACTTTGCAGTTAATTTTCGACGGCCAAAAAATTGGCGAAAAATGGCTACTTTCAAAAGTGGGCACCGGGGCGAAAAAGAAATCGTAGAGAATTTTCGAAAAAAGCAAAATAAAGGTAAACTTGTCCTCTTTAAAAGGCCACTTGGGAAATTCAATAACCTTTATTTTTGAGTCCGCTATGTAAATTTAGTGCGGTAAGAAATTTCGACTAGTGCGTACTTTTTTTTTCTCCCGTACTGTATATATATATATATATATATATATATATATATACTTTAATACAATACAAATTAATAACAAAATAACTATAAAAATAATTTATAAAGTATCTCTTTTTATTTATTTATTCTGCGACATTGCAAAAATCCTAGCAATACTATTCTCGCGTAGCTACTTTTGCCACCTCGTTGCACTAATGTTCGACAATCATAGTCGTACGATCGATAACGAAAAATTGCTGGAAATAATTGACGTAACGAGCGACAGGAAAGTTGGCTGGTTGGAAAAATTGGCGCAGTGCACTTGGATCGCTTCACCGAATCGTGATCGAGGGAATATTTTTTTTTTTTAATTTATAGATCGATTGAGCCAATTTTTTGTCGTTTCAAGTCACGGTGAAAAAAAAAACGTGATCGAGATGTGGTTGTATTATTACAATGCGTTCACCATGCTCGTGAGCACTATACCGTCCATGTTCAGCGAAATTGACTTCTCAGGCAATGCCCGCTCGAAATTCGAGTTGAAAACGGTCTACGAATTTCCGGCGAGTCGCATAGCAGCGGCGAACGCAATCGCGAACAATGAATTTCCATCCGATTTTTTATTCGGGGTCGCAACGTCGTCTTATCAGATTGAGGGAGCCTGGAATATTTCGGGTGAGAGACAGTAATATGCAATCTTGGCATTTAGTATTATTCAAATTTTTCAAGCTCCCTCCCGTATCGAAACCACGATTTTTCTATTTTTTCGGATCATCGGAAAAATCGACGATCTGGACGAAAATTTCATCTACTATTCAAGCTTGTAGCTATACGAAAGAGCAGAGAAAGTAAAAAGAATTGCTTTTTACGTTAATCTATATGTTTTAAATGTAATTGCATTCTTCAAATGTAATTGAATTTTTCAAACAGTTGAATTTTTTTAGTTTCATTGATTTCTTCATACTTCATTGAATTTTCAAAATTTAATTGATTTTTGTTATTGAATTGTAAAAATTCGATTGGATTTTTAAAATTTAATTGGCTTTTTTAATTCACCATTGGTTGATTTACCAATTTTTTTCTTCGTAGACAAAACTCCTTCGGTCTGGGACCAGTTTACTCACGAGCATACGGAGCTCATTCTCGATCACACGAATGGCGACGTTGCAGCGAATTCTTATCACAAATATGAAGAGGATGTTTCACTGGTTCACAATCTTGGTGTAAGGACAATAACAAAAAAAACTAATGTTTTGTTCATTTTTAAAAGCATGTTGACCTATGGCAGTTCATAATAAATATATGCACCCATATTTATGATTCCAAATATTAATAATATTAGCTTTATTTTATAAACTACACAGTTTACAAAATAGAATAAATTAATGTTGATCAAGATAAGTGATTTTTTTTCTATTACACTAAAA
Source organism: Ophion ventricosus (assembly GCA_963932345.1). Lineage (NCBI taxonomy): Eukaryota > Metazoa > Arthropoda > Insecta > Hymenoptera > Ichneumonidae > Ophion > Ophion ventricosus. The sequence continues at coordinate 35,227,539 of OZ010715.1, read as the reverse complement.
AAATCTACCACCGTTGACTTTTAAAAATCAACTGAAAAAAACGTGGAATGAAAAATCATAACTGTATTCATTGTATAAAGCACGTTTTCATATTGCACATTATTATCGATTTATATACGCACCCACACATACACACACACACACATATATATATATATATATATATATATATATAATTCAAAATATTTATAATTAAAAAAAATGTCAACGATACATTTACAAAACAAAATAAATTAATAATGATTTAAAAAAAATAGTATTTCCATTCTTTTCGCTAAAATATCTTCATAACATTTATTTTGGTAATCAACTAAAAGATTTGTCGAAAAATCACAACAATTTTGTTTTTTTTCCGATAAAGACTTGATTTTTTAAACTTGCAAATGATTTAGAAAGCAATAGACGGTGGGAAATAATTGAAGAAATTTTCTAAGACTGATACTCGTTTTCTATAGTTTTAACAAAATTAATGATTAATTGTGAATAAAAACAATACGAGGTAAAAAATGTGCGTATAAAAATTGGAATTTTGGATGTTGAATATGAGGATTAGCAAAGTAGTGGAAGAACGACTTTAGAAGGATACTCATAGTTGAGTTGGAATGAAACTTTATAGAAACATTGTAATTAGGAGTTGGGAAAAAATGAAGAAATTCCGAAAGTATATCTGACCTTTTGGCCCCCTTGATGGGCGATACAGGCGAACGCTTACAGAATCTCGTTGTCGTGGCCACGAATATTACCGGACGGCTTCACTAATCGGATAAGCGAGACCGGCGTCGCGTATTACAACAATTTGATTAACGAGATGTTGAGACATGGTATAGAGCCGGTAATAACGATTTATCACTGGGACTTGCCAAAGAGATTTCAGGATATGGGAGGATGGACCAATCCATTTATCGTCGATTGGTTCGCTGACTACGCCCGTGTGGTGTTCGATCTTTTCGGTGACCGGGTTAGTCCATAAATCAACAAATCAACAGCCATTTCCTCGAATCATTTACCTCTTGCTTTATATTTATCCATTTTTTTTTTTTCACCAGACATTGCGTAATTTGTCAATTTTAATAATTTATTCAAATTCTTTTGTGGGAAGAAAATTAACAGATTGATAAGAGCTTATCTAGTGATATTTGAAAATATTTTTCTAAATGCGAACTGCTCAAAGCTGTTTTCGTAAAATGAATCTAATGAAATTATTCCGAATTAAAAAAAAAACAACTTTTTCGAAAACAATGGTAATTGTAAATAGGAGGGAACGACTCGTAATATTTTCAACATATTCTCGTAAAATAGAAGAAAAAAATGCAATTATTTTATAAATTTTCGATTTTTTCACCAAAAAATTTGAAATAAATTCGGAAAATTACGGAAATGTGGAGAAAAGATTGTTGTTTCGATTCATCGTCGGTTGAAAAAAAAAAAAAAAAAAAAAAAAAAAAAAAACATTCCGTCCGGAATGGAACTTTGACAGGTAAAAATGTGGATAACGATAAACGAGCCTGCTATTTTTTGCGTTCGTGGTTACGCCGAGGATCACGCACCGAGAATCCAACAGCCGGGCGTCGCCGATTACTTGTGCGGACATCACGCGTTACTTGCGCACGCGAAAGCTTACAGACTCTACGAGCTGGAATTTCGACGAAAGCAGAATGGTGAGTTTCCCAGAGCAATCCAAACAAATAATTTCCATATTGCGGCGTATAAAATGAATAATAAAAATAATAATAACGAACGAAAAGTGAAGGGAATGGAATTGCAAAATCAATTGATTAAACCCAAATCAATTGAATTGATTTAATTCAATTTAATCAATTAATTAAACGTGAGCTAACAATATCGATTAAATTAAATTAATTAAACGTAAATCAATTGAATCGATTGAATGTATTTTTTGTGTTTGGGTTTGTTTGCTGTTATTTTATCGCACATTGCATATGCCCTTGCGGCTTTTTACATCTTCCGTCGCTTATTCCCTTTTTACATCGTACTCTCGTTTTTTTCTTCACAACATCCATTTTCATATTTACATTTCTTTCTTACCCCTCGTTCTACTGATTTCTATTGTTGTTTTATGCCCTCGTTGGGCTTTTACAGGATTCGTTAACACAAACTTTCAACTTATAATTAGAAAATAACAATATTCGCAGCCATTAGCCTCCGTTAGCCAATTTTTCAAAGCACTTTACGTATATATGCACAACACTCTCGAGGGCTTCCCTGACCGCAGTAGAATTTCTAGATCTTCCTTTGTTTCATTCTCATCCTTTCCTACTAACCAGCTTCCTACCCTTTCCGCGGTAGCTCTGCTTATTTTTCTACTTCCCTCGCTACTTCTTCATACGTGCAGCAGCGTTCCCTCTGACTTTTTACAAAGCCTACACGCCGTTTACTTAAATCCGTTTACTTTCTCTCTGCCTACACTCCCACACCTCGTTTCTTTGATTTCTCCTGGTATACCCCTGTCCTCCCAATTTTCCTTTCATTTTTTTTTTCTTCTCTTGTAGTCCTTACATAAATTGAACTTGTCGAATAGATGAAATGTCATTGAATCAATTGATCAAACGTTGGTCAATTGAATCGATTAATTTGAATTTTATCAAGAAATTAAACGCAAATCAATGGAATCGATTGAATTAAATTTGTATGAATAAAAATTTAATCACCTTTTTTCTCCATCGATAAGAAATATGAATAATGATTGAAATTGAAAAATAAGGAAAAGTTGGAATCGTGATGGGTATGGCGTGGCCAGTACCGGACGAGCCTTGGACCGAGGAAAAACTTTTTGCCGCCGAGAGATACTTTCAATTCTGGAACGGCTGGTTCATGAATCCGATCTTCACGGAGACTGGCGATTATCCGGCAGTCATGAGAATTCGTATTGACCTGAACAGCGCGATTCAGGGATTCAAAAAATCGAGACTTCCGGTTTTCGGACCTCACGAAATTGAAATGATAAGAGGCTCGGCCGATTTTGTCGGTGTGAATTTTTACGCAGCGACTCGTGTACGCCTCAGGGCTTTTAATCCCATGTCCGTCGGGTATTACGATGACATCGGGGTTGAGAGATCGGCCATTAACACAAAGTCCTTTGATCAGCTGGTGAGTTACATTATTATATATAATAAAACAATACACACACACACGCGCGCACACACACACACACACACACACATATAACTTATACGATATGGATATTGAGAAAAACATAAAAAATATAACGGAAAATATTAGAAAAGCCAGCAACGCGATATAGGGAATATTTAAAAGGGCGGGAATAAATAGCCTGAGAAGAAGACTACATCTGACGAATGCGATAGTTCAAAGTGAGATTTTCTACGGGAATGGAGTAAGGGGGTGGAAGAGACGATCTTCGAAGTTTCCAAGTTCGAAGAAATAAGGAAATTTTTTAAGGGTAAACGTAACGTCGGGGGCATTTTCTGTGTAAACACTCTGACGCGGTATGACTGGAATAATAAATCCTACTATTAATACTACAACATGTATATTAAAAAATTTAATTTAATTATTATAAAAACGAATTTAATTTTATAAAATTTATAAAAATTAATTACTGTCCACTGACCTTTTATTTTTATAAAAATAAATTCAATCTCATTATCATTGAATTGTTTAAAAAATTAAGCAAACTTCATTTTATTGTTTTATCGTTACAAAAATCAATTCAACTCCATTATCATGCCGTTGTCATAAGAATTAATAAAACTTCATATACATGAGAAAAATTGACGAAAAAAAAAAAAAAAAAAAAAAAAAAAAAAAAAAAAAAAATGTTTCAGAGTACTCCTTGGGCTCTGGAGAAATTGTTGCACGAGATAAATAGCCAGTACAAAATTCCCATGATATATATAACGGAGAACGGGTACGGCGACCAGGGGCAAACGGTTGATATAGGACGTGCCAAGTATTATCATCAACATATTATGTCAGTGCTCGGTACGATGCACTACGGTGTCGATATTCGTGGGTATTTCGCTTGGTCGTTGCTCGATAACTTCGAGTGGATACGAGGCTACTCGTGAGTATCCTTCAGCCTCGTTCTATCGCCCAAAAAATTATAATCATTCTCCTACGTCTCGTGATGCGAGACACAACCGTGAGAGGGTTTTCCTTCCTAAGCAGATCTTTACGTTATTTAGTCGTAAAATTTAATTGAAATGCTTTTGACACCCATCTGAGAAGTAAGACAAAATAATATAATAAATGAAAAATATAATCAATAAGTAAATCATAAATTATTTAAAAAATAATATATTTAATTAAAAAATATTATAAATAATAAAAAAACTAATATAAATGAATAAATCATTGTTATAAAATGTAAATGTTGATGTCGAAGAAAATAATATATCTCAGAAATTGAAAGTGTCACGAACAATTCGCTTAGATAGTTTTTCTTCTGTTGAAAAAAAAGCATCAACAAATGTGTATAATTTCGCGATTTAAACCAGACATGTTTTTTAGTATTGCACAAATTTTGGGTATGTTTTATGGAGAACTCACAGCCGATTGCGCATAAAACAATTCTCGAAACGGCTTAAAAAATTAACTGCAAAATGTTCACCAAATATTCATTTCTCAAAGTCGAAAAATGGTCGGGTCCTCAGAAATTAGGATGGAAGCAGGTAAATAAAAAAAATTATTTCAGGAAATAAATAAAATCTAAACAAAACAATAATACGAAGGCAATGAAATAAAATAAAATTTAAAAAATCGTCAAGAAAAGAGAAATCCTAAAAAAATTAATAAGATCCCAAAAAAATTAATAAAGCCCAAAAAATCAATAAAACTAAAAAAAAACAAAAAATCTCAAAAAATCAATAATATTCCACAAGAATCCCCCAAATATTAATAAAACCGTCGAAAAATCAATGTAATCTCCGGAAATTCAATAGAGTCCCCAAAAAATCAATGAAGCCCAAAAAAAAAAAAAAATAATAATCAACGAAATCGCAAAGTGGTGAAAACACGTCTTTACTCGAAACAAAATTAATTTCAGACTTCATTACGGCCTGTATAAAGTTGATTTCGAGGATCCTGGTCGCAAACGATCGGCAAAGTTGTCGACGAAGGTCGTGAGCGACATATACAAGACGAGAAAAATTCCAAAGCTCATCTGGTCCCTCGAGCAAGTGCCATTCATAATTTAGAAGTTGAGAAGAGCGCAATCGAATAATTTCCGGTGCAACCATGGGGGGTAGGAGACGGTGTGTTTTTTCTTTCTTTGAAAATTGATGATCGGAACACGTAGACGCGTAATACATGGGAAGACAAGCAGTAACGAAGCGGGCAACTTCCGAATCGGAAGGACGACCTGCGTATAAATGCGTTATTATATTTTGAGCGACGAATTATCGTCGGTTCGCGGCGGCTCTGTAGCAACCATACATATATCCACATCCACACGTACGTATTTGCGCGAGGCTAAACTATTATCCGACACCTCTTACCCATCGATTAAAGTCAGCCTGTATCGTATCAATATTAAACTATATTAAACGTTATATCGTATTAGCGGGGTGCACTCGTGTCCCGTATTCGATTATCGTCTCCCTCTCTTCACTTCCCATCCCGTTCGTATTCGTGGGTGGGTGGATGGTCACCGCATCGCTTCGACCTCCGTCTAAATCGATTACGTCAGGAGGAAGGAGACAGCGCACGTTATTATATCCGGGCTCTAGTGTTGGAAAGTCGCGAGTGATCGGAATCAGGATTTCATCCGCCGTCCCTACAAATAAGCGCCTCACTTCGAAGGATCGCGCAGAAAAATTCATCAAATTACGTCGTTTATTTATTTGGAAAATTTTCTCCTCCGTTTCTCAGTAAAAATATGTTAGATAAATTGAACCGTTTGTCTTGAGGCTCAGCATATAAGAAAAAATCAATTTTACTTCTTTGTCTTAAATCATTTTCGACTAATCGAGAAGAAACGTTGTTTTTGTGTTTTTTTTTAAATTTTTTATTCATGAAAATGAAAATTAAGGAATGGTTTTTTTTTTTTTTTTTCAATTACTAATAGACAAAATACATCACAAGTTTTTCTTTTTCGATTCCACAATGGAAAGTGATGTTTTTTTTTTTAAATGAATAAATTAAAATAATTTTGTTTAAGTATGTTCCTTTAGACACGCGATCCCCGAATTTTGACAGAAGACGTCTCTTATACTTCTTTGTACGCCGGATTTTTTTTTTTTTTTTTTTTAGTTCGAATTGGTGGAAAATAGGGAAAAACATTTTCATCTTGTGTTTTTAGGTAATTTTAAGATTAAACAAATTGTAATGAATTCATTGGTAAGAAATCGAATATCAATCGAATGCGACAACACAGATAATGTATGAGCTGATTATGTTTCACTATTATTTTTTCCAATGTAAACTAGACGACGGTTGAGCCGTGATCACTGTTCTCGAGGAAGCAGGTTATCAAAGACCAAAGTTTACTACACAATAAATAGTAGGAGCGTGTACCAAACGACGATAGATATACTCGGTGAGCTGAAGTAACGACTTAAAAAGTTGCGATTCCTCGGAAAATATTGCAAGTTGCGAATTAAATCCTATTAAGGTAGTAGTCTCATCACAGTCACGTTGAAGAGTTTATTCTTCGCTCAATCGACGAAAGCTTCGAAATATTGTGAAATATCCTTATAACGTAGGTTGTACATCTTATCGGGATGTAACAAACTTATTGAGTAATGATGAAAACGCCTAATATAATGTTTCGAGTACGAAAAATAAAAACGTTTCCTCCATCACCTAATCCTCATTTTTGTATCAGACTATCCATTCCGGCTACTAATACGCAGATACTCTGCGTATACGGATATGCAGACACTACTTTAGTCTAGCGAGGGCGGAGATCGTGGCAACGTCGCAAGCCCAGCGATTTTTTCTTGTCATATTTGGCGCTAACGTCGCTACACGTTGCTTCATTTAAATCGCTATACCTCTGAAACTAGACGGTGAAAATTCATGATTTTCTTATACCCTCTTCGTCGTATGATCCTCTGTAATTGAGAATGAAAAAAAAAACTTGTAGAAAAGTTTCCAAGTTATTGCGTCAAGTATGAAATGTTTCCACTGCTCCCCATAAGAATACGTGTAAAGCCGTGCAATCGTTTCATTGCCAATATCTCGAATACACAACGGTGAATCCTTTCGAAATTTTGGAACTCATCGTTGAACAGCGGCCTGAATGGGTCCTCAAAATAAATAAAAAAATATCTATAGAAAAACGCGTTGGCGAGACTACTACCTTGATGCAAGTCTTATAACATTAAAATGAAGATGTATGACAAATTTCCGATGGAAATTCGCCTTCCGCTTTTTGGAAGTTTATCCAAAAAAAACTTTGATGAAATCACACAACGACTTTTTCGAGATAATTATTTCCAAAATTCTCCTATTTATTCCGCTCTCTATCCGGGCGTGCCCCTTCAAGACTCTAGGCTATAAAAGCATAAAGTAAAAAAAATCATATTTTTGGAAATTTTGAAGCTTATGCACACCCCTTAATGCCAATTTCGAGCATAAGCTTGCAAGTCTGATTGAGGCACGTTACAATATATCCATAGCGTGTACGAGCATCCAGAGGAGCATGTAGAGAAACCATCAAAGGGAACATTCCACGACGTCAGGCATCCGCGGAATTGCTTGCCTGGCGTTCGCGACGACGACGGCGACGACGTTGACGACGTAAGGAGCAAGTCGGCCGTGTTTACTTCACCAGGAAATTAGCGAAATAAGATCAGGTATGCGGGATATGTGCACCGCGTGAACGTACGTAAACCGAGTTCCTCACACCATCACCGCGACATACGAAATCCGTGCGTTTGCACAACTTTCGTATCGCGCGGCTAAAGAATTACGTGCCAGAAAGCCACGTAACTCGAGTTGAAATTACCATTTTCGTGAAGATTCAATTTTTTTTAACGAGTTAGGCCACTCTAGAGCCGGAAAAAATAGGCATATTTTGGGAATCTTTTTTAGCCAAGTAATACAATGAATCGAAATTTCGTGCACGTGTCTTTATTATATTACTAATGAACTATATAGAATTTTTTCTTGTTGTAGTGATCAATAATAAAATGGCGGCTGAACAGCGTTCCTCCATTGACACCTTTTTTGTCCACGGAAGGAAACGTAGCTCACGACACTTTTTACCTGGAACAAAAAAACAAAATTTATTCCATTGTATATAAGAACTCGTACAGAAGTACGTAGGATTTTTTTCTATATATTTATCTCCGCCTAAATGGCGCATTTTATAAAAATAAACGTAAACCTTTTTAAAAATAAGATTTTATTTAAAAGGTACTGTATTAAAAAGTAAAAAAAAAATAATGTTCAGTAAAAGTGAAAATCAAAACGGTATAACTAAAAAAAAGAACGTTTGATTTGAAAATTTAGCCGTACTCTCAAGACTAAATTCTCTATAGAAGTACTCAAAATTTTTTCGTTACATGGCATATTTTTTGCTGTTGTTGTTACAATCAATTATCTGATGATTTTTCCCTGTAATTTATTTATTTTTTCTAAAATGCGCGATTTTGGCAAAAAATCAATATATCGAAAAAACCCTACGTTTTCATATATAATCGAAAAAATGTTTAGTTTTCTCGTCCAGGTAAAAAAAATTGCACGAGCTACGTTTTCGCCCGCGGACCCTTCCAAAAGAGGCGTCAACGGAGAAATGCTGTGCAGCCGCCATTTTGTTATTGATACGTACGAAAAAATTATTTCGTATAGTTTATTAGTAACATAACAAATGCACTTATGCACGGAATTTCGATTCACTTTATTATTTCGCAAAAAAAAAATGCAAAATCTATCCATTTATTCTTGCTCCAGAGTGGCCCAGTTCTTTAAATAGATCCTAGTTGAGTCAACTAAACTTTTTTAACAGTGCAACGATAAAAAAAATGAAGGTTTCTTCGAAAATGCCGGGCACGTAAAAGTCCTTGAAGATGAATTATGCCGAATCGATCGATCAGATTGGACTCATCGACAAGGATCGGTGCAGCGTTGGTTCTTCGACCGGAAGGGACGTCAGCAGCGAGTCCGGCCCAACACCCCAATGGTCGCATCAATATAATGCACCAAAGTGTGACATCCGTTCGGTAATTCCGTCCCGTCGATTCTGCAACCGACATGCGAATTTAGCCATACACGCTCCATCAGCTTTTGATTATGTAACTGAAATGCTGCGTACGCGTACGTAGGATATCCACGCAAAGTGGGCTCACAAGAGATACGGTGGTTACCGCGTGACGGTTGCTCGGGGGTGGTCAGAGGGGCGGCGGGCGCTCGGTATCCAGCCTACCAAAACTCCCTAACAGAAGCAGTATGTTGGATGGAATCGTGGGATATCAATCAGCGATACACGAAAGGGGCGCGGTCCTGCGCTTCCTCGTCTCCCATTGTCTGCAATGGACAACGCAATGTATTCGCATCGAGAGAACTAACGACAGTGACAGTCACCCTATAATTCTAGACTATATTTATCTATATATCGGATCTCTGCATTATTCCGTAGCGAAAATCGAGTCAATTTCAAAAGCAAATTATTTACCAAAAAAAGCCATTTTAATAAAGTAAGTATGTTATGTCGACGTGTTTCGCAAACGTTACAGTCTGTATCATCAGGGCTGATAGCGCGCTGATACCGAAGCTCTCGTGTCTCAGTTATTATATATGGTTGCAGTCATCGTTCCACATCACTGCACCAGCCAATCGGATGTTTTTCATTGATATCAGCTGGTCAATTTAAAAAGCCGGAACGACGGTGCGCCAAATAGGATTGACGCGATACCCTCCGTCTCTGTTCAGATTGTCCACATATTTTCGGACTTCCAGGCCTTTTCGGCGTTTCCTGGAAAAATAGCTGTTTGATGGGGCCAGGCTTTGGTTTTTGTCGAACTGAATGTAATTATCAGTTTCTATTCAATGTTCGGCCAGAGCTTATTGTGCAATGTGGCCATATTTGATACACCTTTGGGTGTTTTTTGATCCGTGTACTCATCTTCCTCCCGGTTTCTCCTATGTACACGTTATACCGCACGAGTAGGCTATCAGCTCGGTCCATATCTAAATCGATAGTCTTCTCTTTGTCCGCAAACGTAGGAAAGTTCGGACCGTGAGGAAAATGTGCGGGACACCTCTCTGTGCGGTCTAACGGAGCCTTTTTTTTTATATTTTTTTTTCGCGGACACGCTCTCAGCTTTCTGTGGGGCAACACCGGAAGTGGGACAAGTAGAAAATGTACGTAGAAAGAGAGGAATAGGAAGAAGGTTGGAGGTCAGGAGAAGAAAATAGAGAAAAAAGGACGAAGGGAATGAGGGAGAGTGAGAGAGAGAGAAACCGCCGTAGAGCGAGAAAGAGGAAAGATGAGCCTAGAGCAGAGAATGTGTTTTGGAGGAAGGGACAGAAGAGCGAAAGCTCTCCCGGAAGTCGTTCGGACCACCTTCGGAACATATATATATGCATGTTCATACTGAGAGACAGTGGGCAGCGTCAGGGTGGGCGGGGGGGGGGGGGGGGGGGGTGAAGGAAGTGGCTTGCGGCCGACCTGGAAACAAAAGCACTCCCGGCCGACGTACCTCGTCTATTCGTGAGAGGAAGGAGAAAAAAGAAGGAAAAATAAAAAGAAAGAGAGGCAGAGAGAGAGAGAGAGAGAGAGAGAGAGAGAGAGAGAGAGAGAGAGAGAGAGAGAGAGAGAGAGGTATAGAGACGGAGAAACAAAGTAAAAAGTGGAGAAGCGAAAAAAGAGAAAAGAGACATTTCGAAGCGAGAGAAAGCGAGATCAGGATGGAGAGACTCGCTGGTTTCCTTTTTCAAAAGTACTTCTTCGGGCAGTGTTTCCGTACAGCGAGAGAGCCCCGCAGGGCGAAAGCTCGCGCGTTTTGCCAGCTCTATTGTCCGCCCTGGAGACCGGGCAAGTTACGGGAGTCTTCGTATATAGTGCGTCGTGGTCGTCGTCGTCATCGTCGTCGTCGTCGTCGTCGACGGCGAGAAGAGAGGAAGTCGTCGTCACCCCCGATGTCCGGAACTCCCGTGCACTGTACACCACTTTTTCGACTTTGACTCCACCCGGGCAGCCACTTTTCTCGCAATGTTCGTGCGCTTTTGCTCCCTCGGAACTAACGATCCTCTTACTCTCTCTCTCTCTCTCTCTCTCTCTCTCTCTCTCTTATTCAACCCCTTCCGCACCTTCTTAGTCTTTTCGTCACTGAAGCGTCCTCCACATCGGGGAAGACACACACGCAGGCTGTACATTCCCCGGGACAATCCCCTAGCCGCCCCTACCCCCTCCTCTTTGCCCTTGTGTGTACGAAAGTCCGCGACAATCGGAAAAGTACACAGAATCCGCTCTCGTCGTCTCAATGCGGGAGAACAAAATCTTCCCCGAGGGCTCCGACTTTCAGTGTCGCTCAACTCGTTCGATTCCATTTCGAAGAGTGCTTCTCCAGTGCCTGCACTAACAGAAACATTCTTTTGATATTAACTAGATGCGTCAATTTGATGTTTTTTAAATTTGAATTTACTAGATTTTTCGTGAAATCAAATTTCTCCTGTTGCATTCTATTATTAAAATTATAAATATTAAATGTATTTATTTATTCAAATAAAGATCTATTTAATATCGTCTCATAACTGAATATTCAATTTATTCCTAATAAATTTGTGATTTGCTTTCATCCGGTAGTATAAGACAAAAGAGAGAGATGGAAAAATGGCACACGATTCAGCCTCTCATAAATCGCATGGCTTTGTTTTCATTAGGAGACTGTTATAATAATCTGCAGGTGCGGAGAAAGGTTAGTCTTTCTATACATAAATAGTCGCGCCTGTTAATAAAAGGCACGGGGATGCATTTCTATTTTTCCAAATAACAGGCTTGTTAGGAAAAAAAAAAAAAACTTTTTTTTTTCACCGCACTTTTCTGTCATGAAGCTATATTCCTTTCTCGTATTCATGCGATATATCGTGTCTTATCTTTATTTATTTAATTTGAATATATTTAATATTTAAAAAGAATAGCTTGAACAAATTTAAAAAAATATTTGAAACAAATAGGGATGTAGTAGGTCGTGATAAAAGGAAAAAACCTATTTGATTTAAATAGATCCTATTTAAATCAAATATTTTTTTTTGGCAGTGTGCCGTCGAATCTGCTTCGAAAGAATTTCTTAATTCTCTTTTTTTTCATCCTTTTCTTGTGAGACTCGGGGGGGGGTATTGGACTGCCATTTTAGTAATTTATGCTTCATATTAATGAGTAGAGTCTTAGTCCATTACCATGGATCGAACCGGAAGTACTGGTGGTATTTCATTACCACATTGGGGGTAATGAAAAAAAATCACCGCAACTACCAATTCAGTTGGCCGAGCAAATACTATAATTATTGTTACTCAATTTTTTGTCATTCGGCCTGAAAGGTCGTAAATTTAGGTTAAAAAATGAATGTAAATTTCAATCAAACGCCATTTAATGGACATTTTTTTTTCAAATAATCCTTATTTTACATTTCAAGAAAAGCATTACATTTTCGTTCATCGTCTAAAATGCTCGTACGACCACATTTGTACTCGGCCACCCGATATTTGACCGCTGTAAATGAAGGAAAGTTCATTTAGAGCGGTCAAACATTGCTGTAAAATAAAGATAATGGCCGCTGTACAGTGCAAAAAATATTCAATTTAAATAGGATCTATTTAAATCAAATACGTTTTTTCCTTGTCTCACAGACTACTACGACCCTATTTGTTTCAAATTTTTTTTTTAAATTTCTTCAAGCTATTCTTCTTAAATGTTAAATATATTCAAATGAAATAAACAAAGATAAAGCTCGATATATCGCATTAATACGAGAAAGGAATATAGGTTCATGACATAAAAGTGCGGTGAAAAACGGTGAATTATTTTTCGTTTTTTTTTTCACTAACAAGACTGTTATTTGGAAAAGAAAGAAAGGTATTGTCGTGCCTTTTATTAACAGGCGCGACTATTTATGTATAGAAAGACTAACCCTTTTCCTCAACTACAGAATGTCACAACAATCCTCTAATGAAATGAAAGCTATGAGATTTTTGAGAGACTGAATCGAGTAGCATTTGTTCCGTCTATCTCCTTTGTCTTCTACTACCAGGAGAAATAAAATCACAGATTTATTAAGAATAAATAAAATATTTAGTTATTAGATGATATTAAATAGATCTTTATTTGAATAAATAAATATATTTAAAATAAATCATTATAACAATGGAATGAAATAGGAAAAATGTGATTTCACGAAAAATCTATTTAATTTAAATAAAAAATCAAATAGACGCATCTAGTTAATATGAAAAGAATTTTTCTGTCAGTGTAAGTCCAACCCATCTTTCATTTCCTCACTCTTTTTTCCTTTCAAATGAAGGATCTTTATCACTGCGCGATACTCGCTTTTCTCCATTCTTGACACACAACGTCAGCTGGCAACTTTGGAAAGGTGCCATAGACAAAGTAATTATCAGAAGTATTTGAAACTTTTACGGTTTACATATATCAACGCCATCTATCGGGCGACGATATAATTTTTTTCTTCTAATATCACGTTTTCTCGATAAGGCCAAAACCTTTTAAAATGACTCTCGTATCTTTAAAAATTGCAACTACATACATTATAATACATCTATACGTACACATAGTCACAGAATAATTAGTATTCTAAAAATATATACGAAAAGACTGCAACAATATTAGATTTTATTATTTTGCTATTGCCAAACAATAAGAAAGAAATGAATTCGGAAAAATATATACGAAAAACGACTGCAACATTGTAATGAAAGGAGAGAGAGAGAGAGAGAGAGAGAGAGAGAGAGAGAGAAAAAGTTTGAGGGTGATCCCGCAGCCATTTAGCGAACGACTCTGACTCATCCTATACTTCCCCCATTTTCTTGAGTCTCTCAGAACTCATGCTCGTTATTCTCCTCGTCGTCGTCCATACTTGTCTCCCGTCGTGTATCCGCAGAATTCTCGCTTTTCGCGGCTCTCGCCTCGTCTTTCCATTCTCCACGCTTCGTGAACTCCTTCGCCGTTCTACGCCCACCTTCACCCCCTCAACGAGGGTTTGGGTCTCTCGTATGAGGAATACCAGGACGAGGCAAGAGGGTGAAATGTAGCGAGATGGGCGAGAGTCTTTCTTGCGGAGGGGATGTGATGCTCGCAGCAATCGAGGCTCCATAACTCTTGTTCCATTGAATTCGCGACGACCATAAAGTAGACCATTTCTTAACGTCTACTCGCGCAGCTCCGGAGATGGAGATTTATGCGTGTTATATCCCTCGGACCGTGCTCATTCTCCAGCCGGTAGAAAGAAAGAGAGACAGAGAGAGAGAGAGAGAGAGAGAGAGAGAGAGAGAGAAGGGAGGCCGAGGACACCAGGCCACTCTGGAGATGGTCCCATTTCCGGTGCACCTCGTACGGTCAAGTAGAGATCGTATATCTCGGCACTGAGAGACACAGAAGTACCGGAAGTACCTTCGCTCTACACGTTTCGTATAAAGCTCGCGTATACTGCTCGAGCGTGGATTATAGATCGAGTCCCTGCAGAAATGAATGTGCCACTGGCGAACGGAAATTCACGTGACAGATGGCAACGAGAGAGAGAGAGAGGGAGAGAGAGAGAGAGAGGGAGAGAGAGAGAGTCTGCGATATTCTGTAGAACGAGCTCTCAAAGAAAAGCTGCTCAGCCGAATTTCATTTTAAGAGATGAGCTTTTTTCTATTCATTCGAATTGTAATTTATCCCGTAGGGCCATCGATATGCAGATGGAAAAGTGTCGAAAAGTGTCGAAAAGGAAAATCTAGATGCCTTGTATCGATACTTACCCGAATGACTACCCTGTACGTTCCACCATGTGAAACTGGTTTCGAGAAAAAATAACTGTTTTTTAATTTTTCTTATGTTTTTATCTTTATATATAAATCTATATATTTATATATATATATATATATATTAAGTGTGTGTGTGTGTGTATATATATATATACATGTATGTATGTATATAAATTTGAATTTGCCTAATTACGTGGCATTAGATTGGCTAAAAATTACGATGACTTTTATCCAAAAGTTTGACTTACCGACCGACATAATTTTTTGAGGGATTGTGGAGGTCATTTGCTAGTTTTTTCACCCTTAGACTCCTAAGTGTCACGGTAATTGAGATTTGCTTTTTTTTAGTTTTTTAAATTACCCGAAAGTTTGCCTTCAAATCGTCATAACTTATTTGTTTATGGTTGTAATAGCACGAAATAACTTTTGTTGAATGCATACGGAGTAAAGGAGGTGAATTTGAGCAAAATTAATAACTCAAGTTTAATAAAAACATTGGAAATATAAAAAACCTTTTCTTAACCCTCGCCCTGGCAAACTTATTTTGACCACATAATTAATGATTTCTATGACGTAGCATACCGTTGGAAAGGGTATAAAAACGAGAGAACTTTTTAAAGCAAAGCTAAGTTCAAAATAGCTTTTAGTTTTGTTTTTTATAATGAATTTAGAAGTTGACTTTTTTCATATACTTACACATTTTTTAAGACTTTGGAAGCTCATGAGTCATTTTCTCGAAACCAATTGTATGAAATAATTATTTATTTATAATAAACATACATTGTCGAATACAACAAAAGTTATTTCGTGCTATTACAACCACAAACAAAAACGCTATGACGCTTTAAAGGCGAAATTTCGAGTAATTGAAAAAAAAACGAAAAAAAATCATATCTCAATTACCGTGATACTTAGGACATAGGATCTAAGCGTGAGAAAATGAACAAATGAACCCCCCCTCCCCCCCCGCCCCAATTATTAAAAAAAATTGTAAATATACGTCAAATTTTCGGGTAAAATTCATCGTTATTTTTAATGCAATCTAATGACACGTAATAAGGTAAGTTTAAATTCCATTAAATATTCTGTGCCTCCTACAGGCTCATTGAAAAATCTATACACATTGCACATAAATGCATCCACCCTTTTTTAAAACCAAATCAGTCGAATCAAAGTCGCCAAACCCTTCGAGTCACTTACGATCGTAGCACCGAACTCCATTCGAATAAACAAATGCCACATAGGCGCCTAGAACCCCTGAAACTTGTGTTTTCTCCACGGGTTTTGAAGTTTTCGCAATTCAATTCAATCCGGACAATATATTGCGACTCGTAATGTACGAGAACTGAAAAAAATGGAGTTAGAGAAAAAAAGCCGCTCGCAAAGAAAAAGGTGCACATTCGAGATCGTTGAGTCAAGCTTACTGTACCTCACTCTCCCTTTCTCTCTCTCTCTCTCTCTCGTTCGCGCGCGCCTCATAAACAACCGGAAGTGGAACCCTGGAAAGGGAACTTTTGGTATTGCCGACAGTGAAAGATACGCTATCAGTGGAAAAGGAACAAATCAGCACTCGCTATTGCGGCTCAGTGTTCCTCGTTCGTGTGCGCGCGTGTGTGTGTTGCGCGCAGACGTAACGTTCGTCGTGCAACGCTTAAGTTTGCCGTTCGCTACGTAACCATATGGGAGACGAATGCTCCATCCTCACCCGTTCTGGGTGGAGAGGGTGATCGTTGTAAAAAAAGTTGCTCCGAGGTGCACTCGCGAGTTCGCCGAGGAACGACTATGGTAGGCTCTTGACATCCGGTCGTGTTGGGCGGTCTGCCGCGCCCTCTGTTGATGGTTACGCATATATATATACATATATATATATATATATATATATACAGGGTGTACCATCTAAGTTGTCACAACGAAATATCCCAAGAGGGATGCGTTTTAGTAAAACATGTTTCGAACAAAAGTTTTATAGTTTCGAGAGAAAAAAATTATGGTGTTCGTTATTTTTCATAATTTGTTGATAATTTAAATTTTATTTCAAGCATAGATACGGCAGCCGGATAAGGTCCTGAAAGAGTGTATTGATCAGGTCCGTTAACCAGCATCCGCTTCAATGCTGGATACTAAAAAGCATTTTACGCCTAGTAGAGCTCTGATCCGACGGCCTGTAGAGTACCGTAGGGTAGGGTAGGGCATGTTGAGCAAGTTTGAAATTATCGCCCTGTAATTCCTTAACATTCTGCCGTGAGAAAATGAAACCTACTTTGGTCAATAGGAAATTTATCTGGGAAAAAAAAGTCTGTAGACGAAATTCCTGTTATCCTTATTGTTTCACAGATGATCGCTCTCAAATGACTAAGGCCATATTTGTTCAAGCTGCCCCGATAGTGGGCTAAGTTGAGCATGAGTATGAGGTAAGTTGGGCAAAGTAAGAATTGCATTAAAAAAATCAGACGTATGCAACATGATTTCGTACAATGCAGTAATAAACCAACAGTTGCTTGTTAATTAGTTAGCTTTTGAAATATTAACATTAATTGCAATGAACTTTGAAATATTTTTTCTCATACAATGGCAGAAGAAAATCTTTCAATCACGTTTTTTTTTAAATTTTTGGGCGCAAAAATAATGAAACGTGCGGTGTGAGGGTCTCACGCGCGGCATGGCAATGGGCGATGGCGTCAGGTGTTCCCCTCCGCCACACCTCTTTTTCCGCCATTTCATGCACCCGCAAGCGGCTCTTAGTTTGCCAGATATTTTGATTGGCCGACTTATCCCCGACTACTCGACATGCCCCTTCCTACCCTAGTACGGGACACCCTATGCCGGATCCGGCCCTAGTCTGCCCCGTGGTTTAAATTTCCAGTCGGGTATTTTATCTAAGATATGCTTGAAAATTATTTTTTTTCTGTAGATGAGACGATCGTGACGGAGCTTTCTCAAGAATTGCCGTCAATCGAAAATATGGGGGGTGTACTTCCGAGAAGGGGAAACCGAATTTTAATCTGAGATTTGGCATACACCTTCATTTTAATGCTTCAAGACTTCCCTGAAAAGAATTTTTGCCGACGCGCCATAGTTTGCGAGATATGAATTTTTGAAAGTTATTTCTTTACCGCGCTCCTACTATACCGATATATGTTATCGCGCTTTCCGCTCTGTGTGGATCTTCGTCAAGTTTGGTCGGTACAAGTGTTCCACGCACCCCACCGTTTCACACGCACATCCGAGGTGACCCGCGCCCACACTAGTCTTTCACGCAATCCACCATTTTACACGCACATCCGTAGTGCCCTGCGCCCAACCCAAACAAACGCCCCCGACCATTCGCACAAAACTGAGAACGCTCTTATCTATAGATATAATACAAGTGTATTTCAAATAAACATCGATATACTCAACAAGCTGAAGTAACAACTTTTATAATTCCGCTTTCTCGGAAAATATTGCAAGTCGCCAAAAATCCTTTCAAGGTACTACTGGATGGACCGTCGGGCAAAAAGTTTCTCCAAAATGGGCGAATCGTGGATTTACAAGTCGAGATTACGTCGTACATATTTAGCCTTACAAATAGCTAATTTAATAATAAATGAACACTTAGAAATGTTAATTTTCCACTTTTAACAATAATTGAAGTGAAATTCAACATTTTTCCCTAAATGGCATTGCTTTCAAGATATTCCGTGGTGCCAACTCAAATGGTACACCCTGTACGTCTGTCTACACACGCACACACACACGCACGCACGCACACACACACGCACGCACGCACGCACACACACACACACACACACACACACACACACACACACACACACACACACACACACACACACACACACACACACACACACACACACACACACACACATATATATAGAAATTTATGAGGTACATCGCACGCACGGTATTGAGGGACGCCCGGAGTGCAAGGAAGTAGCCCGTGAGTCGACGACGTTATCGCTAGAGAGGGCGCGTGGGCGCGAACTCGCTGTCTCGAGGGTGCCGACATTTAAAATGCAGATTAGCGATCCCGTTGATCACCGTAGTCACAAACCTCTTGGCCTTTATAGCCTCACCTCCACGCCTGTCTCTTCCCTTAGCAAAGTTTCTCAGTCACAATAATATTATGCGAGTACGTGGGAAATGTGTAATGGGTGGAGCGTAGATTAATTTGAGGATAAACGAGACAGAGGTTTCGTTAATCCTCGATCTTAGCTCAGTCGATTGATCGATCTGCACCATCGATCCTCGTTTCAAATCATTTCATTGTGAGTTTAAAAATGACAATGCCATCGCATCATTGTAAATTTCAAATAATTGTTAAATAAGTCTAAATAAAACAGCAGGAATAAATTGTGGCAGGGAAAAATTGAGTGAGGAAAAACTAAGCGGAAAAATGTGGGCAATGGAAGAGACAAAACGAACTTTGGCTTGGGGCCTCAAAATCTAGTCAATTTTCAATCTCTTTTACGGACGAGAGTGATGGGATGACGAGGTCGGGATTTTCAGATACTGCTTAAACTACATATTTCCACGTAACCTTGGCTGAATTTCATTATTAGTGATGAAATAAAGGTATCTTCGCGATAAGTTAAAAGACAACACTTTCAAATTTGAAAGAATCGTAATTTTTAATGACTAAAGAAATAATGATAATTTCAACGCAAAATAATCGAAATATCGACTTTTACCACTCTTCAAATTGTGTTTATTTCATTTTTTTACATTCATACAACGTCCGCAATACTGATCGCCAATTGACGGCGCTTTCCGCGTACCATTGTAAACAAACGTACAAAAGTGCATGATAATAAGTCATTTTCTTTTTATTTGTAAATATTCTTAAAGGATCAATAAACACGTGTAAAACGTTTTAGAAATAAAACTGGAACAATTTAAGAGTTATTTCATCCTAAAAGTCATCTCCAAAACAGCGCTATAGACAGGCTATAAAAACATTCAATAAAAAATCATACTTTTGCAATTTCAAGTGTATGCAGAACCCTTAACGGAAAGGCACGAAAGAGACGAGAGAGAAAAAAAGAGTGGGAAGTAAACAATTTCAGCAGTCCCCAACACAGTATGACAAAAGGAAAAATTAACAGCCGAAGAAGAAGATTAAGAACAGTACAAAATCATACAGGTCATGAGAAATGTTTAGATATTTATTTCGGCCTCCAATATCCCTAACATTTTCAAGAATTTTTTTAAACAAATCAATTTGATTTTTTTTCAATTTTTCTTCATTCCCACATATTGAGAAAGGTTTAATTCTATTCTACTGTGGTGGCTCAAAAAATAAGCTATTTTTAATAATTTTTTTTTTTTTCGGAAACTGTTGCATGTATCGGTACAAACCTTGCATCGCTCTCTTACAGAATAGAAATGAATTTTTTTGTTGCATATAAATGGATATTTATTTGACAATTGCTAATCGTGTAAAGGCATGAACAAAAAAATATGTCGCTGGCGTTGATGATTTGTGCTCTTCGGATAATCTGAAACAAAACATTCAAAAAGATTCTTAATCTGTACGAGTCTCGATATCGCCCGAACTAAAATTATTATTTTATATTGCAAAATAACAAAATGACGTCGTTTTTTGCAAAAGTGTTCGAAAAACACGTTTTTTTTCGTCATCCTTTGGGCGAAAGTATAAGTAAAAATGAATATCTTTTTAATAATGCTAGTTCGGGTGATAGCGGCACTTGTGCAAATTAAGAATCTTTTTAAATTTTTTGTTTCAGATTACCTTGAGAGCGCGAATTATCAACACCAGCTACACACTTTTTTCATGACTTTACACGATTATTAATTGGTAAATAAATATAAATTTATATGCAACAGCAAAAAATTGTTTTCTCTTCTGTAAGAGTGTACATTTAAGCGAAACAAAGTTTCTACCGATACATGCAACAGGTAAAAAAAAATTATTAAAAAATAGCTTATTTTTTGAGCCTTCACAGTAGAATAGCCCCTTAAATAGTACTCCTGATTTTTTAAAATCAAAACCGACCGAAGGGCAGCTGGTGACAAGCAGACAAGCTCGGCTCTCAGTCAAATTGACCCAGTGTGTCAAAGACGTGGCTGGATTAGTGTGTCAAGGAAGGGTTAATAAAATAAGTTTAATTAAGTAAAGTAAAGTAACTATTCGATTGAATAGAGAAAAAGGAAAAGAGAAAATGAATAATTTGGCAATCTGATGAGATCTTGATCGGGGGGGGGGGGGGCAAAAAGAGAGAGAGGGAGAGAGAGAGAGAGAGAGAGAGAGAGAGAGAGGGAGAGGAAGGCAGGAATAGAGGGAGCGTATAAAGGCAAATGTTTTATAGGCGTTAGCTTCCGTTTCGCGGGCAACTCGCTGCAATCTTCAATCCCTGTGGGTGGGATGAGTAAGGCCGTGCAGTTTCGAATACGACTTATACGGGAGCACAGTAAAGCACCTACCCTCCGGTCTCGCTACTGCCGGTTCGATCCCGTCAAACAGATAAACCCAACCGGTGCAGCAGCGCACACACCCCCGCACACATACGCATACAGAATGGTAAAAACACCCGGAGCCATTCGTTCACCCTCATCCGCGACTTAAACGAGCCTCGGCTAATTTATTGATCCCTGACTTATTTGACGTTCCTCGTGAATTGCCCTTCCTTCCTCCACACGTATGTGTCTTTATACGGAACACCTACGAGAACGCGCATCGCACAGCAGGCTCCGCGTACCAAAGTACAAGACAGAGAAACGATTATCCCGATTATTATTTTAATTGGCCAAATGCTGAATCATTAATCGACAATTTATTTACTTTTTTGACACGGGGTATTCTAGTCAAAAGGCCTAAATTTTGTGCAAAAACATAAAAATTGAAAAAATTATGGGCTTCGGAATATGGCCGTGAAGAAAAGAGTTCAGGTGGTCGACAGGATTCCAAAGCTCCCGTTCATCTGAAACAGAAATAAAATCAATCTTCTTCATCAATAAGAATATAACTGTGGCAGGTACCAAAGGGGAAAAAATGGCGTCTGTCTGAAAGAAAAGTTAATATTTCGCCCTATTTTTTCAATTTTTCAATCTTTTAAAAATGGTAATAATAATAATATTTTCGTAATACCCGAGGTAGAGACGATAGTGGGGTATATACTGAAGGTCTACATCAAATTTTAAGTCAATCGGTTGAATAGAAATCGAGGAAAAAAGTTTCGAAAAAAAACACGTTTAAGGGGCTATTCAAATGTGATTGCTCAAAAAAAGCTATTTTTAATCATTTTCTTTCGAAAACTGTTGCATGTAGTGGTACAAACTTTGCACTCAAAGGTGCACTCTTACAGAATAGAAAACAATTTTTTCTTGTTGCATATGAATGTCTATTTATTTAACAATTGATAATCTTATAAAGGCATGAAAAAAACAAGTATGTCCCTGGCGTTGATGATTTGCGCTCTCCAGGTGATTGGAAATACAACGTTCAAAAAGATTCTTAATCTGTATGAGTGTCGCTATCGCCCGAACTAGAATTATTATATTATATTGCAAAATAACAAAATGCCGTCATTTTTTGCAAAAGTGTTCGAAAAACATGTTTTTTTTTATTATTTGAAAATTAATATTTGAAAATAATTCTAGTTCGGGCGATAGCGACACTCATACAGATCAAGAATCTTTTTGAAATTTTCGTTTCAGATTACCTGGAGAGCGCAAATTATCAACGCCAGCGACATACTTTTTTTCATGCCTTTACACGATTATTAATTGTTAAATCAATATACATTTATATGCAACAACAAAATATTTTTTTCTATTGTGTAAGAGTGTACCTATAAGCGAAAAAAAAGTTTGTACCGATACATGCATCGGTTTGAAAAATATATATATATATATATATATAAAATAGCTTATTTTGCGAGCCTTCACAGTAGAATAGCCGCCATAAGGTTGAAGTTTTGAGTACAATTTCAGACAATCGCAACTATCTAAGTGGTATAATGGCACGTTATACTTCCGTTATACTTGATGAAAATGTCAAAAAATAAATGGATTGTTTCGAATTTCTCGACTCTCCTCTTAAATTATCAATTTTTCTCTCTGTGCCATTGCATCCCGATCGTGTCCCTTCACCTTGACCCAAACTTGTCCCTTCACTATCTCCCGTTTCTCGGACACTCATCAAGTCTTGCCCACAGCCGTTTCCTGAAGCACTAGCGAATCGCGTTTGCACGAGGGCACGGAGAAACTGTGGAATACCCGTGCCGATAAAGGCCGCCTATATTGTCACTGGATTGCGGTCACCATTGGAAACAACTATCCTCCTCGTAGTACTCAGCGCTTAAACCAGTGCAAAGCAGTCACCCAGGCCCAGGCCAACGCTGCGCACATCGAGCGCGTCCATTCAGTTACAGCAGTTTATTTATTTTCGATTTGATTAAAGTCACATGTCCATGTGCTATGTGTGGGTACCTTATATTTGTAGAAATATCGGATATTGTCGCGGGCGCGCATTTAACAATTTCAAGTAACTTGTCCCTCTCCAGGGAACGTCTCTAACTAACATCCCCGTGTTTCAAATTAATCGCCAGGTCTCCTCGTAACTTGACATCTGAACTCTCAGGCAGTCGAGTGGCAAGAGTTTAGACGTCAGTTGTGAAGCGGAGTTCACCCTGAAGGGTTCATACTATATTCTATACCTTTACCTATCGTTTCACTACATACACACGCGCACACATATACGTACACATGTATGTGTACCTAGAATTCTACGATCGACGTCGCGAGCAAGCTTCAACGGTGGCAACCTCCCTCGAGAGTCTTTCGAGACTATATATATACCTACCTCAAAATGGTCTTGCGCTATGTTCCAAATCAAATCTTTGTGAAAACTTAACGCTGAAGTTTGGGCGCCAAGGCTTCTCGACTCCCTCCTGCCGGTTCTTGGTCTCCAAACTCTCAAGCCTTTTGCCATATACGATGTTTTGTCATTTGACATAAATTCAAGGTGCAGCTGCCGTTGGATCATACGCTTCGGTTTCATGCAAAACACCTTGCGAGTCGTACTTTTAGGCTCATTTTGCCACAGTCTTTGGAGATTCCAAATCTTGTAAGGGTTCAGTTGCAATTGAGAAAGTTGGCCAATTGCGGTAGAAAGCAGGCATTCCATTGTTCAAGACGTCGAAAGTGGATTTGGTTTCATGCAAAACAGCGTGCGACTCGTAATTTTAGACTCATTTTGCAACGGTCTTGGGAGCTTCCAAATCTTGAAAGGGTTCAGTTGGGATTGAGAAAGATGGTCAATTGCGGTAAGAAGTAAGTTGAAGATGTATTTAGTGGTTTAGTGGTTTGCATCTGGTCGAATGTAGATTGATGAAAAAGGGTTGCAAGGCTCGCTGCTAGGGTGGAGCCTTTGGAGAAACGAAGAGAGGAATGAGTAGGCTAGGGATGGGCATGTTGAGCAGTCGGGTAAGTTGGGCAATCGAAATATCTGGAAAACTAAACTCCGCACGCGCGTGCATCAAATGGCGGAAAGAGAGTTATAGGGGGGGGGGGGGGGGGGGGGGTGAACGCATCACGCCATCGTCCGTTGCCACACAGCGCACGAGACGGTAACACGGGACGTGTCATTATTTTTGCACCGAAAAGTAATAAAAACCGGATTGAAAGATTCTCTTCTGCCATTGTATGAGAAAAAAATATTTCAAAGTTTATTGCAATTGACGTCAATGTTTCAAAATCTAACTAATTAACAAGCAACTGTTGGTTTATTACTGGATTGTACCAAATCATGTTGCATACGTCTGATTTTTTATGCAATTCTTACTTTGCCCAACTTGCCTCACACTCATGTTCAACTTGACCCACTATCGGGGCACGTTGAGCAAATATGGCCTTAGTCATTTGAGAGCGATTATCTGTGAAATAATAAGGATAACAGGAATTTTGTCTACATACTTTTTTTCCCAGATAAATTTCCTATTGACCATTGAAGGTTTCATTTTTATACGGCAGACTGTTAAGGCGATAATTCCAAACGTGTTCAACATGCCCCTCCCTACCCTAGGGAAAATTTTGAGACCGTTTGAAAATGCCACGGTCAATAGCGAATTCGATGATTAGAGGAATGACATTCCAAGTGGTTGGAATAATGGAAGTGCTTCAGTGCAAACAAAATGAGTATGGCGATAGCCATTGATTGCTGTATCCCGTCGTTTTCGGGATACGGTAATTACCCTAAACACCCTAAACGGTAAGTGCCACATGTACATATGTATACATACGAAGACCTGATAGGCGGACATTGCGGCATACGAGGTTACCAATCAGTCCGATTCAACGTCTAACCTCCAACGACTAATGTACTAAAGTCGAAGTTTCCTGTCTCGTCGTTGCTAGAGGTTTAAGGTAGTTGGGGATTGCGAGATTCCGAGTTACGTGAAGACAGAAATAGCGAGAGCGAGAGGAGAGAGAGAGAGAGAGAGAGAGAGAGAGAGAAGTGAAGATGGCTGGAGTACGATCAAAGCAACCGCACGATAACTCGAGGTAAACCAACCCTGCAATCCCAGGGTAAACCGAGATGCTCCCTGGGAGCTGTAGCATAACCAAGTACGAGTTTCGGATGGGACGAGACTGGAGAACACGGTGAGCCGCACCGCAGTACCTGATAACTACGCAAGGGAACAACGATCGTACAACTCGCTACCGCCAACTCTAGCCATACATACACGTATATATCGATACCCTTGCTCTTGAAGCCATCGCGTGACACACTGACGAAATACAATCCCCAACGATCCTACAAGACTTCCACGAACATCCAATACACAGTCCCTGACGAGCCAACGAGGAGTCTATTCTCACAGACGGTGATGCTAAGACGCGTGTGGAGTGTAATTTGGGGAAGGGTGACATTTTCCTATGTAAGGGCGGCGCGGCTTGGCTACGATGCGTGGAAAGGCATCTGGAATTTACAGGATAGGGGCGTATTTCAATCTGGGAAATCTATTCCGCAGAATTCGTTGCTGCCCAGCTACATACGAGCTCTTGACAGCTATGGGAACAGTTACCTGGCTACTGGTTGAAATTCACTGCTGCTCAGCGTGGTCCCATGAGTGATGCCTGGAAACACCGAACAGCAAATGGCATACTCTATTCTGTCTGCAGGAGGATGGAAGGGTACCCAAATCTTCGCTTTTTCGGTCTCTTCCTGGCTCGGGGGTATTTTTTGTTAGATTGATTATCGATTGGCATTGATACTGGAATTTTCAATATTGGTAGGGTAGCGTGAAACCTAAAGTGGTCATCTTCGAAAAGTAGCTTCCCAGTTACGCTTTGAGAACAGGGGGAAAAGTGATTCCCTAGTTACTGATTGGGGACAGCAGATTTGGGGACGTTGCTCCCCTATCTCCAATAATGGTAGGGTGGCATCATCCATGAATTTAGCGTCCCAAAATATCCATTGGGGAGTTACTTTTCCCGAAGACCCCAAAAGTCATTCAAGTCTGTTGCGGTTTGTTTGCCCTATAACATTTTGGAGATGATAACTTTGGGGATCATCTCTGTGGTCTTCTTCAGGGATCATGCTACGATCTGTTTGTTCGGCTTGCATTATATTGGAGATCATGAAGTTGGGGATCATCTCTGTGATATCCTTTGGTCTTCTTTGTGCTTCTTTGGGGATCATGCTACGATTTGTTTATTCGGCTGGTAACTTTTTGGAGATGAAGACTTTGGCAATCATTTCTGTGAACTTATCTTTTACTTAAAATCTCAAAAGAACCATCCAATGCCACTAAAATTGCGTACTGCATGACAATGGTCGTCATCGAGAAATTTGGCAAACCCATAGTATCTTGAACCGTTTGCGTTGGCAAACCCAAATAAACCCAAACGAATTCAATAATAAATCGTTATAACCGTATGACAGCTTGCAACACCAAACGGAGAGATGACACGCAGATGACACCACAAAACTCCGCTAACAGACTCATTCGTTGATGGCGTTCAACACTTTTGGAGCCACGCCCTTACAATGACGTTTACGCAACTTCAATTTTCTCCCAATAGTTGACCAATAATCGAATATTCATTATCTTCAGTGAAGATGAATGATTCGGTGTGGATACTACGTGAGTCGACAACGTTTGGCATGATATATGAGACGTAGAATCGCCCGGTAATGCGCTTGGTGTTTCGGCATTGTTCGAGCGTTTGGTGGGCTCGGTCGCGCGAACGTTTGGACCACCGCACGGGGCGCTAGCAATATAATACAATGGGAACATCGAGAGTGGAACGAGCGAGAGGAGAGACCAGTGCGGAAAATGCGGGATGTTGAATCCTCGGATGGAGTGAACGAGAGAAAGCGAGAGAGAGAGAGAGAGAGAGAGAGAGAGAGAGAGAGAGAGAGAGAGAAAGAGAGAGATTGAACCCGGTTCGATTGTCCTTTAATTTACGGGAATTGCTTCGTGCCCGTGGCAGGAGCTTTAGTCTGCTTGGAGTAACGATTGAGAGAGATCGGAGAGAGAGAGAGAGAGAGAGAGAGAATGCCACATAACAGCAACACTGGAACACAGACCCTCATCGAACCGGAGAATGACCGGAGCACAAGCCGCATCAGCCAACATCGCGTATCCCTCTGACTCATACCCCTTTACCAATTGGCAAACCATTCTGGTTACCAAGCCACGACGTATAAGAGATAGAGAGACCCGTTACAAGCAGTGCGAGCCACCCAAAATTCGATCTCCATAATCGTGGATTTTGCACTCGCATAATTGCAAAGTGGCTCTGTTTCACAACCTTCCCAGCCCTAATATTCCGAAATATTCGTTGCTCTTGAATCGCTGATTAGCTGGTAAGTTATTGAAATAATTGAGTTTTCGTAGTCCGAAACTTGAAACTTTAAAAGATCGTGCTGAAATTGTACACACAACTCAATAACAATATTACCTTGAAGTTTTACCTACTTATTTACGAAAATTACTTCTGTATTGCGAGAAAGCGGCCAAGTGCGAGTCGGGCCTCGCTCTATTAGGGTTCCGTACATATGACCAATGAACTTATTTTTAACTGGATATTTAATTGGGTAATGCTTTTCCTCGGTCTTAGTTCTTAGGTAGTACTAAACTCAAACTATACGGGGTGATGATAGCTAAAGAAAACTTTGTATACTTCTGCTTTATGC
Source organism: Ophion ventricosus (assembly GCA_963932345.1). NCBI lineage: Eukaryota > Metazoa > Arthropoda > Insecta > Hymenoptera > Ichneumonidae > Ophion > Ophion ventricosus. Next base: position 35,199,467 of record OZ010715.1, on the reverse strand, counting down.
TGAATATTTGAAAATATGAAAATAATTACATTTTTCGCAGAAAAAGAAGAGCCGAAGAAAAATAAATGAAATATACGATCTAGAGTCTTTTTTAAATTTGCAATGTCGTTTCTTCCGTGACGTCAATCTCTCGTTCTTGGCTGGCAACGATTTCAAAAATACGTCTTTTGGTATTGCAAATATTTAAATTACAATAATATTATATATTTTTATTATAAATTTGTTGTATTTTGTATACAATAAATTATGATATATAGCCCATTATGAATCGGCGTGTGTATTATATATACAATAAATGATTATATATACTACATTGTGAATCAGTGTTTTCAGTATTTCTTGTTTAAATAAAATATATGGTACAAAATATACAGAAATTCCAAATTCATAACTAGTTTAGTTTTCGTGACAGACCCCGTAATAAAAATGGTCTAAAACTAACACATTTGACGGTGCCCGTTTGTTTATTTTTGAAGATAAAAAATAATAAAAAACATAATTATATTCTACTCAATGAGCTTTAGACAACGACACCCCACATCCCAGGGTAAGAAATGTTTTTTTTTCAGCTCCTTTTTTGTGTACTGGACACCCTCCGAAAAATAATTTTATTGAATTTCTTATTCAATATTCTGTTTTGGGTCAACATTCTACACAAAATATCCAAATGTCAGATCTGTAACTCATTTCATTTACGAGCTAGAGATCCGTGACATACGGACGGACAGAAGGACAGAAAGCAGAGCGACAGCAATAGGGCTCCGTTTTGCCCTTTGGGTACGGAACCGTAAAAAACGAAAATGTTTTGTATTACATAATTACATTTTTTTTCTGAAGTGTCCCATTGAAAAAAAATTCTACTTTTCAATTGATTGTTCGGTAAACGTTCAGCGTATGGATGTTGAAAAACTAATATTTTTCAGATTAATATTAAAGTCGTTGGATTTCTCACAAACGGACAACTGCAGCCAAAACCTTCCTGGAAGACCACGTCATAACGTTGCCAGTGTGCAATATTATTTAATAAAAAAATGATTCTAAATATGAGGTGTGTACATCAAGTAATGAGACTGGCAACGTATTGATCTGGCAACACTTGGGAAGAAGACCCTTAAAGATGCTAATAGTTACTGGATCATCCGGTTGATATGAATATATATAATTCTTTGTTTTAAAATCTCGGTATTGTAAAATAAAAAAAAATGCTGCACAAATGTGAAACTTTTGGGTAAATGCCATTGTTATTTTTCGTGCAATTTAATGGCACGTGATAAGATAACATTCAATTGCATTTAATATTCTATGCTTCCTACAGGGTCATGGAAAAATCTGTAAACAGTGCACAAAAAATGCATGCACCCTTTTGAGAACCAAATCAGTCGAATAAAAAAAAGGCCAGGACGTATAAGAGAGGGAGAGAGAGAGGCCTGTTACAAGCAGTGCGAAAGAGCCACCCAAAATTCGATTTCCATAATGGTGGATTTCGCACTCGCATAATCGCAAAGTGGGTCTGTTTCACAACCTTCCCAGCCATAATACCCTGAAATATCTATTGCTCTTGGATTTCCTCTACCTCCCGCTTTCTCTCTCTCTCTCTCTCTCTCTCTCTGGACAAGTATTAAACAAAATCGAATGAACTCTCCGTCTCTCGTGGATCGCGCGAACCAACCTGACGGCATTTGCCACAGGACAAACACACCACGGTGTTATGTATATTAGGGCCTGTATGACGAATGGTTTTGGCTTTGAGGCAATATCGTCGTTACGACGAACAAGTTAAATACTGATTACTGCTCCCAGTCGGCAGATTTGATTACCCATATTCGTTTAATCGTCATTGGTGATGACGGCCTCGGCTCGGATGAAAGTACCCTTTCATTATCCATTAATCAGTTACCCTTTCATTTTCCTTCAGATCAAATGTGCCAAAGCACATTTGGTCGGAAGGGAAATGTGGCGTGTGGAATTGACGGTCCTTTGGAAACTCGGTACTCTTGGAAAGCCTTGAACTCCAAAAGAGACCCAAACAAATCCAAACAAACCCAAAATCCAAAGTCTTGTTGCCTATTGAGCCTGGTCCGCATCATCTTGATAAGCATTTCCAGCCAGGCCATACCAAGCCTAGAAATGGATCATACCGACTAACTTATGAAAATGAATGTTTTTGGAAAACCTTTCTCTTCAAAAGTCCTTCAGGACTCTTCTCAAAATTCTTTCAGCGCTTCCAGGGCATTCCAAAAGACCGCAATATAACGCCACTCCCCTCAAGTACCTTTGATTCATCGTTTGACCGATCGCCCACTTGTGGCACTGTTCAATCCGGTGCATCACGCTATTTCGTGCCCAGTCGAAACCACATCGATTCATCAAGATCCATACAACGATAGCTAAACTGTTATCTCGCAATAACGAAGAAAAAAGGTAGATCCTCTTGAGGGACTTGAAATTTTTTGGTGGTTGATGACATCAAACATTCGTTGGTACGCTTCGGAAAATATGAACGACCGATTGGCAAATACCGTGTACAATGGAGGCATGTACCAAAGCTCGCAGTGTGAATTCACCCTTCACTGTGTGAGGGCTCTCGTTGGGCATTATGCGGGGGATTGGTACGTGCGCGACAAACAACTGAATTGCGAAACTATTCCGGTTATCTGATCGTGCTAACCAACTCGTTGGATCGAGAATCAGCTCTGCTGTGAGATCGAGGTTTATGAGGATTGTTTGAATTATATTATATATATAAATACATACACGCACATATCTATATATGTCGCAACTGGAATGGTCCAAAGGGAAAACAGAGATTGGGATAAATCCCTCCATCAATATTCCGTTTCTCTCGCCATAACGAATTCCCGTTTCACTAAAGATACACATTTCGAGTGTCACGGAAGCAATTCATGAATTTTCATCGAATCAAACTCGGATTAGATCGACGCGAAGAGAACCTAAAAATATCATATTGTAATTATCCTCATTGGTATTACTGGAGGAACCGTGGGGCAAAAAGTCCAAAATGGGGGAATCGTGGATTTACAAGTCTAGATGATGTCGTACATGTTTAGTCTTACAAATAGCTAATTTATAATAAATTAACGCTTAGACATGTTTATTTTCCACTTTTAATAATAACCGAAGCCAAATTCGATGACATTGGCGTGTGCTCGAGTGAGGTTTTTTCAGTGACTGTATATCTGTTTCAACTGTCCTGCAATAAAATATCTTATTTTTTAAATTTAATTAATACGTTCATATCATCTTATCATTATTAATAATTACCCAAAAACTCAATATATATTGAGTTTTCCAATAATCGCTATTAATTCATGGTTAAAAAAGGCGATACACCCAATTACATTAATTCATTTCTCGACAATTACTCAGTCGATTTACTTGAAAGTTAGCATAATTAATCGCTTCATTCTAAATCTTGATAATATTATATTTTCATCATTTACGGGAATATTTATATAGTTTTTTTATCGCATAGTTTTGTAGCTTAGGGACTTGACTTTAATTTGCAGCGAAGATTTCGTAAAAATTCTATTTTCTGAAACTATGTTTCATTAAATGGTCCTTCTCGAAATCTATTCGTTCGATTCACTTCAGATTCGAATAAATCATAGTTTATAACATTTTATAACTTATTCATAAAAAATCATAGACACAATCTACAAATATAATATAATTTAATATAAATATATTATATAAATAATTAGTAAAATGTAAAAATTAATTAAATATTGTATACGGATATACAATAATTATATTAAATGTAAAATAATTCAAAATATAATATAAAAAAATGTATAAAAATGATTTTATAAAAATTCATAACTTTTTCTATCGTATTATCGGATGATTTTTCGCTACGTTTATCCATTTGTTTACGACAAATGATCAATTTTGTTTTTGTTTTTTCGTCGAAAATGGGGCTTTTTTCTACATATTGTCATTTTCGTAATTTTCAAAATTCCACAAAGGTATCCGGTCGTACGAAAGTTTTATTATTATTATTATTCTGAATGTATATTTTTCTATTTTTCATTTCCGATCGCCCGAGTATCCAGGACCACCTACGTCAATCGACCAAGCAGCAACTACGACACTTAAAAAAAATAATAATTACTTAATTGCTTATGAATATTTTCCAATTAATAAAAAACCTATACTTGGCAAGGCTGTATGTTAACCCTTTGCGATCGGCAGATTTCGCTTTTGGGAGTACCACCATTGGGAGTTTTGTATGAAATTGGGAGTTTTGTATGAAATTGGGAGTTTTGTATGAAACATCTCGAGCGCGTCAACCCGAAAATTGCATCAGAAAAAATAGTGGAAAACGACCTGTTTTTTTTGGACTCTAAGGTTATGCAGAGACCACAGGAAAATTCCCTATACAGTCCTCGGGTCAGGTGATCACCTTTCCTCTACGTGACGGCAATTCCTAGTTAGTCCCTTGGAGGAGTCAGTTACACTCGTATCGTCGTCCCTTAAAGTTCGCGCCGAGGAAGGGCGAGGGGGGGCTTTCTTTCCACCCGAGACAAATGGCTTCTCACCGGGGAGCATTTTCTCCCCCGCGGTTCTTCGTTCACGAGCGAGTGCGAGTGCGCCCGCCCTTCAACGGCAAAGAAACAGTTGAAAGGGCCGATCCGACAAAAGGGTCTGCTTCTCGCTGTTTTCCAGGCTCTCACTCTCTCTCTCTCTCTCTCTCTCTCTCTCTCTCTCTCTCTCTCTCTCTCTCTCTTCAATGCTGCGGCCGTTGATGCGCGTTCATTTCTTCGTGAAATTTCTCGCTCTTTGTACTTCGGGTTCGTAATAAGTCAGCGAAGGGTTTTTTTGCATGGAGACACATTTTCCTGAGGGCGCCGAGATCAGTGCGGGGGGGGGGGGGGGGGGGGGGTCGAGAGGGAAGAAGGAATGAAGGTGGCTGCTCGAGAACTTCTGTTCTGTAAGGGTGTAATATTTCCGAGTGCTCGCGTCCGTTGTCTAGATCGTTGGTTCTCCATTTTTCGTGTCTATTTACAGAGACATACATGTATGTGCACAGATATATGTGTGATATATACAGTTAAAAAAATGACTTAGACTGACTAGATTATTAGGGGATTCGAATATATTATTTTTTCCAAGAAATTGAATATTTTGTTATTTTAGGAAATATTTATTCCATCGAACCAACAAATTCTCGGCATAATCAAATATTTTGATGCTTCATCTCGATTTATTATTGGCCACTTTTAAACGTACAACTTCATTGATTTGAACGATTTTTCCTCTGTATATATATATATATATATATATATATATATATATATATATATATATATATATATATATATATATATATATCTACAGGATGTTTGGCACATGGACCGACATAATTTTTTCAGCGATTGGGGGGTGACCTGCTAGTTTTTTCACCCTTAGGCCCTATGGCCTAAGTGTTACGGTAATTGAGATATGATTTTTTTTCGTTTTTTTTTATTACCCAAAATTTCGCTTTTAAATCGTCATAACTTTTTTTTTGTGGTTGTGATTGCACGAAATAACTTTGGTTGCATGCATACGGAGTAAAGGAGGGCAATTGGAGCAAAATTAATAACTCAAGTTTAATAAAAACATCGGAAACATAAAAAGTCTTTTCTTAACCCTGACCCTGGCAAAATAGTATCTCACTTTTTGACCACCCAACGAATGATTTCTATGACATGTAGCATACGGTTGAAAAGGGTATAAACTAGAGAAGTTTTCAAAACAAAGCTATGTTCGAAATAACTTTTAGTTTTTTTTTATGATGAATTTAGAAGTTGATATTTTTCATACATTTACACATTTTTAAGACTTTGGAAGCTCACGAGTCATTTTCTTGAAACGAATTGTATCAAATAAGGATTTAATTATAATGAACATACATTGCAGAATACAACAAAAGTCATTTCGTGCTATTGTAACTACAAACAAAAGAGTTATGACGATTTAAAGGCGAAATTTCGGGTAATTAAAAAGAAAACAAAAAAAATCATATCTCAATTACCGTAACAATTGGAACGTAGGGTCTGAGGGTGAAAAAATGTGCAAATGACCCCCCCCCGGAATCCCCCAAAAAATTGTGTGGGTCCATGCGCCAAACACCCTGTACACTGTGTGAGTGTTTTTGTGTGTACTTTTGTTGCTACTTTGCTGCCGTTGGAACTCTTGGATACATATGGCATATGCACTATATCTCTAGACTGTACATAGTGTGCAAGGGTGGCCTCAGTCGGTGCATCAAACAATCGTTGGTTGCACACCCTCCTCGACGATTCCATAATCGCACCCTGTCTCTCTCTCTCTCTCTCTCTCTCTCTCTCTCTCTCTCTCTCTCTCTCTCTCTCTCTCTCTCTCCCTCTCTCGCGTTCTCTCCCAAGCTCCTCGACTATCGACACGCGTACCCATTCGCACACCCATTGACGCATAATAATGACGCTCGTGTGTCGTTTACGTCGTCGAGCCACACTGCACAGTCCGCTCGCATTGCGCGCGAAACTAAAAATGTATCACGCCTGACGGAGCTCAAACAAAGGGTCCGGGACTGTGAAAAAGGGTGCACAGATTGTCCATCTTTGTTGGACGAATGTAAGTGAGGGGTACGGGCTAGCCCGTGAACATTCGACGAGATAAAGCGTGTTAGGTGGTGGAGATTACGTACGAAGCCATGGCTCATCATTTGCAGAGTGCGTAGTCACAACGACGTAAAAGTGACGTCGAAACGTCCTTATACCTTACTTAACTCAAAATGCTCCGAGCGAAAGGGCATCCGGGGGCAACGGACAAATTCATCGGTTGGCACTTCGGAGCTTCGAAGGGGCTGCTTCCACCCCATGGTTATATTTCCCAAGCCTCCGACGTCATTGTGGTATTGGAGGATTACGAGTAAAGAGGCTGTAGAGAAAGGTCGTGGTACTGAGAGCAAGGGTTAAAGGTCCATTTGGGACCTCTTGCAGAGAACTTGGCAAATGAGGTAGGGTCACCCTCATTTTAATCGCACTTACTTTCGACCCTAGGACTGTTTAACAACAAATCGCTTTTTGAGGATGAATAAGGAGCAGAAATCGTATTTTAGGGGCTTTTCTACTGTGAAGGCTAAAAAAATAACGATTTTATTTTACAATTTTTTTTTGACAACTCTTGCATTTATCGGTACAAACTTTGTTTTCGCTTAAAGGTAGACTCTTATAGAATAGAAAACAATTTCTTTCGTTGCATATAAATGTATATTATCCAAAAATTCATAATCCAAGCAATCCCAAACAAACCTCAACAAACTCAAACGAACCTCAAGGAACCCAAACGAACCTCAATAAACTCAAAAAAACCCAAACGAACCTCAACAAACGAAAACGAATCTCAACAAACCCAAACGAACCGAAACAAACCCAAACAAACCCAAACCCACCCACCCAATGTGGTGTATACATTGTAATGTACACACCAAAATTGAAACTTACAACCTGTAACCACAAATGACTACTATACATGTAATGCAACATTTTTCAACAAAATCACAGGCATTTAGCATGTTGCAGCCCCCCTCACCCTGCTGCAACACAGCGGCAGTGGAGTGGGGGTAGCGTTAGTTTCGTGTGACATCTCGCTAAACCAGACCCCTATATACATCTTTAAAAGCATTTTCAATGCTAAAATACGTTTATTTAGGGAATTATTATCTGAAAAACTATTTGTCCGTTTTAATCCAAGTTCGTTTTATCCGAACGTATAAATATTGAAGCGTATTGACAAAATTTTGTATAAATATATATTGATTGGGAACGCTATTATTGTGGCTGGCGTAAAACATGTCCCTTGCTGGCGATCCCCATGATAGCATGTAGTCACTTGATTGGAAAGAAAAATTTCGAAAAGATCCTTGAAATACGATGTATAAAGCATCGTAGGATATTTTTTATCAATTTTTATTCATTATATATATATATATATATATATATATATATATATCAATTTGAGGAATGATAATTTTTGATAGAATAATAATACATTAATTATTTTAGAATTCTTCACTACACAATTCAGTAGTTATAAACATATGAATTTAACACGATCGCTTATGGGAAAACTGCTTCTGCAGACGTTAATGCTTGCAAAACGAATGAAACTAAATCGCCGTAAGTTCTAAAAATATTGTATCTTGAAGATTTAGGATCAAGCGATTGATTATGCCAAGTTTCAAATAAATCGACTGAGCAATTGTAGAGAAATTAATTAAAGTAATTAGAAGTATCGCCTCTTTTAACGATGAATTAATAGTAATTATTGGAAAGCTCAATATATAATGAGTTTTTGGGTATTTATTGATAATAATAAGATGACCTGAAGGTATTAATTAAATATAAAAATTGAGAAATTTTTTTACTGGACACTTGAAACAGATGTACAGTCACTGACAAGTCACCTCAGTCAAGCACACGCCAATATCGTCGAATTTGCCTTCAATTATTACTAAAAGTGGAAAATTGAAATTTCTAAGTGTTAATTTATGATCAAATAAGTTGTTTGTAAGGATAAAAAATGTACGACATGATCTAGACTTGTAAATCCACGGTTTTCCTCATTTTGGACTAACTTTTTGCCCGACGGTCCATCCAGTAATACCTTAATGAGTATCCGAAAAAAAAAGAAAAAAAAAAAGAAACACAATACCACTACGAATTTTCTGTTCTGACCAGAGCCCAATAAAAAGCTTGTAAAGTAGAATGGAACGAAGCAGATGAATGAAAACAGCGCACAATCTCGCATCGAAGCTGTTACGCGGCATAGCCATTGTGTTTCGCGGACGTTTCGAGATGGTGTAAAAGTCTTGGCAAAAGGAATTGAAAACAATTGACAAAGTGGAAAAAACCAGAGCGGGTCTCCACATCCTCCACGGCCGGTGTTTCTGTGTTATATATATATATATGGAGAGGACGTAAATATATACAGGGTAATTCACAACTACTAGGGTTCCCTTTGCGAGCATAAAAAGTGTGTAATTGCGAGCAAAATGCTTTTATTAAGGGGAGAAATACATGTAGACGACGACAAAGTAGCCAAGTTCGATCATTTTTTTTGGAAAGGAACAAAACGTTTTACATTCATAAAACTTAAGGTACAATTTATTACATTATTGAACTATTTAAATAGAATTTTTCCACTACACAATATAGCAAAATCGCGGTGTTATGGCGTGGTCTTCCAGGAAGGTTTTTGCGGCAGTTGTCCGTTTTTGGTAAATCCAACGATTTCAATGTTGATCTGAAAAATATGAGTCAAGTGTTTTTAGTACTTTCACATCCAAATGCTGAACTTAGGAGGTATGTAAATTAAGGCCGTCGACTAGTGCGATGGGTCGAAAAAATCAATTCTTTTTTTCTTTGCATTTTCTGAAGGTATCATTTCTTCGAAATATTTGCGTTTTTAAGCCATGAAAAAATTGGAAAAATTACCCAAGTTTTGGCCCTTTATAGGGGTTTCGTGATATTTGCGTATGTACCGTACTTCAAATTTAAATGCTTTTTTCTCAAAACTATATTTTTCAATTTCTTGGCCAAGATATTTGGAAAACTAATCGACCGATTTACTTCAAGTTTAAATCACATGTAGTCTATATTGGTGCCTATGACTTATACTGGAATAAACTCGATACAAATATATGAACTATTTTTAACATGCATCATAATTCATAATTATTGCATGTAAAATCGTTATGTTCGTTTACACCGTCACCATTAATTCAACATTTTTTTTCTCTTTCATTCCAGTAAGTATAATAGCCGTGCAGAAATATTGTCATGGATACAGTCCGATTCGGACTAGGATCCTGGTGCCTCAATCGGGATCCAGTTGGACAGCAGATCGGATCCGGCAGCGAAATGTAACGTTTGGAAATCGGATTCCAGCCAGGGTCCTAATTCGGAACTGTTGAGGGCTCTTGTCAGAATCCAAAAAGAAACTTTGCATAGGATCCAGGCTATAATGCCGAATTTCTAGAAGAAGATCTAGTTCGATATCGAATCGGATCCCAGGGATGAATGTAAAAGTCACCAGGAGATACCGATCCGTATCAGCTGGAGCCGCTGGACTTTTTCTGAAATCATTTATTCAAGAATCTGATAAAGATTAGGTGAAAATTGATGCTACAGTATAACTGTGAAAGCTTATTTATTTTAATAACAACATTTCGAACTAAATTCTTTACATTTAATACAAATTTCCGACAATACAATATATAGATCTTGATCGACTTATATTTCCTGGACAAAAGTGATATAGGATATTTATTCTACGTAATTATATTTAAATTGAACGGAGATCGTTCGAACTAAGAGAATATGTATTTCATTTTCTAAGACAAATGTATTTAATACGTATCTGTAATACGTATTTGAAATTCTTGCCACCGCGTCTCCGCCTTGTGCTACGTAGTGGGCGCCATCTGAATTCCGCTTACTGAGATATCACATTTTTGCTTACTGAGATATTTGTCAGAATAATAAATTAATTTAGTTAAAATGAATCTTATAAAAGATCTGTCAAAATTTGACCATGTTTATTCATTCTTCTGCATTGACTGGAGAAAATTTCATACTTTTAACATCACTTTTTACCGAGATATGACGATACGTTTCTCGATTTCCATAAACTTACGTGTAATTTAATCTTGCATTATAATGGATTTTTCTCAATAACCAAGTTTCCAAACCACACGTGAATTTCGCCAATTTTTTTTTCACATTGTAATTTACAATCGAATTCAAAGAGGTTTCACCCTTGTTCTGCTAACACTTGAACCTCCGTAAAAAAAAAACAAATTCGCTGAAAAATAATGAATACGGAAAGTCATACTTTGGAAATCGATAATACGATTCAATTATTTTCGTTCATTATTAATACTTGAAGAAAAGAAAATAGTCGCATGCGCAACTACTGTGCCATCGTCTACTCGGCGTTGGACTTTGAACGCGAACATCTCGGCCACTTTTTGTGGCGCGACATTTTGAAGAAAAAAAAGCACTTTACTCTCGCACCAAACAAACTCCAATAGTTACGAATGAGCCTGTACAAACTTCACGATATATAAAAGATCTAACAAGGGTAGATCCAAGATACGGGTGCGGAAAAACAATATGGCGGCTTCGCGCGAACATCGCTGAAGCACCGAAACGGAAAGATGCCGTGCTGGATGCGGTCTTGTTAAAAACTTTTTCGCAGGAACTGACGTTCTGTTTCTCGTCAACACGTGTAGGCCAACTTAGCGTTGCGGTGAACTATCTCGAGAGCATCAACGTACCTTTCTTCCGGTAGGAATTGGCAAACTTCCGCACTACTGCGCGGGCCCGTTGATGGCTTCGTTCTCGCTAGGACACAATTTCCTTTTTTCCTCTTACGTTTCCCTTATTCTTTTTCTTTCCTTTCCCAATAAGCAACAACCTCACCGGATCTCGTTCCTTTTAAAAATCATCCCTCGCGACCCGCATCTTGTTCGAGCCTGCGTCTCTTCAATCCCGCATACTTAGCACTGCGTTCTCAGCGGATCTCGTCTCCCCGTCGTCTCGGCCATGAGTTTCCTTTCGCACGCAGTCGACGAAAAATTATTACATTCCTACGGGCATCAAAGAGACCGCGCGGATTCGACAACTTCCGCTTTTCCATCCGTCGATATGCAGAACTTGTTGCATAGGGCAGGGAGGGGCATGTTGAATAAGTTTGGAATTATCGCCCTATGAAACCTACTTTGGTCAATAGGACATTTATTTGGGAATAAATTCTGTAGACAAAATTCCTGTTATCCTTATTCTTTCACAGATAATCGCTCTCAAATGACTGAGACCATATTTGCACAATCGGCCCCGATAGTGGGCTCAGTTGAGCATGAGTATGAGGTGAGTTGAGCAAGGTAAGAATTGCATTAAAAAATCAGACGTATGCAACATGATTTGGTACAATCCAGTAATAAACCAATAGTTTCTTGTTACTTAGTTCGCTTTTGAAACATTAACATCTATTGCAATGAATTTTGAAATATTTTTTCTCATACAATAGCAGAAGAAAATCTTTCAATCACGTTTTTTTTTCTACTTTTGGGTGGAAAAATAATGAAACGTCCCGTGTTACCCGGGACGTTTAACGTCCCGTGGGTACAAGTGTGGGAATCCAATTGGATCCCTACGACAATTTCTGTACGGGATACGGCCAGGTTAATTGGTCGATTTTTATTGTTAATTATTAGGAAACTAGAGAGAAACTCGATCCTAAATTGAATGGGTAGACGGAAACTTATACAGCAAATAATGACTAGATACAGACTTATACAGCAAAATTTGACAACGATCTGAGCATTTTACAAAACATGTCATTTTTCGTGGATTTAGGGTATCCACACTCCTTAAGCTTATGCGTAGTATATGCTTTTCGCACCTTACATATATAAATAAATAAATAAATAAATATACATATATATATATATATATATATATATATATATATACTGCCTGTATCATCGGTTTACGTTGAAGAACAGGAGAGCTACCGGTGAACGCCGAAACCGCCACGGGGTACCGGAAAGATATACGAGATGGCATAGGAATTTCATTTAATCCGGAGAGGTTTCGCGAGCATTCGGTGGTCGGCCGAGATTCGATTTATGGCGTAATCAGGGTGGCTCGCGCGCTGTACAAGAGTGGAAACGAAAGAGAGAAAGAGAGAATCGACGCACCATGGGTGGGTTCCACCGATCGGGTCGTCTCATGGCTTTTTCTATATATACAATCTATACACATATATAAAGGTTTGGAAATTGCGTACACACACACACACACATATATATGTATATATATATAGGTATCTCAGATGAGTGTTACGCGCTTATATCTAAGAAAGTACGGATTGTAATGAAAAACGTTCCAAATAAACGTTGTTTCGTTTCAAGAGGGAAACCATATGAGAATTTCAGTTTTAGTGTAGGAACCATCTTTAAGCTCATGTGAAGGTTAACTTCAGAAATTTTTATTGAAAGCCCTATTTTTTATTGTATACTTTCATACCTTCAGAGCTTTTCGAAATACTGTGAATGAGTATTTTTTATCGAATTTTTTCTCCAGTTATGAGAGTTGAAAGTTATAAGATAAAGAGAGAGAGAGAGAGAGAGAGAGAGAGAGAGAGAGAGAGAGAGAGAGAAAGTATCAGTTTATCCGTACTCTGGAGTTTCAGCTCCCAAAGAGCATAGTGCCGAAAGATACATTAAGAGAGTATTTATATACTTGTACATTCACATAGTTTTTCCTAATCTTTCTCTTATAACTATTATTAGTACTATTATAAAAATAAAATAATATAAACTAACATTAAAAGAACACCCAGAATGAAAAAGGAAGAAAAGAGAAAATTAAGTTAAAGTAAGAGAATACGAAGGGAAAATTAAAGTGAGAAACAAGATGGAAAGAGAGAGAGCGAGAGAGAGAGAGAGAGAGAGAGGAGAGAGGGTGAGTGAGAGAGCGATACGAAATACACAGAGCTGACAGTGGCTGTGGCGAATTCACCCTGGACAAGCTTAAATTAATTTGGGTATTACGATTTGCTACAAGCAACTTCGAAATGCGATAGCGCACGCGGGGGGTTTGTGTACTACGTGTATAGCACGCAGCGAGGATCGGGATCGGTACGATTCGCCCCACCGCAGAGATAATAAGATTGATCGATTCGGTGGTTTCGTCCCTTATCTTTGTTTACGTATGCATACCTGTATATCATGTGTGTGTGTGTGGCAAAATATTAAGGAAAAAAAATCGATTTTGGCACACAACTGGCCAAATAAAAGCCAGCAATCGCTCAGAAGAGGTCCGAATTGGCGAACAGAAAGGGCGTAGTGTTCCACCAGGACAATGCTAGACCATACCTACGTTTCTCTGATGACCCGGAAAATGTTATTGCGGCTTGGGTGAGATGTTTTGATGCGCCCACCGTATAGGGCAGGGAGGGGTATGTTGAGCAGTCGGGTAAGTTGGGCAATCGAAATATCTGGAAAACTAAGCACCGCACGCGAGTGCATCAAATGGCGGAAAGAGAGGTATGGGGGAGCGGAACGCGTTAAATTATTTTTGCATCCAAAAGTAAAAAAACGTGATTAAAAGATTGTCTTCTACCATTGTATGAGAAAAAAATATTTCAAGGTTCATTGCAATTAATGTTAATGTTTGAAAAGCTAACCAATTGACAAGCAACTGTTGGTTTATACTGCATTGTACCAAATCATGTTGCATACGTCTGATTTTTTAATGCAATTCTTACTTTGCTCAAATTACCTCAAACTCATGCTCAACTTGCCCCACTTTCGGGGCAGGTTGAGGAAATATGGCCTTAGTCATTTGAGAGCGATTATATGTGAAACAATAAGGATAACAGGAATTTCGCCTACAGACTTTTTTCCCCAGATAAATTTCCAATTGGCCAAAGTAGGTTTCATTTTTATATGGCAGACTGTTAAGGATTTAAAGGGCGATAATTAAAAACTTACTCAACATGCTCCTCCCTACCCTAGTCCAGACTTCCACCTTCAAACCAACACTTGTCCGGGCGCTACAGAACAGGTTGAATAATAAAACCTTCAGTTTCCTGGACGTCCTCGAAGACCACTCGGATGACTTCTTTGCTCAAAGATCTCAGGATTCTATAGAAGAGGGATGATAAAGCTCGCAGAGACACGACAGAAATTTATTGAAAAGAATGGAACGTATTTCATTGATTAAAATGACATTTTTTGTGAAAAAATTTCGCGTGTGAAATTTACTCGATTTTTGCTATGGAATTATACATAGACCCAATATACACTACCGCTCAAAAGTTCGGATACACCAGTCGATATTTTTTGCTGCACTTAAACTTAGATAGCTCCGTCAAAAAAAAACGTTAACCGAATTCAACGAACAGCGTTTTGAAAGGAATAAATTCAGCTTTGTTTTGCTTTTGACCATCGAGAATTGGGCGCATAACTTATGGAATTTTTTTTTTCATTTTTATCCATCATAATCTTGAAAGGGGTAGCAGAAGTTCCATTTTCGTTTTTTTTAAGTTTCGTACGATTTTTTTTTCGCCAAGTTTTTTTCTTTTGTGACTAAAAAAGATAAATTTTGGAAAGTGCAAGGTAACCCAAGAACTACAGGGTTTAAGGGAAATGTCAAAATTGTAAAAAGTTGCGTAAGTTTATATATATATATATATATATTCGCTGAAAAAATTCAAGCGAATTTAACATTGAAAATAAAAAAAGCTTCTCCTCTTGATTTTTTGTCCTAAACGCCATATTTTTCGAGTCAAGCCATCCTACCCATCAGAGTTTCGAGCAAAAATAGATATAAAAAAAATCTCGAAGGAAAATTCGGAATAATTTCCAGCTGATCCAGTATAAACTTACGGAACTTTTTATATCTTTAACGTTTCCCCTTAAACCCTATAGTTTGTGAGTTACGTTGCATTTTCCAAAAAAGGAAAGGAAAAATGAAAAAAAAAATCGTACAAAACCTTTTAAAAAACGAAAATGGAGCTTCTGCTACCCCTTTCAAGTTTATCATGGATAAAAATGACCAAAATTGTTTCTATAAGTTATGCGCCCAATTCTCGATGGTCGAAAAATAGCCGAAAAATGGTCACGTACAAAAACGTGTACCGGGTCGAAAAAAATCGTAAAAAATATTTCAAATATTTGCAAAAAGCAAAACAAACCCTTCTAACCGCTTTTCATTAAATTTGGTTATCTTTTTTTTTTGACGGAGCTATCTGACTTTTAGTGCGACAAGAAATATCGGCTGGTGTATTCAAACTTTTGAGCGGGAGTATATATATATATATATATATATATATACAGCCATAAACACACGTTAATACCGATTCCAGCAGAGTCGGATATCCTTATTCGTACGTTGGAATTCCAGGTCTCCGGCTCGAGAGCGCGCGCTTAAATTCTCCAGTGAACGAACGCCGCGCCCGAACTCGTGTATTATTGTCCACCGGGGATAAAGCCGCGTCTCGTCTAGCTTCAAACAACGAAGAGCGAGTACCTAAATTGACAAACGATTTTCTATCCTCGTCGCATTCCTTGTCCCTGGCCATTCTCTTTTCTCCTTATACTTTCTCCTTTCTTTCTCTTTTTTTTCATCCCCTCCGGCGATTGTTTGAGAATGCTATTAAAAGTCTTGACTTTCGAGTCTTGTTTCTATCCCGTGGCTGTCTCATTTTATTGCCTCTGGGATGGAAAGTCCGTGCAATACACTTGAGAGAGAGAGAGAGAGAGAGAGAGAGAGAGAGAGAGAGAGAGAGAGAGAGCGTGTAGGAGAGAGCGTTTTATTATTGTGGCAAGAGACGTACAATCATAGAGAGTATTTCTTTGGAAAGAATTGCATGTACAATACTGGAACCTTCAAATAATAGCGCGGAAAAAGCGGCAAGTGTCGTTGAAATGGAAATAAATATTTATAGTTGCTGCGATCTCTGACGGATTTATATTTACATAGAGGATGGCCCGTAAAGTCATGTCCAACTGTTGGAAAATATTTTTTTTTCTTTTTTTATATAACTCGTAGAATGGTAAGAAAAAAAACGAAAAATTGATAATCAAAGTTGACCATGCCGCTACTTTGTATGTTTTTTTTTTCTTTGCTGAATCTGATACCAAATATCACAACATTCATACGGATTAAGAATACGGTTGGTTTTTTTTTCCACATGGAATAAATCATCCACAAAACTGGTCGCCAATTGAGGGCGTTTTCCGCGCACCGGTGTAAACAAACGTACAAAAGTACAGGATAATAAATTTGTTTTTTTTCCACTTTGTACATATTCTTGAAGAATCAATAAAAACATGTAAAAAATTTCAGAAAAAAAAGAGAACCGTTGTACAGTTATTCCATCCTAGAAATCACTTTCAAAACAGCGCATCGCTTCAGACAACAATACTGATAATTGAAAATATCCAAGAAGGAGGTACATATACAAAAGAGAAAAATATAAAAACCTAATCTACAGGAAAACTCGAGAAAAAAAAAAGTTCAAATGCTATTTTTTTTTTCTCGAAAAATAACAAATATCGTAGAACATAAATGTCCGTGGAGAAATTAGTTGGGGAGTTCCCAGATACTACGACATCTCTATAGGGATTTGTTGGGGACGCCGCAGACACGGAGCTCACATTGAGATCCGACTGGGTTCTGCATTGTTCCCCGATGAACGCCGTTTGAGAATTCTTACCACGTTCGAATCGAAAATATGTGCAAAAGTCACGAGACAACAACTCGACGTGTTGAAACATAACCTGCACGCTTCGCGAGCGTGTACGCGTGTGCTGATATTATATGCCAAAGTGCAGTAAGATAACTAACAAACGATAACTAAAGTAGATTTTCAGTGATGTGATTCAAATCGATTTATAAGATATCCTTTTTTAAGTCATTTATTCCTTTTTACGACAAGATTTATATTTTTTTAACATCCACTTATTTAGTACATCTATATATTTTTTTGAGAAAATTCAATGTACAGAATGCTAGGGGATCCATCAAGAATTGTATTCGATTCTTTTCGATAATGTGGCAATCCTCTAGGCTTCAAATTGGATTCTAATAGGGAATCCCGATTAGATTCCAATGTACGAGCGTGACGTTTTAGTATAGGAAACCAATGCGATGAACCATTAGATCCATATCAGGAAGTAGAGACGAGTATAGAATTGGATTCCTACGACACTTTCTGCGCGTGTGTGCGTGATTCTGATTGTCTTTGATACAAGACATCTAGATTTTTCTTCTGGACATGACTTTTCGTGCCATCCTGTATATATAAATGAGTCAGAGATCGTAGAAAATATGAATGTTTATCCATATATATATATATATATATATATATATATATGCATGTGAGTTTGAATATATTTATATATAAATGTCAATTTACTCGTTGAATCGTCCTGTTTTTATTGCTGTATGTAAGGCTGTTTTTTGCTTCAATTGAATACGTTACTTTTATTCAGATTCTCTTCACTTTTTTCTTTTTCATTTCATTTTACTGTTTCTTTTTTCAGCAGTCTCAAGCTCGGGACAGAGGTAGAAACTTTTATATTCGATCTGGAGTACACTGTTGCATTATTTGAAAGACGATATCGCTGTATTCGGTGCTTCGCCTCAACGCAACGAGAGAACCCTCGAAATCTATAAATATCTATATATATGTACATATATACAAGAATTAATAATCATCTTTCACTACGACAATGATCGCGACTCAATTGCCTCTTCAAAGAAATTTTGCCAATTTCGTGATTGCAAATAGCGCTCATACTTTTTTACTTCTTCATTTACAATCGAGATTGTTATATGATTTGGGTATAAAGGATTTCTTTTGCAATCCGATAGTGCTACGTGGGGCGTTTGAAGCTTGCGCGATTGTCGAGAAATGCCTGGTCTCTCGTGTTTGACAAATGGCTTCATCCTTAAACGCGAATGAATATCTATCTTTGGCGAAATAACTGAATAGCGAATATACGGACGTCATTGTTGTCGAATCATCGCGTCTTATTGAATTTATGCAAAAGTCCTCTCAATTCTCGTACTTGTCCTTATATTAGTCTACGTAACGGGTCTGCGTAAGCTAGGGCTCCAAAAAATAGATCGATTTTTTTTATTTTCTCTACATACGATTGATACACAGTCTTGCCATGTTTGAGTTTTTTTTTAGTAAAAAAATATTGATTAATAGCGAAGTCATTATTATTTTAGTAAAGTGTCACTGTTGCTGCATGGCCGATCGGTGTAGGTGATTCTGCTAACTAGAGTCATCTGAAATGGAAAATTAAAAAAATTTACTTTTAGTATAATAATGAAACTTTCGCATGGTTAGTATCTTTTCTTGAAATTAAAAAAATTATGCAAATTACCAGCTGTATAAAAAAGTTCCATTTTCGATAATAAAAAGAACCTCATAAGTTGTTATTAACAAATGGATTTGTATATGGAAAAATTATCCGGTCATAAGATAGACAATGTTTTAAATTATGCTCTGTCCGAATTATTAGTGAATCGGACGAAGAGATTTTGCGATACAACTTACATCGCTTCATAAAACATATTGTTTGGAAAAACGCAAAAGAAAAAAAGGGCAAATTGCAGCGGGGAGGTGGACCGTAGCGCAGTGGGCGCTCCGACCTTTCACAAAAGTAGTCATAACTTGGTCAATTTTTCGAATTTTTACCAAATATTTTTTGCAAATTACAATTAAGACCCTAGGATAAAAACCGTTGCAACAAAGAAATTGCATTTTTTGGAATTTTCTAGTTTGTGCTGACTCCTTAAGACTATTCCATTAATATAAGAAGATTTCCTGTAGGCTTGAACAAAAAAAAAATATCAATAAAGCGGGCTTGTTCGCTGTAGCGTAGTGGACGATCTGATATTTCACAAAAATCGTCGTAACTTGCCGAATTTTTCCAAGTTTTACCAAATATTTCTTGCAAATTAAAGTTAAGATCCTAGGCTATTAAACGAAGCAACGAAGAAATCGTATTTTTTTAATTCCAAATTTATGCGGACTCCTCAAACCCATTTCATTGATAAGAACTTTGCCTGTACCTTTTTAAATAATTTAAAAAATAAATAAACTGGACCTGTTCGCCGTAGAGCAGTGCACGATCTGATCTTTCACAAAAATAGTCATAACTTGGTCAATTTTTCGAAAATTAAAGTTAAGATCCTAGGCTATAAAACGACGCAATAAAAAATTGTATTCTTAAAATTCCAAGTTTGTGCGAACTTCTTAAGACTATTTCATTGATAAAAACTTTGTCTGTATCTTTGAAAATAATTTAAAAAATAAATAAACCGGGCCTGTTCGCCGTAGCGCAGTGGACGATCGGATCTTTCACAAGAATAGTCATAACTTGGTCAATTTTTCGATTTTTTACCAAATCTCTGTTCCAAATTAAAGTTAAGACCCTAGGCTATAAGACAGCGCCACAAAGAAATTGTATTTAAAAAATTCCAAGTTTACGCTGATCACTCCTCTCTCTCTCTCTCTCTCTGTCTCTCTCTCCTTCCTTCCCTCTCTTGTTAAACAAACGTAAACACATATATGTCTTCCGGTAAAGTGGATTAATTACTTCATAGTACAAGAGTGTCAAATGAAGACTAACGAGTCTTTCATTCAGTGCAACCCTTACTCATTTTCCCTCTTCCATCCCCCTCGTCCTCCCCCACGACCGATGTCCTTCGCCCTTTTTCTATCGTGTTCTCTCCCTCGTCCCCCCCCCCCCTCTTCAGGTTCCTCATTCCGACGCTATACCTACCCAGGAATATTAAAAGTCTGTTATTCCGAAAGGATCGAGAGAAGATCGTAACAATGATGCAAAGTAAGAAAAAAAAGCGAGAGAGAGAGAGAGAGAGAGAGAGAGGGGTGAGTGGGAGACGTGGAGAGGACAAAAAAGTATTGTTGAAAAATACCGAGAGAAAAATACATTAAATGTTCCGCCCATATAGACGAAAGACGGGTTGCCCATCGGGAGTTTGCGCATCCCAAAAGAATTGATTAAAGTGTACGTGTAGCGACTGCGATGAAATTAAGTCGCGAGCAGAGAAACGAGGAAGCGCTACGATAAAATGAAATGTAAAAAAAAACCGCCTCCCTTGCATTCTTGTCTCCATAAAAGAGAGTCCCGCGCGCGGATCTTCACAAAGGAAGGATGTACACTAGAGCGAAAGAACAATGAGCGGGGGAGGCTCCGGTGAATAGTCGCATAATTTCTCAGAAAATTTGCATAAAAAAAAAATAAATGCAGGCGTATACATCGATACGAGAAAAAAAAATCAGGCAGATCTAAATAAATTCTCGCATGTTCCAAAGCAAGATCTTTTTTATTGTTAAAAATTCTCCGCGACGAAAAGTTATATCGAAGTGAAGGAATATTTAATAATAATGATAATATTTTTTTTAAATATACCTATTGCCTGGGCACGCACTTCCGCATTTGGCACTGGGAAACATTCACCCTCCGGGGGCTATAGGCGCTTTATTTTCATCGCAAGTTATTTAATAAAAAATATTAAAATTGAATAAAATATATTTAATTAAAAAAAAGAAAAAAAAGCAGTTTCTTTTAAATTTCAAGAAAATGAAGTTTTTTCGTGCTTCAGTGGCTGATGAGATCGAAGAGCAGGATACAATCGTGGCAAAAGTCCGAGAACCATAGGCAGCACGCTTAAGTATTGCAATAGACGCGTACTGACAGTGGAAAAAAAAGTTACGGTGCAGCATCTTCTGTCGGCGATGACGAGATAAAGTATCGCCCCGTTGGTATTCGAGTGCGTAAAACACGCGGAAAGGTGGTTTATAAAGCTTCGAAGTGTGTATACTCTGCGGGAGAGTGTTTAGATCACATACATAACTATATATATATATATATATATATATATAGGAATTAATGAGAGACGGCTAATGGGTGTCAGTAGCAGAAGGAAAAGGATGTCTCGATGATCGAGTGTCGTCGATGCAGGTTAGGGCTGGACATTGATCGATAGGACGAGTCGAGAGATCGCGGCTTGGGGCTATCGCGGAGAAGAGACGCGTTCGCATCTACGAATGATCGGCATTCCTGCACCCCGCTCTCCGCGATCTCGCAATTATATCCGTGCCAGCCTTCCGTACGCGTCTCGATCGCTCTCTTGACTTTTCTCGCCTTTAACATATTCTCTCATTTTGCTGCACTTATGGCTCGGCAGTCTTTGCGTTTTGCTTCGCTCAGTCATTGGTTTATATATATATATATATATATAGATGAAAGATGATGCTGCAATATGGAATGTGGACATAACTGAAAGGAAAAAAATTATGCCAGTTGGTATACGATGAGGGTAGTGCAGGGAGGGGCATGTTGAGCAATCGGGTAAGTTGGGCAATCGAAATATCTGGAAAACTAAGCACCGCATGCGAGAGCATTAAATGGCGGAAAGGGAGGTATGGGAGAGGGGAACACATGACTCCATCGGCCGTTGACATGCGGCGTACGAGACGGTAACACGGGACGTTTCATTATTTTTGCACCCAGCAGTAAAAAAACTCATGCTCAACCTAGCCCACTATCGGGGCAGTTTGAGCAAATATGGCCTTAGTCATTTGAGAGGGATTATCTGTGAAACAATAAGGATAACGGGAATTTCGTCTACAGACTTTTGTTCCCAGATAAATTTCCTATTGACCAAAGTAGGTTTCATTTTTATACGGCAGACTGTTAAGGAATTACAGGGCAATAATTCCATACTTATTCAACATGCCCCTCCCTTCTCTAAAACAGAAACTTAAAAAACACGACGTTTGTGTTTTACGTATAAATATAGGCTTGAAATGTATATGTATATATAACATTTGTTTTTATATTCAAGCATTATTGTTTGCTAGAAATTTTCTAGAAAATTTGAAAAAAATCCTTTCGTCAATTTAATTTTATTATTGAACAGACCTTTCTGAATACGTCTGGGAAAATTGTTTAAGGAGTTTCGATATCAAAATCAAAATGGTGGTAGACGATTGAAATTTATATCACCGAGAGATTAATTTAGGATGCATTGACTATCCAAAAATTATTCACTTTTACAACATAGTTTCGGAGATTTTTTAATGTGCAAGTTGAACCTTTATCCATTTGGTAACACATACGACACCTTGTGAATAGCAGTTATATGGTTGTAGGCCGCAAAATAATAGTGATAAGCCGATTAAAAAAACTAAGTAAGCCTTGATTATAGTGTTAGGAATATCGTGTTCAACAATCAATGAAATATATATACAGAGCGGAAGAGAGATATTTATAAATTTATTTCGATGTATTTCTAAGCATACAGCATATCTATAAATATATATATAAATATATATATGTATTAATATATACATATATATATATATATATATATATATATATATGCAGAAACGCGTCATTATTTTTTCGCCTTTCCTCGTTATCCTCGTTGCATGCTGCTTGTATTCCCTCATTTCTCTCACCCGATCGATTCACTCAATTCCATTTACCGAGCGCGACGTCGTTCGAGCGCACTTTTGCCCATTCTTTGCGCCTCTTTCGACGCTGCTTTCAATCCCTTGTCTTCGCGTTGTTGCACCATTGTACGTGTATGTACTGAACGCGAATATTGTAAACATATATATATATATATATATATGTATGGATGTCAGAGTGAAGTCGAGTGGAGCCGAGCAGACAAGACACTCCTCCTTTGGCCTTGAGGCCTTTTGTCTTGGGGAGAAACGACGCACTATACATCTACCCGAAACATCCCTGAACGGATAAACAATTCTATATAATATATATATATATATATATATATATATATATATATATATATATATATATGTTATATTTCGCTTCGAAGCCGATCAACCCCATTTCGCGAGTCTCGCGGGACACACAAATGTTTTCCACACGATTTCCCGCGATTCCCCGTAAACGTCCCCGCGATAAATGCACCCCAACGACACTTCGATCATTCCGGCGATTATCGTTTCTGCGCTTTTGTTTGTAATATTCGATATCTACGAGTACACACACACACACACACACACACACACACACACACACACACACACACACACACACACACACACACACACACACACACACACACACACACACATATATATATATATAGGGTGATTCACAACTGTTAGGGTTCCCTTGTTGAGCTCATAGGGTGTGTCATTTCGAGAAAAACGCTTTTTCCAAGGGGGCAATACACGCAGATGACGAAAAAATGCATTTCATTATAGAAATTATTTATTTCAAATATATTTACTTATTCAAATGAAGATCTATTTAATATCGTCTAATAAATAAATATTTTATTTATTCCTAATAAATCTGTAATTTGGTTTAATCTGGTAGTATAAGACCAAAGAGACAGACGGAAAAATGGTACAGGATTCACTCTCTCAAAAATCTCATGGCTTTGTTTTCATTAGAAGACTGTTGTAAGATTCTGCAGTTGAGGCAAAGTGTTCGATTTTCTATATATAAATAGTCGCGCCTGTTAATAAAAGGCACGACGATACCTTTCTTTTTTTCCAAATAACAGCCTTGTTAGTGCAAAAAAAAAATAATTTAACTTTTTTTTCATTGCACTTTTATACCATGAACTTATATTTCTTTTTCGTACACATGCGATATATCGTGTTTTATCTTTATTTATTTAACTTGAATCTAATATTTGTTTATTTAATATTTAAAAAGAATAGCTTAAACAAATAAAAAAAATATATTTAAAAGGAATAGGGTCGTAGTAGGCCGTGAGACAAGGAAAAAACCATTTTATTTGAATAGATCCTATTTAGATTAAATTTTTTTTGCAGTCCACGCTGAATGGCCTGACATTATCTAGGCGAGGCATATAAGCGCCAGCAACTATTATAACATTGTTTACGACTCGGATTTTGAACGCGAATGTCTGGATCAATATTCGCCGTACGACACAAAAAAAGCGTTTTGCTCACCAATGATACGCCCTATATGCTCACAAAGGGAACCCTTGTAGTTATATATATATATATATATATATACAGGGCGATTCACAACTACAAGGGTTCCCTATGTATATAGATACATTAGGTGCCACTACCCGGAGTTCCTTGTGTTCCGGAGATCGTTGTATTTCCTGGCATGAATATTCTCTTCGTTCAATCGACTGCGGTGACTCCAATGATGGGGGTCGTCTTCGTATCCTAGTTGTCGAATTAACACGTCCCATTAATGATTTTGAGGGTGAGAACGAGTTTTCATGGTATATTGATATTGCAAGGGGTTGTCGTAAACGAATATGACATTTTAGTACTGGTTTGGTGATCCGTTTTCGAGGTTTGCCCCTGCTTTAGGTTTAAGAGGTTTTACGAGGTTGAAACGGAAAATGCGAATACTGTTTTTTTTTCGGACGTTCGATGACACGAGCAAAGGGTGTTAAAGGTTAAAAGTCCGGAAATGTGGCTTTGATGTGTTCGAAGTCGTGTGTTTATTGATTTATTTAGGTATTTGTATATTTATTTATTCGTTCATTTATTTATTCATTCATTAATTTATTAATTTATTAATTTATTCATTTATTCATTTACTTATTTATTCATTTATGTATTCATATATTAATTCATTAATCTATTTATTTATACATTTATTTATTTATATATTTTATCGACTGTCCGTTTCAATTTTTGACGTTTTCTGACCTGACTGTAAAAATATTACAAATTTCTCATCCGAGTGATCCATTTTTGTGAATATATTTAAAATGAAAAACATCTACATTACATTTAGAGTTTGTGTAATTTTGTTAGTCGTTAAATACATGTTTTAGATATTAATTAGTGGTAAGATTAAATTATTAGAAATTTACTGTTGGGGTTGAATTTTTTTTCGAAAATCAACTATTGAAAATAAATGTCTGCAAATTTATTCATTATCGAGTAGAATTTATGCAAATGTTGTATGTATCGAATGGTTTTAAATTTACGAAACAATCGATCAAACGATTGGAATAGAATTAACTAGTGAATGAAATTTGTATGTTTTACGACAGAGTTGAGAAAATATTTGAAAAGCAACTACAAATTCTATACCTCTGTTCGAAATAGATATCCAAGGAAATCTTGAAAAAATTATGTGTTGAAAAAAAGACTACGAAAATTCATAATCTATTCGAAAAAGTTTATAAATAAATACCAAACGTTGAGCAAAATTTCAAAAAATTCACCATTTAAACAAAATTTCGAAAAATCGACTTACTACCCAACAACATTCGTATAAATGTACCGGCCGTCTAATAAAATCAACAAACATTACCGCGCCACCGAACAAAATTTCTAAAAATAAACATGCACAAAAGACGATTGCATTATTTTTTTAATTTGCCATGCATGCAACAAAATTTTTCCAAAAATATCCACACATCGAATAGAACTCTACGTAAATTTATGAATGATCCAACAAAATTTCCGAATATTTGCTTCAGAACTAATCGACAAAGTAATAAAAGAAAAATCCCGAACTAAGAAATAAAAATTCTAAAACTTCACCTACTATAAAATCAAATTTCCCAATATTCACCATATAGAAAAATTTCTAAAAACTCACCGACCATCCAACAAAAGTATTCGATAAATTTCGTAAAAAAATTCGAAAAAATTGCTTAAATAAGCTTTCCAAAAGAAAAAAAAAAAGATCATGTCCGATTCAAGTGTACAGAACAGTGAGATGCGGCGAACAATTTGTGTCAAGTGTCCGATAGGGAGCTGCAACCTGTCCAATAAAAACAAAAAAGAGGCGTCCTCCTTGGGCGAACGAGGAATTATGTCACATTACTCGATAGAGTACGAGTGTTTCTTCGCAAAGACGACTCGGCTAGTATATTACGCTGAGTTACAAAAAAAAAATTGTTTCGCGAACTCGAAGTCGCATATTTGACAGGAGAGAAATGTTCTAGGGTACACGTCGTGTCGTCGTGTTTTATAACCGAGTGGGTAAGACCGACGTTATTTACCGTCGATGTTATAATTAACGCCCGCTTCAAAGGCCGCGGGCAATTTACGTAGCTGCCAGATAAAACACGAGAGTTTGCTGCGCTCTCTCTCTCTCTCTCTCTCTCTCTCTCTCCCTCTTTCTGTTATTCTCTCTCTATCTCTCTCCAGCTCTCATTCTCCTGAGCTTTCCGTTGCTCGAGACGAAGAAGTTAATTCGTTCGTTCCCGTAACTTTCGCGTCATCCAAACGACTCTTATTCCCTCCCCTCCCCCTGCCTCTCTTCTCGCCCCCTTTCCCACCGGAGTTCTCTCTTTATTTTTTTCTCAAAAATAAGCCGGCTCGCTTCAGGCTTTCGGCTTTCCGCAAATATTTCACGACTCGCAGTCCAACCCTGGAAATAATGAAGATGAAATTTATTGACTGTAACCGCAAGAAGTTTTTTTACAAAAAAAATTCTTCGTGCATATTTCAAGGTGCAGTGCATTTTTTTTTTTTCGAAAAATCTTTTTCGTGATCGTGTTGTTTCATTTAGTTTTTTCCCCCTGGGTCTTCCTGTCTTTGGCGAGAAACGATCAATCTCTGAGGGAGAGAGAGAGAGAGAGAGAGAGAGGTGGAGAGTGACGAGAGCGGATTAAGGTGAGCCCCAAATGGATTCAATCCTGATGCATGCTGAAACGAGAAAATCGTTCGTGTCGATCGTCATCCCGCCCTCTACGACTCTCCATCGTGGTCGAGACGAGGCTTTCTCTATTTCAGGTATCGTGTACGGTTAATGCGATTTGTCGTCACATATTTAAACTCAGATAGGACTATACACCTGATATTGAATTCACCTTGATTACGATTTCATTGCAGTGGAAAATAAAAGAAATACACTTTGTCAAATGAAAAAGAGAAGAAATTCTGTTTCCGCGTTGCTATTCTTAATTTATTGCTGTTATTATTACGTAATGAGAACTTTAAGTAGAGTCAAATGTTTTGGACCCAAACAAAGTATGTACGCGTTTACGAAACAATCAGTTATTGTTTAAAACCGTTATTACTATTACCTTGTTATTATTCAATTAGTTAAATTTATTCAATATTTAAGTCATTTGGTATTTAATTTATTTAATAGATATTAAATAAAGATTTTTAAGTATAAAAAATAAAATTCATTCAATATGCAAATTATTTAACATTTCATTTATTGAGTAGTTATTGATCAAATATTATAAAATATTGAAAATAAAATGTATTTAATATTTCATTGATTTAATACTTATTATTAAGTTGTTAATAATAATGGGAGGAATAAATTAATAATGGCGATGCAAAAATACTATCACTATTTTTATTTATTTTTCATACGCTTATTCAATACTATTCAATAACAATAACGATCTAACGTTGTGTAACGGAGTTTAATAATAATAATAATCAAGTTATTGTAACCGACAACTAAGTAATATTAAGTGAATAAATGAATAAATGAATAAATGAATAAATGAATAAATGAATAAATGAATAAATGAATAAATGAATAAGTGAATAAACGAATAAACAAATAAATGAAGAAATGAATAAATGAATAAACGAATAAACGAATAAACGAATAAGTGAATAAACGAATAAACAAATAAACGAAGAAATTAATAAATGAATAAATAAATAATTAAATAAATAAATGAATACATGAATAAATGAAGAAAAAAAAATGAAAAATAAACAAATAGACAAATAGTAATCAATATATCGAATTATGAATAGTAATGAATAGAATAGCATTTAACCCTTTGCGGTCGGTGTCCCCGTAGCGGGGACATATTTAAATCGTCGTAGAAGTCGGTGTCCCCGTAGCGGAGACAATTTTTAAATCGTCGTAGATTTGCTCCGACCTGCTGGTACTCCCAAAAGCGAAATCTGCCGATCGCAAAGGGTTAAAGCGGCATTCTGTTACTTAAGGCGTATGACTACCATATACCGGGTGGTCCAGTAACTACCAGCACCTTTTATATCGTCGAAACTATGGGTGCTGGAAAAGATCTTCTTCCGTCGAAGTTGCATTGTACAGAAAGAGTTATTAGATAATGTTAACGATTTTCTTGCAAGTGGCGATGCTTCTGAGATACAACAACAGAAGGACGGCCAAGAATATTAACGCAAGAATGAATAAAGATACACCGTGAACGATCGACGAAAACGTTGAACCCTATAAAAATGTAGATACTTCGGTGACTAAGGGAAAACGTCAATCGCGTTGTTTCGAAGCGACACGCTGGTAAATAAATGACAGTGGCAGCGCGGAACGGTACGGGCGAGGACAGGGGCGAGGTAACGAGATAAAGAAGACGATCAAAAAGAGGGGACCCTGTTGTTGTATTGAGAAGGAAAATCGAAATAGAGATTAATCGATGTTGATTGAAACGATCGTCGTGTCTACGTATTCTATATATTCGTATACGTATAGGGTGTCTTCGATGTAACGTTACAAGCTTATATCTCAGAAAGTGAGGATTATTTTGTTGATAACGATCCACAATTATATCACCATATTTTTTTTCTCAAAATTTCACCTCTGTCATTTTCGAATCCGCGAAGAAAATTACATTCGGTCAATTATTTTCTGAATTCGGAATTTAAAAAAAGTGCAAAACTCGCGTTTTTTTTTCTCTTTCGCGAAACACAGATTTTCTCTTTACAGGCACTTTCCTAACAGTCTGCTCTTGCATGAAAAAAATAAAACATCTCAATAGACGTAATTTCAAGGAAACTACATCATTCGAAATAGTTTGGGTTTTTTTGGGTTTGTTCCGAGGACTTGGTCTAAGGACATGAATCAATTAAAACTATGTCCGAATGAGGTCAAACTTTGGGTTTCGGTTGGGTTGTTTGTCTATGTTCCAAGGACTAGTTCTAAGGAAGTGTATAAGTTCAAACTGTTTTCGTACGAGGTCATAGTCTGACGTTGTTCCATAGATTATTTTTAAGAAAATGCATCAGTGAAAACTGTTTCTGAATGACGTCAAAGTTTGAGTTTATTTGGGTTTCTTCCAAGGACTAGTTTTAAGGAAATGAATCAGTTAAAACGGTTTCCAAATGAGGTCAAAGTATGGGTTTGTTTGAGTTTGTTCGTTCGGGTTTGTTTGAGTTTCCAAACATAGAGTCTAATTTTAACTAGGAAACAACCGGGTTGTAAAGAGGGCGTTCAGTCAGAACTAGTTTTTACTACGTACAAAACGTTCGAACTGAAAACGGATTTCAACTGTAACACATATTGGATACCGAATAAGTTCACGCTGTTTTTTTTTTTTCGTAGAAATTAACGCTTTATTTTTGAAAATTAGTCAAATATCTGTCACTATTGTCCATCGCTAGCCATTACTTTTTCCCATCTTTCTGGCAGCATTTTAATTCCAGGTCGAAAAAACGCCACGTCTTTTGAGGCTATCCAAGAGTCGGCGCATTTTTTTGGCATCTTCATAAGAATGGAAGTGCTGCTGAGCCAGGCCATGCGGCATCGATCGGGACAAGTCATAATCGGAAGGGGCAATTTCTGGTTAATACGGCGAGTGGGGAAGGACTTTCCATTTAAGCGTTTCCAAGTAGCTTTTCACCGGTTTTGCAATATGTGGCCAAGCGTTGTTATGCTGCAAAATCACTTTGTCGTGTCTCTGCTCGTACAGCGGCCGTTTTTCCTTCAATGCTCGGCTCAAACAAGGATCAATTGTAGTCGATAGCGATCTCTCGTCGTGGTTTCGTTCGGTTTGAGCAGCTCATAATAAACTACACCCAGCTAATCCCACAAAATACAGAGCAGAAGCTTGGAAGCATGGATATTCGGCTTTGCCGATTATGTTGATGAATGGCTGGCTTTGCTCCATGATTTTTTACGCTTAGGTTTATTGTACTGTATCAATTTTTCATCGCCAGTCACGATACGATGCAAAAATACTTTCCTTTTCTGCCGTTGAAGCAGCTGTTGACACGTGAAAACGAACCAGTTCGACGTCCCTCGGCTTCTAATGCGTTAACATGTTTCGAAACTGTTGTGTGATCAACTCCTAATGATTCTGCAAGTTCCGTTAGGGCTTGACACGAGTCTTCGTGAAGCAATGCCTCCAATTCTTCGTCTTCAAACTTTTTCGGTGGGCCAGAGCCTTCTTTATCTTCAACATGAAAATCATTATATTTGAAGCATCTAAACCAATCTCTGTTTGTTACGGAAACAACCTCCGTTGTGTCGGAATATGATCGCCGTAAGTCTCAACAAGAATTCTGTGTGCTTCAGGTGCATATTTTTTTTGAATAAAGTAGTGCAATAAAATTCCCCGCAAATACTCTTTTTTCGCACGAAATTTGACATTTTGAAGACTATATGAAAAAAAACGTTGTTTCCACTTCGTCGAAATGACATACACTGAATTGCAAGCTTGCTTATAGTACTTCTTCATAGATGCGTTACCATCAGAGACTACACGTACGCAGTTCTGGTAACGCCATTCTGCTTGGAAAACAGCGAGAACTTATTCAACGTCCCAATACCATTTTACAAAAAATATATATATATATATATATATATACATACATACAGATATATAGCATCCGAGTCCGAGACTCCATGGCTTTTTCCTGAAAGAAACGTTAACATTGATACCGTTGGCTTGCAAAAAGCCCTTCGTCAGCTTTGGACAATTTCACGAGAGAACGATCACTCTCATCTCCCCAACTCCTATATACATATATGTGTGTGTGCGTATGTGAAGCTCCATAGCACGAGATAGATTTGTCTTCTTCTCTTTCGGGTTTACGGGGCAGATAAAAGAAAGAAAGTATGAAAGAAGAGAAAAAAAATGTTTTCTCGAAATTTTATTCCTTTCGAGGATGCACGGGAAACGTATCTGGAGAAAAAAAAATTGCTTTGTCCGCAGATTTATTTGTTCGATTGTCGGGTGGTGGACCGTATTACGAGTTCTCGAATTCCCGGCAAGGATACGTTCCATAACTCTTGTATCGATGCTCTTCCAATATGCCAGCGCTTTTCTATACGATTGCCATACACTTCGGCTAATTCCTCCCAAGCGTTTTTACAATCGCACCAATTTGTCGCTGCAGCTTCGTGCTTGGCAAATGCGAAGGGATGGTTCCGTCTATAACGAGCCTCGGGAAAGTGGCAGTCTAGGCTCGTTGATCAACAATTATCAAAATCATTTATCCGTTATTTGCGCATCGATAATTGGCACATCGGTATCCTCGGGAATGTGGTACAAATATAGGGAAAAACATTACGTTTCCGATGTTGTTGCCCCATTGATCATATGGAGAGGATCTTTGAAGGAAGAGCAGGCTAAAACGGACATTAAACGTAAAAACAGATCGATTTTCAATATTTTATTCTAATGAGAGTATTGGAATGACGAGGTTGGGATTTTACACACAATTGATACATAGTCTTGCAAAATTTGTGTGTTATTTCTATTGAATAATATTAACAACAAATGAAGTTATTATTATTTAAACAGTCGGCGTTGCTGCATGGCCAATCGGTGTAGGTGCTTCTGGCAATTAGCGTCATCTCAAATGAAAAATTACAAAATGTACTTTCAGTACATTAAGAAAACTTTCGTATGACCGGTTACTTTTTTTTTAATTTTTAAAATTCGAAAAATGACAAACTGTAGAAAAAAGTTCCATTTCCGACAGAAAAAAAACAACTGTAATGATCTTCTAATAACAAATAGATAATTATCAAAAAATCATCCTGTCATGCGATAGAAAATTTAATAAACTATGCTCTGTCCGAATTTGAAGTGAATCGGATTTAAATCGGGTTTGGACATACGACTCACACCGTTTCATCAAATATTATTTTGAGAAAAATGCGAAGAAACGGAGAGAAGTTTTATAAAAATTCACAATAATGCTTATTTACAAAATACAAGTTACAAAAAATTTAGAAAAATCTTTTACAATACTTTCCATAATTCGGGTAAATTCGTCGTGATTTTGCAAAATCTTTGTTGCAAATTAAAGCCAAAACGCTTAGCTACAAAACTATGGAATACATTGTTGTATTTTTCCACAAAAAGTAA
Organism: Ophion ventricosus; assembly: GCA_963932345.1. Classification (NCBI taxonomy): domain Eukaryota; kingdom Metazoa; phylum Arthropoda; class Insecta; order Hymenoptera; family Ichneumonidae; genus Ophion; species Ophion ventricosus. The sequence continues at coordinate 35,166,816 of OZ010715.1, read as the reverse complement.
GAAATCATTTTAAAAATAATAAAAAAAAATAATTCTAAGTAGTGCAGTGTGTGAACTTGGATAAATCCAAACGAAAAATAACCATTCGAGGTTCGAGGGATGTTTCCCTCTCTTCGAATATGGCGGGAGAAAAGTTTCGAAAGAGCAGCACAAACGACGCGAAGAGGCGAGAAATTTGAATCCACTCCCGAGAGGGTTTAATCAGTTTTCAAGGGGTGAAATTCTTGGCGACTCATCGATTTTTAAGGGTACAAATACGCGTTCTCTACCCTCGATGCTTATGTTTTTTTATCCTTATACTCTCGCTGTCTCTCTCTCTCTCTTTCTCTCTCTCTCTCTCACTCTCTCTCTCTCTCTCTCTCTCTCTCTCTCTTTCTCTCTCTCCCCCGTCCCCGCCACGCGTACCATGCTGCGAATTTCGAAATAAAAACGACAAAAAAGGGCACGAAAAAAACCTTCGGGAAGGGAAGAAAAATAAAGGAGGGGGAGGGTAGAGAAGACCGACCGCTGGGGGGGGGGGGGTCTGTACAGAGAGGAGAATCAGGATCACGAGCTGCATACAAATTAGTGGGCGTCTTTGGCCGATATTAAAAGTCTCAGGGAGAAATGATCGCGCGGAGACACCGCGAGATTGAGCGCGACTTTATCCTGGGAACAAATGTTCCTCGCGAAACAGTTCATAGTGCGTGAGGATCCCTGTGCAGGAGCAAATACATAGCGAAAAAGCCGAAAAGAAAGGGAGAGAGAGAGAGAGAGAGAGAGAGAGAGAATGTTGTTTATTACGTACTCTGCAGCAGATGCTGCCTAAGAGTACCGTGCATGTGTTACAAATATGCGTCTTATACAGTTTTCTGCATGTTAATACACTATAAAGACTTAAATCATAAAAATTAAGACTAGAGTAGTATATCAAACTATATAAAGGTAAATATAATATAATACATAATATATATATATATAACAGTATAACAGTAATAAAAATTTACAAATTAAAAATAAAAACAGAACATAGAAGTACAAACCGAAAGAAAACTACATAAATGAACGCAGCGCGAGTAGACCCTCCTCAACAATAATAAGGCAGACCATACGCGTCTTCGAATAGCTTACGAGCCAAAGCCTGCTTGAAAAGTGCAAGGGATGCGCAAGACTTAAGTCTAGAATCTAATGAGTTCCAAAGGTAACAAGCCGTCGTACAGAAAGATTTTTGATAGTAATTCGTTCGACAAGAAGGTATGACAAAATCACCGCTGTGTAAAGGCCGCCTTAGTCGTGGTTGGAGTGGAAGTTCAGGATGCACAAAACGCTGCAGCAGGTAGTGTGGCTGCCGATTTTTACACAAGGCCAGCATGAACGACGCAAGTAGAAGATTGCGACGTTGAGCTGCACCTAGCCACCTGAGTTTGATGAAGTATGGTGTGATATGCTCGTCACGACGTAAACGAAAAATAAATCGCACTCCAAAATTCAATGTTCTTTGTAACAACGTATTCAAGCCATCAGTAATATCGGTTTGGAGTAAGCAACAATAATCCAGGTGTGGTAAAATGAGAGCTTCCACTAACATTTTTCGGACAGCAAATGGGAGTTTACCCTGGTTAAGTTTTAGTTGATAAAGAGTCGCTTTCATCCTTCCTACAGCTGCCATTGTCTGCTCACGCCAGGAGAGCGTTCTCTCCAAGCGTACTCCCAGACAGACAACAGATTTCGACCAATTTATCACTTCTGGACCTACTCGAACAGGCAGGAGAGGCAGAGCGTCGAGTTGCGACAAGTGGCGGGGGGAACCTATTAAGATCGCCTTAGTTTTAGAGGGATTCAATTTCAGGTGAGAATTCTTTGCCCATGACGAGATAGCCTCAATGTCCCTGTTTACCTTAGCAATCCCATCCGCAATTTCTAAGGGATGGCAGTGCACGAAAATTTGCAAATCGTCGGCATAAATGCTGTATTTGCATTCATTTATGACCGTGGACAAATTGTTCATAAAGAGAGAGAGAGAGGGAGAGAGAGAGAGGGAGAGCGAGAGAGAGAGAGAGAGAGAGAGAGAGAGAGAGCGAGAGAGAGAGAGAGAGAGAGAAAGAGAGACAGAACAAGATCGTGATAAATTATTGTTTCGTGCAACATCGCACAGTGAACGAACCGATTTCGCAAAGTAGGCGGAACAATAAAACGAACCCATGCAAAAAGCTCCCCCCCAAATACATTTTGCAACTGTACCGATATACACTGACAGAAAAATTCTTTTCATATTAACTAGATGCGTCTATTTGATTTTTCTAAACTTCAATTAACTAGATTTTTCGTGAAATTAAATTTTTCCTATTGCATTCCATTATTAAAACGTGTCCCGTCATTTCAGTGCCCATCTTTGGATAGCTGTAGTCTCTCCTTGGTAGACTTCGTGTCGTAGCAGGAGAAAAAAGTCGTGGGAGGCAGAAACAAGCGCCAGGTCGAGACAGATATCCAAAAGGGACAGGCTGAGAGGGACAGAATCAAAGAAAAAAGGAGAAAAAAAACAACACGCGCATACATATTACATTCAACGTTGGCATTAGTGTGGCTGATGCAGGACTTAGCATCGTCGATAAATTCACAGCGTGCGATCGTAAAAGACGAGCCAAATGCGAATCGTATATATATATTATATGTGTGTGTGTGTATAATTCATGAATTTGGTCGATACAGTGTGTCTTCAGGCGGGATATACATTTTCAAAAATAAAAAAATCGATTTTTTTTTAACGATAGCCCTATCTAGGAGTATGCAGAATATTTTCCCAAAGTTTCAAAGTGAAATTCGAAAAACTTCAAACATTACAGCCCGCCAAAGCCAGAAGCTATAGAAGCCATTCCAGAGCTATTACAGCCCCCTGGCGATGAAAAGTGGATTGTCTACAACAATGTCAGTTGAAAAAGATCATGTTCGAAACTCAGGGAGGCTAATCAGACGGTCGTAAAGGCTGGATTACACCCGAAGAAGCTCATCCCGTGCAGAAATTTGTTGTGGAGTCCCTGGAACCTACCACATCTCTATAGGAATTTGATAGGGACGCCGCACGTAGGGAGTCCGCATTGGAATCGAAGTGGATGCCGTGCTTATTTCCCGATTAATGTTGTTTGAGAGTTTTTATTTGAAATTCTCAAACGTCATTTGTAGGCTCTTCGCATAAAAAAAAATCCTTTCGCGATCCCGTTGACAAATTTATTGGGGAGTCCCGAGATGCACCTGCGTCTCTATAGGGATTTGTTAGGGAAACCACGGCATAGATTCCGCACTTTTCCCCGATTAACGCCGTTTGAGAATTCTTACCACGTTCAAATCGAAAATATGTGAAAAGTCACGAGAAAAAATTGGCGCGTTGAAACATAATCTGCACACTTCGATATACTTTTTTTAAGCGATTTATACATTTTTAACATAAGTTTTATACTTTTCCAAGATCCACTCGTTTTGTATACCTATATATTTTGTTTAGAAAATTCAACGTACAGAATGTGATCCGATCCATCAAGAATCGTAATGCTGTTGAAGTTTGCATCATTGGAATGCAATGAAAATTCTTTTTTTATTGTCGTAATTCTCCATTTATATTGTTATCGAAAATCTTTCTCGATAGATTTCGGTTGTACGTCTCTGAGGAAAATCTTTTTAAAAGTTTGCCGTAGATTTGAACTGTCAAAAAAATAGGGATTATTTGGGTTGCGTTCCAACGATGCAAACTTTAATATTATGAATCGTATTGGATTCTGTTTGATAATGTGGCAATCGTCTAGGATTTAAATTACATTCGTACACTGGATTCCAATGGGGAATCCCGATTAGAAGCCAATGTACGAGCGTGACGTTTTAGTATAGGGATCGGATGCGATGACCCAACGGGGATCCCTATCAGGAAGCAGGGACAATTATGGGAATCCAATTGGATCCCTACGACAATTTCTGCACGGAATGCTCTGTATCTGGTGGGATTGGAAAGGAATCGTCTATTATGAGCTGCTGCCACCCAACAAAAGCGATTGATTCGATAAAGTACTGCTCACAACTGGCCAAATAAAAGCGAGCAATCGATCCGAAGAGGCCCGAATTTGCAAACAGAAAGGGCGTAGTATTCCACCAGGACAACGCTAGACCACACGTTTCTCTGATGACTCGGCAAAAGTTATTACGGCTTGGGTTGGCTGTTTTTGTGCACCCACCGTATCGTTCGGACTTTACACCTTCAAACTATCACTTGTTCCGGGAACTTCAGAACAGTTTGAATGATGAAACCTTCAGTTCCCTGGCGGTCCTCAAAAACCACTTGGATGACTTCTTTGCCCGAAGATCTCAGGACACTTCCATGATAGAGGGATAACGAAGCTCGTGGTGAGATGGCTAAACGTTATTCAACAGAATCCAACATATATTTTGTTGATTAAAATAGCTTTTTTCGCTAAAAACTGTACGTTTAAAATTTACTCAATTTTCGCTACGAAACTATGCATAGACCCAATATTTATAAGAAATGTCAATATACCTCAATATATATATATATATATATATACATACACTTTTGAATAAAATAACAAATATAAAACTACTTCGAATAAAGACAAATAGTTTTCGAGTTAATAATTCTCAAAATTCACCTCTTTTTCCGCCGTTTACTCGGGTCTGTCCCCTTAATAGCTTCTTTGCCATACTCGGGATATGGAGCCATCCGGAAAAAAAAACCCAAACGCACAAGCATCCTCAAATGCGGACGAAATTATATCCGTTTATTTTATGAGTTTTGGGTATTCGTGCGAGTCGCAGATTCCTAATAAGAATTTCGTGTAGCAATTAAACGAGGACAACGAGGACGTTCTCTTACGCGTACGAGAGTGCGGAAATTGTAACGTGTACTGCGGGAGAGAATTTTCTCTCTCCCTTACGCCTCAATGTTGCACAAGTGCGAGATGAAAAAAGGAAATAGAGGTCGCGCGTCCAAATCCAAACAGACAAGAGGGTGCGATCGTGCACGAGAGGGTGCAGTAACGCCTGGCGAAAAAAGAGAAAAGAAGGATGTAAATTAATAAAAAGGCAAAATGGTAAAGCGAAACCCGAGACACCCTTGGTCGCGGCCGCGGTCCAAAGGGGGTGGTTGTTGGAACACGCGGTGTACGAGGAGTACGAACGTTTCAGGGGGTTGTATCATTTATGCCTATGGGCACGTTGCGGTGCTCTGACCCATAAAGCAAGATAAATACCACGAGGGCTACCTCTCTCTCTCTGTCTCTCTCTCTCTCTCTCTCTTTTTTCAAATTTCGGATTTTAGTTTATTTTATTTTTGTGGATGGAATGGAATAAAGTAAAATAGAATGAAGTACAACAAAAAAAAGTACTGTTGTATTTGTATTTTACTTAATTTTATTTGTATTTTACAAGAACACAATGTGAATAAAATAAAGTAAGATAAAAATAAAATAATACTTTATTTTATTTTTATTTCACAAATACAAAATGTGAATGTAATAAAGTAAGACAAAAATAAAATAATCCTGTATTTTATTTTTATATTACTTTATATCATTTTTATTTTGCTTCATTTTATTTTTATTTGACAGATACGAAATGGAAATAAAATAAGTAAGGTAAAAATAGAATAATACTTTATTTTATTTTCATCTTACTTTATTGTATTTGCATTTTGTTTTTGTGTTTACATTATCTACACACTATTATTCTTTCCTGGTTTTCTCTCCCTGGCTGCTATTTCTCTCCTCTCTCACATCACCTGAATTAGGGCAATTTATTTGCATTCGCATGTATCATAATTACCACAACGTTATACCGGGGCTCAATAGAAATGCGATCGCTCGACGGTCGCAAATTCGTTCAACGGTTCTATGTTACTACAAGCTTTAAGCGACAGGAAGAAAGAGAGAGAGAGAGAGAGAGAGAGAGAGAGAGAGAGGAAGAGAATGGAAGAAAGGTCGAAGAGGGTTTCAGTTTGGCAAGCGCTGGTCTGATTTAAGGTTATTCGAAAGGGCGTGTTGTAAACGAGGTCGAATACATTGCCAGGGCGTGGCGAGTTGTATACAAGGGTCGTTCTCGTTCGAGATTTCGCGAAGAAATCTCTCCCCCTTATCCCCGCAACTTTGAATTAATTTCGTTGATATAAAAGACCCATATCGACATTTTTTAAAAACTCAAAAATTACAAAGCACCCGCTTACAGGTTTGTTATATGCAGAGATAGAGACTTACAGACAGAGCATACCGCATTACTTGTTGATTTTTGTTAATTACTTAATTCAATTTTTTTTTACAGATGTTTATTTTTATTTTTTTAATATAAATATATTGCTTATTAAATATAATAACGAATTGCAAAGACTATTTATAAGAATGAAAAAATTACACAGAACTCGTGATTATTCGTATATTTTTGTTTCTTTGTTTCTTTGTTCATTTGTTTACTCGTTTGTGCTCGTTTTCTTTTTCAATGCGATCCTTGTTGTGTTTGTTTATTGTAGTTGTAATTAAACACATAGGTCAATACGCAGTCGTTTAAATCCTATTGCAGACTGCGAGCTGTGTTTTTATAAAAGATTCATCGAAATCGATTGAGTAGTTGACGAGTTATAAACGAACACACGTACGGATCCTACGGTTTCATCGTATGTGGAGCAGATTAAGAAATAAAACAGCTCGTTTTGATTGATCCGAGATATTATTTTTTAAATCTTCGTCTTCTCATCGCCTGGTCGAACTTGACTCTAGCGTCGAAATCCAACAAGTGTCAGTCCAGTATCTCGACTCGCTTTTATTTTTCGCTTAATTCCTTCCATTTCGCGAAAATTAATTCTTTTTTTCTTCACAATCTACCACACAAATCAACCTAAATTTTATCTACGATTATTCATGATAGAAATTAGCAAAAATCGATATTCCATATCGATATCCGAAAAATCGAAAACAAAAATCTTGCAAAAACCCTCCTCTGCCCAGAAAAACAAGGAAAAACAACTTCCAAACGGAAATTGAACAGTTGAATTCCGGTTGAACAATCCGCCCATAAGAGAGAAGCGCAACCGAGCGATGCTCTTCCCGGATGAACTGCCCGCAACCTTTTTTTCTGGATCTATTCGATGCATTTTTTCGTCCATTGGCGCTCTAATTCATGGCAGCTGAATGGTGCACGCAACGCCCTTCTTGTCCTTTTTTTTTGCTCGAGGTGGTTTTGGGGGAAGAAGGAATTCGAGGCGCGTATTACGTTGAGCGGCGAAACTTTTAAATTTGGATCGCATTGGGGGAACACCCGGTACGGTTATTAGCGAGTTGCCAGACAGAACGCTTTAATATCTCACTTGAGCGACGAAGAATTTTTGCATTAGGCACCGAAGCTCCGAGAGACCAGAGGGTTGTGTAGGTATACGCTATATATATAAATATCCATATATATATATATATATATATATATATATATATATACACATATATATATATATATACGACTCGATGATCCGGTCGTTTTCGTCGTACTTGACGTCTGAGGCGACACAGCTCCGAGCTTCAAGAGGGACAATTAAAATATCTCTGGCATAGTCGTGAACGACGTGAATAAGTGGAACTAGCAATTCTCGGTGTGGTATGTGTAGGGGTAATGCAATATAAAAGTTTAATATATCGGGTCTATACATAATTCCGTAGCGAAAATTGAGTAAATTTCAAACGTAAGATACTTATAAAAATTGGCCAACTCAATATGTTCTATTCTGTTCAATAACTTTCTGCCATTTATTCCACGAGCTTCGTTATCCCTTTTCCATACAAGTCCTGAGATCTTTGGGCAAACCAGTCATCCAGGTGGTTTTTAAAAACGTCCAGGGAACTGACGGTTTTATTATTCAAACTGTTCTGTAGCGCTCGGATCAAGTGAATGGTCTGAAGGTGCAAGGTCCGGACTATACGGTGGGAGCACAAAAACATCCCACCCAAGCCACCAGAAACTATTCGAAGGTCAAGAGAATCACTCATTCGACGTCTTCAATAATGTGTCGAGGTTAATGGCCATCACTTCGAACATTTGTTAAAATAAATTTTCTGCACAAAAAATTCAATTACATTATTCGGATATTCTTATTGTCAATACCATCACGATTTCCCGTTTTTACACGTGTATTTTGGTGAAAAATCATTTCAACGTCATGATATCATAGGTCGTTGGAGTCGTCTGAATATAAGCTATAACGTCTTAATAAAAAAAAAACACGTTCCCATTTGAAAAACCATTGATGACCTTGAGAACGCAAAAACTATGACCTTGACAAAAATGAATTTTTCACCACTGTATCAGCTTTCGAAATCAGTCAAATTACCTCGTGCCATTTTTTTCGTCACTCCAAAGGCAACGGAGATATTTGGGGTGGTCACGTTAAATGGTCCACCCTGTATATATACAGGGTGGACCACGCAACGTGTGCACCTCTTTTACGACCAAAATATGCGTTGCACAAAAAAATGTTTTATACAAAAGTTATATGGTTTATAAGGCTACACTATGTGGTGTATTTATTTTTTTTTATAGGTGGAGGCGCTTCGAAGATTTGAAGGTCAACTTTATTTTTTCAAATGGAATGCTATATTTTTTATAGCGTAATATGATAGAGTATCGAATTCTGAGTAAAAAAGTATAGACCTTTATTAGCCCTAGAGTTAATAGCTAACGAGTAATTTCACTTTATTACTTAAAAATTTTCTTCACGTAATATCAAGTTGGAGATTTCCATCAAAAAAGGGAGTAGGGATTTCCATCAAAAAACCAGGCCAGTCCCTTATTAAGGAAGAACAGGTAAGTTAGGATGACAAAAACTAGGGTCTAAGTACGGAGACCAAGTAAGGGCCTTTAAGGGGAGTAGTTGTAGATTTCCTCGTAGTGATTTCCTCACTAGGAAATCCACGAATAATCCCTTAAAGGTCCCAAATTGTATTAGGGATGCACTGTCAATTTTCCGCACGGGAACCTGTTCATTATTATGATATTCTAAATAATGCTAGCTTCAACTGTCTACGTCTGGGTAAAGTTATGATGGTATCCAATAGCAGTTGGATGAAGCTCCAAATACGGTATTTCTTTTTGTTAAATTTCAAACTTTAGCCAAAGGCCTTGGATATTATTAGCTTTATCTAGATAATGTTAGCTTTATTTATTTACCGAGCATTAACCCTAACATATATACACATTCAGTCTTCCAACGTTAGATCATCGACAAAGAAGAAGATGAATGTGGTTGCAAGCATATTTATTTATGTATGCGTTGTTCTATATATAAGAGTGCGGTGTGAGTTGTCACGGATCCTCTGCGGATACGGCGCGTCAGTGACTACTTAAAAAAAAACATACAAGCGAAATTTCGGTGTCTCGTCTCCGAAGAATGTCATTGGAGCGACGGAGACAGAGAGAGAGAGAGAGAGAGAGAGAGAGAGAGAGAGAGAGAGAGAGAGAGTGGAAGGGAGGGTGAGAAGACCCTCACTATGGAGAAGTGCCAGGAAATATTGTGAGCAATGGGGAAGCTGACGAAAGCAAGGAAAGGGAAAGGATCGAATGTGAAAGAGAGAGAGAGAGACCGAGAGAGAGAGAGAGAGAGGGAGAGAGAGAGAGAGAGAGAGAGATAGAGAGAGAGAAAAAGAGGGAGAGAGATGTGTCAAAGTGGATGAAAAGACGGCAAATTCGTCTAGATAATTGATTCTCACTCGTCTGCCTTAATGAATTGGCATTTCACCAGCTATACTTTGTACAGTATTTCAAATTTTCAATCACCCCTATTTCAAGGTTGATATTAATTAATGGACATAACTAAGCGTTGACTCAGTGATATTAGTCTCGTTACGGAAATACGTAAAAATGCATTCCATGAATTCAGAATACGAATTATTTCATGTGTGGAAAATTCTTGTTATACGGAATTTACACGAACCCTGCTGGCTATTAATTCAATCACGGAATATTCGTGTGTATTTCATTGAATGATAATTAATTATTTAATTGTGCTAATTCAAATGATTAAGCGATTACTCGTTATTTAAAAATTTATTATGTTTTTAAAATGTTATTATAATGAGATTGAATACAGTTTCAATACATTTCATCAATTCAATAAGTTATTTATATTGATATTTAATCAGGGAGCTCTTTGAATTAAATTACCAGATTGCATTACGATCGCAATGAAAGTTTTATTAAATTTGAGTCCCAAATTTCATAACGATTGGGTACATTAAAAATTTCGTTCAATTTAATTATCTAATTTCATATCGATTACATTACGAACTTCATTAAATTTCATTATCGAATTCCAAAACGATCACATTGTTAATTTTATGAAATTCAGTCATCAAATTGAATTCATTAAATTAGTTAATTAATTAATTAATTTCATTCATTTAATTAATTCATTCAGTTAATGGATTTAGTTTTATTAATTTAGTGAATTAATTAAACTACCTGTTTTCGTTATATTATTTTTTAAATATTACTTTTTTCCCCACGTACTTTTTAGCATTTTCTACACGTACATAATTCACGTTTTTATTTATAATTAAAGTTTCGGGTTATAACAAGGCTGAAGGAAGGAGGAGAGGGGGGTGGTTAATTTTTTCTCGCTACAAAGGTCAATATCCAATTCATTTTCAGATGGGGTCCAAGTGTGATGGATCGAGCAGCTCGTTACAAAACGTCGAGCTAACCCAAATCGTGTAAAAAAAAGATAAAAATCCTTGAGGCACGATCTATTAAATTCTCGATAGGCAAATGATGCGAAAAAAAAACGAAATAAAAAGAAAAAATACGGCGCATAAAAAAGAGCACAAGAAATATAATTTTTTTTCTTTTCGAAGCAATAGACGTTTCCGGCGAAATTTTTTGCAGGACCCGAGGTTTATATAGATATAGATGAGCTTATCGTCCCAGGTGTACTTCGGGAGTTCTCTATCGGGAAGATCCCTGGTAACACTTACCGATCGCATTGGCGACGATGTCGACGATACACGATTTACCTGGAAACGAAGATAAATTCCTTTTTCCCTCGTTCACGACTTTTCGGCGTTTCCCGCAGAGGATTACGAATGGAAGAGGGAATGTGTGAGTTTTATATACACATACGGGGAGAGAAAGAACACTGTAAACTATATATATATATATATATATAGATACAAAGCTCATATACAGCAGAGTTCAAAAGTTTTGCGCCGTTTCCCGAACAAAAGTCGTCAGCGATGCAAAAGCTGCTAACAAAAATATTCTCAAAAACTTTCTACCGTCTTTACAATGAAGGAATTGAACTTTTTACGCTTTTGACATTTTCATAAAAATGCCCTACTCATTGAGCAACATCGCATTTTCAAAAAAACCTGCAATAACACTCGAAAAGCTGAATAACACGGTGCTAAAAAATTGCAGAAAAGAATACAAACGAGCGAATGAACCTTCGTACTCTGAGAGGAAATTTGGAACGTCGCTTCTCAAGCAAATTACACAAAAGATCCTGATTTGTTATTAATCTTAAATGATTAATTATTAATTATTAAAATCTTAAATTAATTATCAATTATTAAAATTTTACATTTTTAGATTGACTCTTAAATCTTAAAATGAAATCCTGATTTATTGAATAAATGGCGATTTATTTTAAATATAAATCAGTTCATAAAATGAATCATGAATTCGTTAATCACAGAGATTAAAAAATCGCGTAAAAACCCAAACATTCAAATTGAAAATTATCTAGTGAGGAAATAGGAAAAAAAAATCCAATGTCTATTTTGGAATGCCACCTCGAACTTTCGTGCCCATTTTTCGATCGAATTTCGATAAAAAAATTGGTTTCGCGCGGTAAAAAATCCGAAAAGCGATCGAAAACTTTTGAACGGCCGTGTAGGTGTCGAGGAAAAAGGTTAATTGTTCGCCTTCTCGGGTGCAATTCCCCGAGGATTCGAAGATCGAGTGAACCGGCTGAAAAAAATGTGCCCGCCACTGGCAGAAGAACTGTTGTCAATTCGTGGCAAATGTATATTGAAAAAAAAGGAAATAAAAACGACAATAAAAAAAACAAGGCAGCAATCACGGACGATTGGCCGTATTTTCCTTCCCGTCGATTCTTGTTGCCGATAACTGCGTTCCCATCGATTCGCGAGACTCGAGTGTTTTCCTTTCGCTCTCTTCTCTCTCTCTCTCTCTCTCTCTCTCTCTCTCTCTCTCTCTCTCTCTCTCTCTCTCTCTCGTTCAATCCATTTCCGCTAATATTTCCACCGCAGACACTCTTCGAGGCGTTATAAACTCCGGAAGAAAAGTTACGAGCCTTGTTTTTCGCTTCTTCGTATCGAGGACAATGAGTATCCAAATGTTTTTTTCTGCGTGAATGGAGTCACAGATTAGATGAGATTTATTTATGATGCCTTACAATTAGTGAGACTTTGAAACAAATTGATGAAAAGAAAAAATAATAATTCGGGCAATGAACAACTGAGACCAAACAGACACAAACAAATGAATGAATAACGTTTGACAGTGAAAACATCCGCGAGCGAGAGCGCGCCACCGTGCGCTCCCCTCGACACGTCGAGTGTACTGTTTCTGTTTTCGTTTGACGTGACTGACGTACTCGAAACAGAGATCAATATAACATTTTCATAATATCGAAAATCCGCACTTAGTCGCAACAGTGCAGGTGCGAAAAGGAAGGGCATAGCGAGAAATTGTGAAAATGAAATGCAGAAAGAAAGACGTCAAATCGAAGACAGGGAGCGTCATTCTTCGCAAAGGGAACGTCATTCCGAGGACAGAAAAACCGAAGTCGATTTTTCCGTCTGTCCCGGATGAACTTTCGAACCAACGATCCGATTTGGATGCGGTTTCCCCCCGGGAGACACCGTAAACATGCGCGATCTTGCTCACTATAAAACTACTTTCTGTCAGTGACAAGTTCACCATAAATCAACTTGCACCGAGGGCTACCGGGTACACTAGCTAATTCTGAGTACACTGGAATGTTTTATGCTTTTTCCGCAATGTATGGAAGGTTCAACCGTTTGTAAGGAATTTTTGGAGCACGCGCTGGAACTCGACAACTATGGGGTAAAAGGAAAAACGTCGAAGAGGAAAACAAATCGTTTTGTTTTCATTCTGGATACACTGGAATTTTTTGAGAATTGTCAGCAAAGTTCGGAAGGTACAGCCGTTCGCGAGGGATTTTTGGAGCACGCCACCTAACTCGAGAGCTATGGGGCTTACACCTTACTAGAGAATGGGGCTTTCACTCTTTGACTTGAAACGTCAAAGAATGAAAAAAGTCGTGTTTTTTCATCATCATCTTCTCCTTTTTCTTCTTCTTCTTCTTCTTCTTCTTCTTCTTCTCTTCTTTTCTCTTCTCTTCTCTACACTTATCAAGGGAAGCGTCTGTCGGTTTGTCTGTACTCGATAAACTTCGGAATCAATGGTCCGATTCGGATGCAGGTTTCACCAGTGTATAGTGTATTTCCCGGTGCAGGTTTTAAGCTACGTATTATCACGGTAGGTTATCGGGGTGGGGGCATGTGTGAGCCGGGGGGGAAATGTGAGACGCGCAATAACAAAATTGACCGTGTAAACATGCACGGGCGAGCCTGCTCAATATAAACCTACTTTCTGTTAGTGACGAGTCCACGAAAAATCGACTGGCACCCGAGCGGAGCTGGGTACGGCAGCTAGTAGGTAATAAATTACCTTCTTCTCATTTCCCTCTCGATTTTTTTCTTACGTCTCTCTCGTCCTTGTCTGTTAAGGGGTCTTCGCAAGCCTGGCATTTCAAAAATACGATTTTTTTATTGCATAGTTTTATAGATTAGGGTCTCAATTTTAAGGCGGAAGGGCTATGTAAACAGACAATTTTTTTTCGAACTTGTTTATACAAAATTAAAAGGTTTATTAAATTTTAGTGACGAACATCGTAATATTGACAATAAATGTTATAAGAATATTTTTTCATGCCACAAAAATTCAAAACGGCGGCGCTATAGCCGCTCGAAGTTGACTCCTTTTTTCCGCGGTGGAGGCTACAGATCCTTCTCTAAACGGTGTGTTTTTATTTTCCATTTCAGGTGACCCCAGTTGCCAAAACCACCTACCGATTCTCCATGCAGCAGCGGCGGTGCTTTGTTTGAATAATAATCACTTCATTGTTTATCAATATTTTCCAATGAAGAAAAACTCAAACTCGGCAAGACTATGTATGGATTTCGTGTAAAATTTTGACCTCGTCATCCCAATACTCCCATCAGAAAAAATATTATTAAAAATCGACCCGTCATTCAGGCCTCACGTTTATGCAGACTCGTCAATAAAATGTTACAATAGGGCTCTCCTTATACTGACGAGTGTACAATGACAAAGCCAAAAGATATATAATCAAGATCCAAAATTATAATGATAAATAATACTAAAACAAAAATTTCACCGATAATGACCACTTGCAAACGCATTGTTATAATAATTATAATACTAATATAGCGTTTAGAGACCGAATAAAAATCATCTTTAGAAAATAACCAGAAAATTATAATAATAATGAGAGAAAATCTCATGGACTCTAATGTAAAAAGGTACATGAAAGGATAATCATAACAGTGTAAAACGGATCGTAATAAGGCTGAGAGAGAGAGAGAGAGAGAGAGAGAGAGGGTGAGGAAGAGAGGAAGAGAGGAAGAGAGTAAGAGAGAGAGAATAACAAGAAAAGGGTTCAAGGGTTAAGGGAGCAAGTAAAACGAGCCAAAGAGCAAGAGAGAGAGTGGAGTATAATTTATGCATCCGGTTGTCTTCCTGAAAGCAAAAAGCGCCACTACCCCTTGGACAGATTCGCATACGCGATCCATTTGTACGTCCACATTTGGAAAATGTGCATATACATATATATATATATGTGTATGTACCATCGCGTAATTCATGCGTATTTTCACCTTCCTCTGTTCGCCCCCTGTCGTATAATCCTTTCTATTATGCTTTTATTCCACGTTTGGAGCAACCACAAATGAATTCCCCGCGACCGCAAGGTGAGGCAGAATTGCAACTTGTTGGAAATTATAAAGGACCGGGGAATCATCCACCAAAAACTTGATGCATTGTTATTTTTGCCGACTGTTGATTTTGCTGTTGTCGGATCAATGCGTTTCTTGAACAAACTTAGATAGGGAAGGAGAGAGAGGGATAGATAAAATAAAACTATGTATATAAGTGTATAAATACAGGGTGGCCCAAAAGTCATGGATCAAACGAAGTGGCGAGGTAGCTACGATAAAAAAAATAAAAATTTTAAGACTACTCACCATATGCTGGTATTTTAAAAAGATGTAACCTGATAATGTGCAAACAAACCGAACCTTCTTCTTTCTAAATCAACGATGAAAATCTAGGGAAAACAATTATGATCCAAAAAGTTATTACAAATTATTTTTATTCTAAGAACTCATGATGACAATTATGAAGAGTATATTTTCATGCGAAAGCCACATCGTCAGGCTACATTGTTTTTAAAAGCCAGCATATGGTGAGTAGTATTTTTTTATAATTAATTTTTTTGTACAGCTGGGTACCGATTTTTCAAAAATATTGAAAAAAAATCATAACTATGGAATCGTTGAGAAACGGAACCTGTATATGACTCTTTTCGTTGGCAATTATCTTGGCTATCTCCCAACTTCGTTTGATTCATGACTTTTGGAGCACTCTATATATATATATACAATCGAAACCCCTCATAACAACATTGCTTACAACGAAGAATCGGCTATAACGTCGGTACTGTAGAGTTCCTTCAATGTTGTTATAACCAGTTTTTACCGTATACATACATATATATATATATATATATATATATATATATATTCCGGTTCCGCAATAACGAACTCGTAGGAAGGGAGAGGCGAAAATATTTTCGGTTCCTTTCATACCTTAATCACAGAAATGATATACGTATTTATATCCTTCCACGCTCATGTGTGCGTGTTCGTGTACGTGCGTAAAATATTGTACTGGACCACAGTGTCGTATTGGTGGGCGTATATTCAACGGAAGCGCCTGAATATATATGTAACCGCGGAAAATCCATGTACCTTTGTTTTCACTTTAGCTTGGTTGGGGGACTGGCAAGAGAGAGAGGGAGAGAGAGAGAGAGAGAGAGAGAGAGAGAGAGAGAGAGAGAGAGAGAGAGAGAGAGAGAGAGAGAGAGAGAGAGAGAGAGAGAGAGAGAGAGAGAGCGCGAAAAAGAGAAAAATAGAGAGGTGGATAGAAAATCAGGGTGAAAAAGGGCAAGAGGGGCGGGGGGAGGGTAGCAAGCGGTCGTGTTCGCTTAGTTCAGATACGCGATAAATATCGCCTACGTGGACTGGTCCTCGGGAATTTGCAAACAGGGCATCCCGAGGGAATAATTTTCCCCTTTGTATAGAGCCCCGTGCGAGGTTCACTTCCAGTTGTATATATATATATATATATATATATATATATATATATATATATTTGGCTTTACTAGTGTTTTGCAGGACGATATATACGTTTGTGTGTGGAGAATATCAAGGAGTGTATAGAACCTTCAAATAAAAAAAACTTTTCTTGATTGCATAGTTTTGTAGCTTAGAGTCTCAACTTTAACGTGCAAAAAAGATTTTGTAAAAATTTAATAAATTCACCGTGCTGTGATATTTTTTGTGAAGGGATCGCTCACTGTGCTCTTCTTTTCTTATCTTTTTTTTATCGTCTTTTATCTTTTCCAATGTTTTCGAATCGACCTGCTGCGATTGACCCTTTTTGTCTTTTGCGTTTTTTTCGGACACGATGTTTCATGAAACGGTTCAAAGTCGTATCTCAAAATCTATTCGCCCGATTCACTTTAATTTCAGCCGGAGCATATAACATT
Source organism: Ophion ventricosus (assembly GCA_963932345.1). Taxonomy (NCBI): domain Eukaryota; kingdom Metazoa; phylum Arthropoda; class Insecta; order Hymenoptera; family Ichneumonidae; genus Ophion; species Ophion ventricosus. The sequence continues at coordinate 35,149,910 of OZ010715.1, read as the reverse complement.
TTCTTTCATTTGATCGGATGATTTTTTAAAATGTTTATCCATTTGTTAATAACAAATTATTGAGGGGTTACACCACCTTGAGATAAAAAAAGTCGATTTTTTTAAATAAATGTATTCTTTAGATTATTTTGATAGATGTAGATTAAAGGTAATATGAAATAAATATTTGATTTTAAGACGCCGGCGCGGTATTTTTTTCTGTTGCGCTTTTCTCGAAACTACTTTTTTTTAAACTGGTGGACGGAATATCTCGATCTCTTCTGAATCGATTTTGATGAAATGTATACTATATATTCTTTATAATATTATCTAGAATGTAGCATCGGATTTTCTTTTTGGATGCCGCGAAATTTTCTATTGACCCTCGCTGACACAGGCTGTGGTCCCTATCATTGCATGCAGTCGATTGATCTGAAACAAAAATTTCAAAAAATTCTTTCAATGTAACGTATAAAACCCTTCGCATCGTAGAATAAAAAATTATTTTACAAAATGTTGTCTCATTGAAATTGACATTTTATTTCTACCATTCTATTGTAGGTAGAAATTTTTTATCAAGCCATCACCTACTTGATGGCTTGATAGAAAATAATAATTAAGTGAAAAAAATCCTATGATGCGAAGAAATACACTTTGAGAATCTTTTCGAAATTTTTGTTTCGGATAATTCAAAAAATCGTCAATGTACCTCAATATTTATACTTTCGAATAAAACAAACTTCGATGACAAGAAAAAAATCGGAATGGAATAACCAAAGCTATCTGTTCGAGAGTCGAAGATCCCAAGGCGCGTATAAATCGTGCCACAATACGGGGAGTCCAATTTTTCAGGTGGCGTACACCCAACGAATAAATATCTCGGTGCACGAGGCAAAATTATTGTATTATATTTCGTATCTACGTAGGGCACGTAGACACCCGAATTCGAATACATCGTCAGCCTGTAACGAAGCATTATTCGTACGAGAACAAAGCGTGCATATACGTATTCTCGGCACTCCGGCTTATTCCTCCTTCCCAATACCGTCCGATTTTTCGTTCCCTTGTTCAGGCGGGACGCGGCAGGAAGCGGAAGTGAAATCACGGAATTCTCGCTGCCGCAAAAACAAAAAGCGGAACGGACGGATCGCGACCACTTGATTCATTGGTTCATTCGCTTCTTAGAGGAATGGCGCGAGGGAATGAAGCAATGGATTATTTGTATACAAATGGCGGCGTTGATTGAGACTTTTTTTTGCACTCGGTTGCAGAAGGCGTCGTGGTTTTGCGAGGGGCGAGAATTCATTTTATACGGCGTTGGAGAACGGTTGGGTGGAATGAGAAAGGGTGAAGAGAGAGAGAGAGAGAGAGAGAGAGAGAGAGAGAGACAGAGAGAGGAGAGAGAGAGGGAGAAACAGGGGAAGAGAAAGAGAGACTGATTTTTTGATTGGTTGATAATATTTTGTTGCCTCTGGAAACTCCTAGGAAAATATCAAATTACAGAAGAAATAAGAAAAAATTCTGACAAGAATTTGAACAAATGAAAATTTGATATAAAAGAAAAAATTAACAGAAGTGAAGCTTTTGAAGAAGCTGAAGACATTATGTATGGCCTCTTACCCTCATCGCTGATTGAGGGTAAGAGGCTTTTTTTATTTTTACGTAGATTTCTACAAAAGAAACTTTAGACGCGTTTTTCTGAAAAAAAAAACGTTTTTCACCTTGTCGACATCATTTTGAAAAACTACTGCACCGATTAGACTCAAATTTACAGGGATTATTCTATGCATGTATCTCTTTGACCCCTACTAACGGTATAAATATTCATTAATATTTAATCTTATTTTTAAACAATTTACATTGTAAAAAACCGTTGAAAAATTCAAAAGTGCGCCATTTTGTTTTCTTTTTATCGGGGGTGAAAGTTTTTAGTAGGGGTCATAATTACAATTCCACTTTATCATAAAATACTCGACTTTTTGTCTTCAGATGCTCCAAAGTTAAGATTTCGTGTCGAAAAAGTCAAAGCAGGAGTAACTTCAGGTAGTCAGATTACCAAGATAAATGAAAAAAAAAACATTTTTTAAAATTTTTTCTTGTACTTTGAAGCTTCTATTTTTATGTTTAACAAGATAAAAATATGAAGATAAATTTCATTATGAAAAAAAATTCTTGAAAATATGTGCAATAGATGGAGACTGATGCCTTAAGGAATATAATCGAACATAAAAATATAAAGGAAAATGTAATAAATATAAATAAAAAATAGAAACGAATAAAGAAAGCGAGAGTGAAAGTTTCGGAAAAGGCGGAGAAAAAAGCCTGACCATACATCGATCACATCTACTTTAAGTAGTGCGAACCAATACGAAGTACGTGGTCAGACCACGTCTCGAGGTTGAAGTAAAAAAAAATTCCACTCCTCCCAGCTTCCTTCTAGTCCCCGAAATAATTCTGGACCACTTAAAATTTAAACTCGGCGAATAATTGACACTTTCTTTAATAAGAATTCCAATATTCTATATTGGATGTCGTTGTGGTGCCTTCCGAGCACTTGCCAAAATGAATCCCAACTTTGTTCATTCTCTCTAATTCCATTAATGACCAAAATTAAGACAATTATTTTCCGATACTCGGTGCATTTCACGAATCGATATCCTCGCGCTTTGCGCTCTCTCGTAGTATACGTCTTTCGATGAGGCAACTTTCTCAAAATGGCCGCCGCTAAAGTGAGACCCGAACAATCGATTATAGATTATTATCCCCAAAGCGAGGCGTTATCGGAATCCAACCTGGATTAGTGAAGATCGAATGGGGCGAATCGCAGTGGACTATAAAGTTATGGTTCGTACATTTCTACCGGGTGTCCCATTCGAAACGATCCACTCGAATATCTTGGAAACTGTCGATAGTATTGAAATATGTTTCAGACTAAAGTTCAATGGTTTCAGCTCGTGAATTATCCGGTGATGGTGAGTTTTTTTTCAGTGTGGCCGTGCAGAGGACTTAGGAAGGTAAACATTGTTGACTTTAATGGAATTCTCTCTCTTTTTTAAATCTGCATGAGCTCAACATTTCGAAAATACGATTTTTTTTCAAATAGTTTTATAGCCTAGGATCTTCATTTTAATTTGCGACAAAGATTTTGTGGAAACTCGAAAAATCAAGGTACAAAAAAGGTTCTTATCCATAAAATAGTCTTAAAGGGTCGGCACAACCTTGAAATTTGGAGAAAAAAATGTATTGCATAGCTTCATAGATTAGGGCCCTAAGCTTTAATTAGCAACGAGGACTTTGTAATATTTAAAAAAATTGACAGTGTTGCGATGATTTTTGTACTACGGCGAACCACCCCACTGCGATTCACCTTTTTTTCTTTTGCGTTTTTCTCGAAAGTGTTTTATGAAACAGTGTAAGTCGTGTAAGCCAAAGTATCAAAAGGATTGGCTTTGCGCTCACTGGTTGATGCGCCAGCCGGTGCACGGCTGAGCGGTCACCGCTCCGAGTATTGGCCATGCGCAATGCTGCTTAACTCGAAGTACCGCCGGAGTCGAACCCCGACCGCACATCCACCAGTGTCGGTGACAAGAATATGTATTAATCGTGTGTAAAATTTCGACCTCGTCATTCCAGTACTCTCCTCGGAAAAAAATATTGAAAATGCGCGTGTTTTTTGGGCTGCAAATATTTAGAAAATGTTGTAATTTACAATTGTACAACATTTTTTTTTTAATTGGCACGTCGACAGTTTGAACTGATGAAAATGTTTGAAAAGTAGCAATCCGGTACTCTATCCCCGTAAATATCCAATGGCAGCGGATTGTTCGAATAATATCTTCAATATTTGTCAATATTTTTCAATTAAAAAAAAACCAAACTTGGCAAGACTATACATCAATTGTGTGTAAAATCCCAACCTCGTCATCCCAATACTCCCATGAGAGAAAAAAACATTGAAAACTGATCTGTCAGCCCAAGCTCATGCAGACTCGTTACAAATCGATGAAGCTCGTTTTGTCAAACAAAATTACTATATCGATTAGCGCATTAAATGTTAGGAACTTCCGTCTAAAACAAAGTTGACCCTTGGGTGTCCTCTTTGTATCCACAGAAAGATCCTACCCCGGACAGTGCGCCTCTCGAAGCCAATTTTTATCTGAAACATCTTTTATTGTTATTGTAATAAACAATCTCGAAAATATTCTCGATTAGGTCGACTTGAATGGGACACCCTGTACCTGCTCTGCTCCCAAGGCTAGGTCCAAAGCCAAGTTATCGTTGACTGTCGGGTTACCGAGGTAAGCTCTATTTAATCCGCGACTCTATACAAACACACGTACACGGAGATGCACTCATACAATTGCCCGGGATCCTGGCGACGGAAAAGCTCCGCTCTCTCTCTCTCTTTCTCTCTCTCTCTCTCTGTAGACCCACAGAATGGACCAAGTTTGCGGACACGCCGGAACTCGAGTTTGAAGGATCCAACAACGCTCCGTTCGCCATTTTGCCACTGGCAATTGCAAAGTTCGCGGGAACGCGAACGTTATTATTGTATAAGTCGTTTCGTCGTCACTGCCTCTCAGACTCTCATGATTTGTCGATTAAATTCGGTCATTTCCACTAAAATATTCTTTCAATCCGTCAGGATCACAAACATTAGAATTAATTAATTTAATCGTTAGATTAACCTCTTGAAGACTGTGCTGATTTGCAAACAGCGTAATGAAGAATCTGTAAATGTTGCTTTTCGTTTTTTAAGTCATTTTCTCATGATACTACAGCGCTATGTTAAATTCGCATATATATATATATATATGTATATATATATATATATATATATATATATACATACATATGCACTACGTACATAAATTACAGGACGCAAAATCCATATACCTTCGTACACCTAAAATACACGATGAAGAACGAGAACTATACGGTCAATGGTGAGCACGGACTCCGCGCTTTCTTCGGCTTCCTCGCGGCCCGACCGAACAATTAAACGCTCTGGCAACGTCACGATAAATCGTGGCTGGCTGGCTGGCTGGCTGGCCGTGGCGAGGTACGATGTACCGCCGTCCCTCGTTTCTTTCAGCTATGTACATAACTATATATCATTCGGTGGTTCGTATTATGTACGCGACTTTATATATATATATATACATACACATGTGTAAATAATACCTAAGGTCTATTTACACTCGAGCAATCTTTGCATTTAAGACTTTGGCTTTAGATATATATATATATATATATATATATAATCATGCTGTAAAGAGCAGACGTGCCTATGTAAGACATACAAGGGTAGATGTTTTAATATATATATATATATATATATATATATATAGATAGAAAGATATATATACAGGGTGGGGCATTTAAAGTGTTACAGAGCAGTAGCAGTAAAACTATTGGTGATTTTTTTGGGTTTGCCGGGGTTTCTAAACACAAGTTCTAGTTTGCACTAGGAAAAATTAGTTGTAACAAAGGCGTTCATATATATACAGGGTGTTTGGCGCATGGACCGACACAATTTTTTGGAGGATTGGGGAGGGGGGGTCATATCCGAATTGTTTCACCCTTAGACCCTATGACCTAAGTGTCACGGTAATTGAGATGTGATTTTTTTTAATTACCCCAAATTTTGCCTTTATATCGTCATAATTTTTTTGTTTGTGATTGTAAAAACACGAAATAACTTTTGTTGTATTCCACAATGTATGTTATTATAAATAAATCATTGTTTGATACAATTGGTTTCATGAAAATGACTCATGAGCTGCCAAAGTCTTAAAAGTGTGTAAATGTATGAAAAATGTTAACTTCTAAATTCATTATAGAACAAAATTAAAAGCTATTTTAAATTTAGCTTTGTATTAAAAAGTTGTCTATTTCATACGCTTTCCAACGGTATGCAACATGTCATAGAAATCATTAATTATGTGGTCAAAATAAGAGATACTAGTTTGCCTGGGTCTAGGATTGGCGAGTTCAAGGATTGGTGAGTGCTTCGCGATCCTTGCATTTAAATTGTTCAATGCACTTGTGCCCGGGGCTTTTTTATGCTCTATTTTTATATTATTAATAGTTATTTTTTATAAGGGGGAATCCAGGACCGGAATGAAAGAATCAATAAGTTGATGATACGTTGATGGATGATTTTTTTGCTCTCTAAGGGTGTCAAATAAAATATGGAGGGCAATAATATTGATGGTCGAATAATTTGATATTTATGGAATATTAATAGCGAAATATTTAAATACCAACAAAGAGTAGGCAAAGGTTCATAAAGATAAATGTTCAGATATAGTCTAGTAGGTGTTGATATTAGAAATACATTAATAGTTAAATATTTTGAGATTGAATTTCAATCATTGACACACTTCAAGGGGTTCGGGTAATGTTGAAGTTTAAAAAATACAATTTTTTTAATAGATAGTTTTACAGGCTAGGGTTTTAATTTTAATTTGCAGTAAGGGTTTCGTAAATATTCAAAAAATTACGGCTACGTTGCTCTCGAAACTATGTTTTATGAAACGGTGTGAGCCGTATCTCAAATTTTATTCGTTTGATTCACTTTCAATTCGGACAGAGCATAGTTCAAAATATTTTCTATCGCATGACCGGCCGATTTTGAAAATATTTTCATCCACTTGGTAAGAATAAATAATTTCATTGGTAATAATAATATTTAATTTGTTCTTTGGTCGAAAATAGATTTTTTTATACCGCTTGCCATTTTTAGTAAATTTAAAAATTGAAAAAAGTATCCAGTCGTATGAAAGTTTTATAATTATAATGAAAGTACATTTTTTGTATATTCTATTCCAAATGATCCGGGTTGCCAGAAGCCACCTGCACCGATTGGCCATACAGCAACGACACCAATTTGTTTAAATAATAAAAACGTCTTTGATTATCAATATTTTTTGTTATAAAAAAAAGACAAGCTCGACAAGACTACGTATTAATTGTGCACATCGACAATTTGGACAGATAAAAAATATTCGAAAAGTAGTAATTCGTTACTCGTTCCCGTAAATATCCAATCACACCCCCTCGATTTTGCCTCCACGACGCTCTGAGAAAGAAGCAAAGGAGAAAAAGGAATTGGCGTATTGCGCACGGTGCATTCCGTGGTGGGCAAGTGCAGTAGAGTTCGGTTGCGATTCACGGCAATGAGTGTGTGGATGTACGTGTAGTTTGGTAGCGCTGCGGCACACCCCCTTCATTTATCCGTGGCGCGTTCCTTCCCCGTTGTTCGCTTTGTCGACGGCTCACAACGGACCGACGGATATAGCTACTCCCTCTATAGAGAGGGCCATTAATTATACGGGCCGTATGGACCGCGAAAGAGTGGACGAGACCCCTACTCCTTTTCCTCTTTTGCTCACTTTTCTTTTCATCCTTCCACACATACACATCCACACATAAGTAAACATTTCATGAGAAAATTTCTTTCTTCGAGCGCGAAAAATAAGCAGCGAAATTACTCGCGTGTAAATCAATCTCAAAAGGTTTTGTTGAAATTGTTATTGTGCGCGGCGAGAAAAGAATAATAAAAATAGAATAAGTAACGGAAATAAAAATGAGTATAAATTATGAAAGAATTGTTGACAGGGGGAGGGAAAGAGAGAGAGAGAGAGAGAGAGACATATACATATTTGATATAAAACAAAAAACAAAAGAAAATTAGATAAATAAATATAAAAGAAAAGTGGACAATATCAAATGTGATGGGATAAATAAGAAAATATAAATATTATAAAAAAATATAAATAAAGTAATATAAAATATTATACAAAACAAAATAAAGCAGCGAATTGAAATACCAAGTGAAACTCGATATAAACAAAAATAAGATCACAAACCTAAGTTCATGTTGATAAACTTAACAAAATAAGGTTGGAAGAAAAAATATGAACATAAAAGTGAGGGGTCGAGAGAGGCGAGAGAGAGAGAGAGAGAGCGAGAGAGAGAGAGAGAGAGAGAGAGAGAGGGAGAGCGAGAGAGAGAGAGAGAGAGAAGGAGATAGAGGGAGAGCGCGAGAAAGCAAGAACGAGAGAGAGGTCGAACGAGATAAAGAGAGCCAGAGAGAGGCTGAAAAAAGCTTTTCACTCCGTCATATCTTTCATCACATCTTCCCGCTTTTTCTCATCCGTTGTCCATTCCGATTCACCACTGTACATTCCCCTCTCATGTGCGCCGCTATAAGTGCTCTCGAAACAATTTGTGCGAATAGGCGGGGGCTTGTAGCCCAAGAGAGGAAGAGCGAGAGTGGGGGGGGGGGGGGGGGAGAAGGATAAGGTCATGATGGGTTTCGGAGGTGGTGGCGCGTACCATGGCCACGTCCGACGTGCCTTATCTGAACTCGCCGGCAAGAGCGACTGTTCCGATAACGCTTCAGTTCTCCATCTCTCACCTCCTCGGTTTCACAGCGTCGCGGCTTCCGGCGACCACCCCTGGTCAAAATAATACCTCGTTCAATTCCTGTGTGACGTATACTAATTTCGTTCTATAAATATATATATATAGGCTTGTTAATATTACATCTATCAGTCTTCGATACGAGAGAGAGAGAGAGAGAGAGAGAGAGAGAGAGAGAGAGAGAGAGAGAGAGAGAGAGAGAGAGCGAGAGAGAAAGAGAGAGCGCGGGCTATCTAGAAAAGCAAAAAACGAGCTGCTGTAAACCAAGGCACACCTGTTTATAGTTAGGGGCGATTGAGTGAATTGAAATATGTGACGTATATGCGAGCGCGAAATGGTTTCCAGTGAGTCTGCTGGTGACAGCACCCTTACAGGTACAAAAGAACCTTTTTCTACACTACTATGTATATATATATATATATTAGGGTGGCCCAAAAAAAAAATCGGTATTTTTTTTTGCGCGATCATAGTTGTTAGGAAGTTGGAGTGTGGTGAAAGAAAAAATCTCGCGAAAGGAGGGGGTCATAGCTCAAAATTAAGAGGTGGCGCAAGCGACTTTTATTTTTTGCAATTAAAGACGAAAAATCATGGTATTCATAAAAAATGTACGCACTAAATCTAATTTGATTTGTAATAAAAGAACGAACAAGAGTGTCATCGTTGCGAATTAAAAAAACAATTATTCTTTAAACAACATTTTTTTTATATACAACCATTATCTTATTTAATACGCGAAAAAAATACCGATTTTTTTTTTGGGCCACTCCCATATATATATATATATATATATATATATATATATATATATACATACACATAGATACATGTCTGTGAGAAGACTTCCAGCAGTCAAAGTTACTGTACGTGTGACGGTCCTTTCGCAGACCCCATAGATTTCCTATAAGATCGTAGCCAGCGGGAATGAGGGCGCGAGGAGACTGAGGGTCGATGATGGCGAGTGCCGAGGACAGTTCGGGGCTGGGGCAGGAAAAAGCTTGAACGCGGGTGAGAAGTTTTTCGGTTTATTGGCACGTCTGAAATGTCCGAAAGTTCGCTACCGACTTCGCCACCTGGAATTGACGTCTCGCGGAAATGTCTTCCACATTCCTTCGGTCACATACATACACACATATATATAATGGAGAAACACCTGAAAGAGAAAACGTAAGTGAGGACTTTTGGAATCAGTGCAAACGAGATTTCCTGAAATTGAAGAAAGAAAAATGAACACACAAGCAACGCCTTGTGCAATGTTGACTCTGTAAAGTTCTTCCCTACGTTGTTCTTTTCACGTGAAAACGTCTGTAGGCTCGTTTTAGTATAATATCAAAACGGAAGATGCGACGAAAGTATGCCGAATTAGCTGTGCCTGCAACTACGTATGCGCAGATCACTGAAATACGTACCAATGCTGTTGTTTTTTTTAATAATTATACCTCGAGCTATGAAGCTCAAAGCTATCAAAATATACCAAGCTCAAAAGTGTAGTCCAATGGCTTAAGGTATTACTGAATGGGCCATCGGCCAAAAAGTTATTCCAAAATGTCCGAATCGTGGATTTACAAGTCTAGATCATGTCGTACATGTTTAGCCATATTAATAGTTCATTTAATAATAAATGAACACTTCGAAATGTTAATTTTCCACTTTTAATACTTTGTCATTCGTAACCATGGGTGGCCTAGTTACGAGGTTGCATTTTTGTTGCAACGCAGCGAGAACTATAGTGAAAATCGATTGAGCAGTGAATAGACAAGGGCTGGATAACAAAACATTTATAATAGGATATCACTAGACTGACAGGAAAATTCTGTTGATATTAACTAGATGTGTCTATTCGATTTTTTAAATTTGAATTAACTATATTTTTCGTGAAATCAAATTTTTCCTATTGCATTCCATTATTAAAATTATTTATTTTAAATATATTTATTCATTCAAATCAAGATCCTTTTAATTCCGTCTTATAATTTAATATATTATTTATTCATAATGAATCTGTGATTTGGTTTCATCGAGTAGTACAAGACAAACGATACCGACGGAAAAATGGTACACGATTCAGTGTACCATTTTTCAGTTCACTAATTCAGTTAGTGACAAAAAAGAAAAATAATTTAACTTTTGTTCACCGCACTTTTATGTCATGAACCTATATTCCTTTATCGTATTCATGCGATATATCGCGTTTTATCTTTACTTATTTAATTTGAATCTAATCTTTATTTAATTTGAATATAGTTAATATTTAGAAAGAATAGCTTGAGAAAATTAAATAAAATTGAAACAAATAGGGTCGTAGGAGGCTATGAGACAAAGAAAAAAACCTATTTGATTTAAATAAATCCTATTGAAATAACGGGTAACAAATCATTATAGAGACGTGGGTGCATCTTGACACTTTCCAACAATGTGCACGGGATCATAAACGGTTATATATTTTTTTGGGAGATTAAAAAAATGCTGGTTTAGATTTTCAAATGAAAATTTTTCAATCGACGTTAATTGGGAAATAGCGTGAAATCACCTTGGATTCCAATGTGGACTACCTACGTGGCCGCGCTCCTATCAAATACCTATAGGGATCTGGTAGAATCTGGAGACTCCCCAACAAATCTCTGCACGGGTATTATAGTCACTTCGATGTTCTTGGTATTATTAAAAAAAAAAAAAATTGTATTGGAAGAAAAGGCTTGTATTTTGTTGACTCAAAATTCACAAAAGAGCGAAGGGCACGACTGAGTTTTTTTTTTTTTTAAATTCAATATCAATATATACGTATGTACGTTAAGAAGATCTTCGTCCAGATCGAGATGACAAGATGAGATCCCATTCGTTCAAGTCCAAGAGATTCCTGCTCACGCGGTGATCACCCCGCGTTGGTGATTCTCGGGAGATATCTCGAGGAAGATCGTAAAGTTCTTGTGAGGCGGGCACAAACGGCGGGTGGCTGATGCACACGATCGCGGAGGCCACCTTTGTTCCCTTGTACACGAGGACGAGATCCTGTGAGCTTGACGCGCATCTTTAACCCAGCGAGTGCGTGTGCGGAAACGATATATATATATATATATACATACTCGTGAGTATCTACATCGATCGATATCGGATCTCTGATCGTCGTCGTCCTGCTCCTTGTCGTCGTCGTATTTTTATGGTCGGAACGATTTTTTTTTTTTACCCGGAACACACGCGACGTCTCTGAAGAACGAAGAATGCACAAGTTACGTATACGTATGTGTGTGTGTGTGTGTGTAGGTGGATGGGTGTGTGTATCAAGAACCAAGAGTCAGGAAGATGCAACCCGAGTCCTTGTTCGTGTTGAAACTCATGTGGGAATCGTTCTGGAGAATTTAGGCTGACGATGCAAGGGTGGGCACAAATTTCGTACAAACGAGAATGGCCCGTGCCCTTTGTACGCGGTGATATATCGTGTCTGTATTGCATTTCGTTTGCGCAGACTTTTTTTCCATCATATGTATGTAGCCAAGTACCTGGTGTCTCGGATAAAGTGTTACAAACTTGTATCTCAAAGAGTATGAACTCCCTTGGCGAAATTTGCTGGGGAGTCCCCAGATCCTACCACATCTCTATAGGGATTTGATAGGCCCATGTAGGGAGTCCATATTTGGATCCAAGTGGATTCCGCGCTATTTCCCAATTTACGTCGTTTGAGACATTTCCATAGTTTACATCTCGTGAAACGAATCATTGAACAAAAATTATAATTTTATAAATTAAATTTATTTAAATGTTTAAAAAAAATTAATAAAAAAATTATGATTTTAAATTTATAAGAAAAAATTGTAATAATAACGGATTATAATCTGTACTTTCTGAGATATCCGCTTGTGACAGTTCGTCCGAGGCACCATGTATATATAGTAGTCGTATGCTTTGCGAACTTTTCCCTTTCTCTTTACGTTTCGCCTTGTAGTACAAGCGACAGTTCGAGGGTGTTCGACGAGTGATTCGTCTGTTCTCGCGAGCTTGTATCTAGCCACGAGATCGAGCTCACGTCGTCGCACGAGAGACTCTCCGCATGCATTTTCAATGTAGCCACGTCGCTTTTATATTCGCCTCGAACCCTTCCTCGTCCTGTCCTCGATACAGAGTTTATACGGTGTGCGGGGACGGGCGCGAGAGGTCCGCACGCGTTTACACGTATACGAGGTGTGTAAAAAAGCTCGCGCGATCTATTGTAACGAGGGCTCGCGCTATCGCCCCCTACAACCTTCGTTTCGCGATGCTCCGGGGCTCCCTTTTTGCCGCCCTCGCGTATGCGCGGACTCGTTGCCCCGCAGGCATTCGAGCTTTTCGAGTCCTCCGTAAACGTGTCGAATGAAAATTCGATTAATACATTTTTAATCGAAAATCAACTTTTTTTCATCTATTTTAAATCGAACAGTGCGATGGGTAAGTTTTTTCTATTGATTTGATTGGGCCCGCGGCTTCGGTCATTCTATTTTTTTTTTTATTTAGTTCATGTGTGGGTCGGGAATCGATCGCAGGGTCGTATCGTATTGACAATTAGATGCGAAGATTATTATTTAAAAAAATACGTTTTTTGTATATAGGAAAACATTATTTTAGCGCATTAAAAGAGCACGTTTTGTGTATATTTTAAGAAAAAACTGCGTTTCTTTAGTATATAAAAAAATAGGTTTTGGTATATTGAAAAAATAAGTCGGTTCTATATTCAAAAAAAAAAAATTTATTGTATATTAAAAACTCGTTTTCTTCATATTAAGAAACGCGTTTTATATATATTTAAAAAAAAAAACACCTTTTCTGAGTATTAAAAAAAAATACGTTTTCTGTATTTAAAAAAAGAAAACACTTTTATTGCAAATTAATAAACGGGTTTCCTGTGTATTAAGAAAAAAACTCCAATTCTGTATATTAAACAAAATACGATTTCTGTATAATTAAAAAAAATACCATTATAGTATATTGAAAAACACGTTTTCGGTATATTAAAAAAAATCCGTTTTGTGTATATTTAAAACAAACACACGCTTTCTGTATATAAAAAAAATCGATTTCCATATATAAAAAAAAAAACACTATACTGGTCTACGTACTTAGCCTGCGATCGCGTTATCGCTAGCGGCGAACCAAATTGAAGGGCCCCCTCGCGCGCACGTGCTCGCGTGCTCACGCCGCGACTCCTCATCAGATTTACGGCCCAGGTGAGCGCGAGGTGCACTGGGCAATTTGTTAATGTGATACATTGCGGGGGCGCAGGTGAGACAAGCGGAACGAGCGAAAGAGAAAAAGAGAGCTGGAGAGAGAGGGAGATAGAGACTTATACTTAGACTTATACTTTGACTTGGACTCAGACTCAGACTTAGACTTAGACTTAGACTTAGTCTCAGATTCAGATTCAGATTTAGACTTAGACTTGGACTTTGGCTTTGACTTTGAAGACATCGGGCGCTTCTCCAGTCAATTAAAAAAATCTTCTAACAGTTCAACTTTTCTAAATTTCCATTCTTAATTTCCAAAACGTATACTCGAAAAATAAATAAAAAATCAAAACCTACCCCGTTCATCATATCCCTTCCCTCCTACATCCTGCTTCCACGAGGGTTGCAAAAATATTGTAGATCGGCACTGGGAGTCGTGCTGAAGACTGGAAGGACTCAAGACTTCCGCTTAACCTCAAAATGTCACAATGACAGCTGCTCCTCGATTCGCAATCAGCCAAGTCGCGGGGGCTTTACACATGGACGAAATGTATTCGTGCCTTCAAAGGCCTCCCTTGCAGCCGAGTCTTTACCCTGTACGGGTCGTAAGGTCTCTTTCCCTCCGGGATCGAAGCCCTATAGAAGGGCAGCCGCGTGGTTTGAGCGAGACCGTGAGTTGCCAAGGTAATATACGAGTGAGAAATGAGGGATGTGTGGTAAGAGCTGGCATAGAAATACGTGATCTTAAATGGTCTCTGTACAAAGACTCAACGTACTTGTATGTAGCACATACCTACATATATTTGCGTATGTGTATTATATACAGGGTGTCCCCGATAACGTGTTACAAGCTAATATGTTAAAAAATTCGGACCATGATAAAAAATCTTTTAAATGAAAGTTGTTTCGTTTCTTTCATGAGCGCGGAGATCGTGGCAACGTCGCAAGCCCAGCGAATTTTTGTCGTGATATTCGGCGCTAGCGTCGCTAGACATTACTTCATTTAAATCGCTGTATCTCTGAAACTAGACGACGGTTAAAATTCATGATTTTTTTTTAACCACTTCGTCATATGTTCCTCTGTAATTGAGAATAAAAAAAAATCTGTAGAAAAATTTCCAAGTTAATGCGTGAAATGTGAAATTTTCCACTCTGCTCGTAAGAACACGTGGAAAACCGTGCAATCTTCGATTGCCAATATCTCGAATGCAAAACGATGAATCCTTTTGAAATTTTGCAGGTAATCACTTAATAGTATTCCGAACGGGCCCGCAAAATAAGAAATAATACCTATGTAAAAACGCCTTGGCGAGACTGTTACCTTAAAATATGAGGTGATTTTGAGACACCCTTTATATGCGTGTGTGTGTGTATGTTTAAAGTGCAAGTAGTACATGGATGAAATTGTCGAACGAACGTACAGCATACATCCGCGAACAAGCGCGCGCACCGAGTGCTCCACGCGAGCACTATAGGTAACAGGTAATCGCCTTTTGATTCACGCCTAAGTTATGACCTTCGTCGATCGTACGTCATTTGCCAGAGCTTCGAACTATCGGCTGTCTGGGATTTATCGCCGTTTTGCGACTGACGTGGCGTCTCTCTCTCTCTCTCTCTCTCTCTTTCTATTTCTTCTCGTCCTTCTTCGCCATTACTCGTTCGTGTTCTCCGTGGCTCTTACTCTTTGCAATTCCGGTACACACGAACACCCTCACCCATACGCGCATTCCTTTATCCAATGCTCCTCAAAGGAAGAAGGGCGTAATACACAATCGACGTACAAATATATTGGCGTTTATTGCCTTATTAGACACTCGTGTATATATTTGTCAAATATAAGTGTGATCTGTGATAGTGTGATAATTTGTATTGTTTGATAAATATTGTTGTGATACATTTTTTTTACAATTATTTGACAACAGTTAGAAGCCAGAACTCTTTTCGAATACATCGAACAATACAAATCCCATAGTATACTACCCAGAAAGTACCTAGAACTATCGCCTATCCATCAGCAGATCACACTTGCATAGTTCAGATGCTGATAATTTTATTTAAAAATTATTTGACAACAGTTAGGAGCCAGAACTCTTTTCGAATACATCGAACAATACAAATTCCATAGTATACTACCCAGAAAGTACCTAGAACTAACGCCTATCCATCAGCAGATCACACTTGCATGGTTAAGATGCTGATAACATTTGTTTACAATTACTTGACAACAGTAAGAAGCCAGAACTCTTTTCGAATATATCATGCGAAACAAATACCAGAGTATCCTACCCAGAAAGTCCCTAGAACCAACGCCTATCCATCAGCAGATCACACTTGCATAGTTCAGATGCTGATAATTTTATTTTAAAATTATTTGACAACAGTTAGGAGCCAGAACTCTTTTCGAATACATCGAACAATACAAATTCCATAGTATCCTACCCAGAAAGTACCTAGAACTAACGCCTCTCCACCAGCAGATCACACTTGCATAGTTAAGATGCTGATACATTTTTTTTACAATTATTTGAGAACAGTTAGAAGCCAGAACTCTTTTCGAATACATCGAACAATACAAATCCCATAGTATCCTACCCAGAAAGTACCTAGAACTAACGCCTATCCATCAGCAGATCACACTTGCATGGTTAAGATGCTGATAAAATTTGTTTACAATTATTTGACAACAGTAAGAAGCCAGAACTCTTTTCGAATATATCATGCGAAACAAATACCAGAGTATCCTACCCAGAAAGTCCCTAAAACCAACGCCTATCCATCAGCAGATCACACTAGCATAGTTCAGATGCTGATAATTTTATTTTAAAATTATTTGAAAACAGTTAGGAGCCAGAACTCTTTTCGAATACATCGAACAATACAAATCCCATAGTATCCTACCCAGAAAGGACCTAGAAATAACGCCTATCTATCAGCAGATCACACTTGCATAGTTAAGATGCTGATAATTTTTTTTACAATTATTTGACAACAGTTAGGAGCCAGAACTCTTTTCGAATACATCGAACAATACAAATCCCATAGTATCCTACCCAGAAAGTACCTAGAACTAACGCCTATCCACCAGCAGATCACACTTGCATAGTTAAGATGCTGATAATTTTTTTTTACAATTATTTGACAACAGTTAGGAGCCAGAACTCTTTTCGAATACATCGAACAATACAAATTCCATAGTATCCTACCCAGAAAGTACCTAGAACTAACGCCTCTCCACCAGCAGATCACACTTGCATAGTTAAGATGCTGATACATTTTTTTTACAATTATTTGAGAACAGTTAGAAGCCAGAACTCTTTTCGAATACATCGAACAATATAAATCCCATAGTATCCTACCCAGAAAGTACCTAGAACTAACGCCTATCCATCAGCAGATCACACTTGCATGGTTAAGATGCTGATAAAATTTGTTTACAATTATTTGACAACAGTAAGAAGCCAGAACTCTTTTCGAATATATCATGCGAAACAAATACCAGAGTATCCTACCCAGAAAGTCCCTAAAACCAACGCCTATCCATCAGCAGATCACACTAGCATAGTTCAGATGCTGATAATTTTATTTTAAAATTATTTGAAAACAGTTAGGAGCCAGAACTCTTTTCGAATACATCGAACAATACAAATCCCATAGTATCCTACCCAGAAAGGACCTAGAAATAACGCCTATCTATCAGCAGATCACACTTGCATAGTTAAGATGCTGATAATTTTTTTTACAATTATTTGACAACAGTTAGGAGCCAGAACTCTTTTCGAATACATCGAACAATACAAATCCCATAGTATCCTACCCAGAAAGGACCTAGAAATAACGCCTATCTATCAGCAGATCACACTTGCATAGTTAAGATGCTGATAATTTTTTTTACAATTATTTGACAACAGTTAGGAGCCAGAACTCTTTTCGAATACATCGAACAATACAAATCCCATAGTATCCTACCCAGAAAGTACCTAGAACTAACGCCTATCCACCAGCAGATCACACTTGCATAGTTAAGATGCTGATAATTTTTTTTTACAATTATTTGACAACAGTTAGGAGCCAGAACTCTTTTCGAATACATCGAACAATACAAATTCCATAGTATCCTACCCAGAAAGTACCTAGAACTAACGCCTCTCCACCAGCAGATCACACTTGCATAGTTAAGATGCTGATACATTTTTTTTACAATTATTTGAGAACAGTTAGAAGCCAGAACTCTTTTCGAATACATCGAACAATATAAATCCCATAGTATCCTACCCAGAAAGTACCTAGAACTAACGCCTATCCATCAGCAGATCACACTTGCATAGTTCAGATGCTGATAATTTTATTTAAAAACTATTTGACAACAGTTAGGAGCCAGAACTCTTTTCGAATACATCGAACAATACAAATTCCATAGTATACTACCCAGAAAGTACCTAGAACTAACGCCTATCCATCAGCAGATCACACTTGCATGGTTAAGATGCTGATAACATTTGTTTACAATTACTTGACAACAGTAAGAAGCCAGAACTCTTTTCGAATATATCATGCGAAACAAATACCAGAGTATCCTACCCAGAAAGTCCCTAGAACCAACGCCTATCCATCAGCAGATCACACTTGCATAGTTCAGATGCTGATAATTTTATTTTAAAATTATTTGACAACAGTTAGGAGCCAGAACTCTTTTCGAATACATCGAACAATACAAATCCCATAGTATCCTACCCAGAAAGTACCTAGAACTAACGCCTATCCATCAGCAGATCACACTTGCATGGTTAAGATGCTGATAAAATTTGTTTACAATTATTTGACAACAGTAAGAAGCCAGAACTCTTTTCGAATATATCATGCGAAACAAATACCAGAGTATCCTACCCAGAAAGTCCCTAAAACCAACGCCTATCCATCAGCAGATCACACTAGCATAGTTCAGATGCTGATAATTTTATTTTAAAATTATTTGAAAACAGTTAGGAGCCAGAACTCTTTTCGAATACATCGAACAATACAAATCCCATAGTATCCTACCCAGAAAGGACCTAGAAATAACGCCTATCTATCAGCAGATCACACTTGCATAGTTAAGATGCTGATAATTTTTTTTACAATTATTTGACAACAGTTAGGAGCCAGAACTCTTTTCGAATACATCGAACAATACAAATTCCATAGTATCCTACCCAGAAAGTACCTAGAACTAACGCCTCTCCACCAGCAGATCACACTTGCATAGTTAAGATGCTGATACATTTTTTTTACAATTATTTGAGAACAGTTAGAAGCCAGAACTCTTTTCGAATACATCGAACAATATAAATCCCATAGTATCCTACCCAGAAAGTACCTAGAACTAACGCCTATCCATCAGCAGATCACACTTGCATGGTTAAGATGCTGATAAAATTTGTTTACAATTATTTGACAACAGTAAGAAGCCAGAACTCTTTTCGAATATATCATGCGAAACAAATACCAGAGTATCCTACCCAGAAAGTCCCTAAAACCAACGCCTATCCATCAGCAGATCACACTAGCATAGTTCAGATGCTGATAATTTTATTTTAAAATTATTTGAAAACAGTTAGGAGCCAGAACTCTTTTCGAATACATCGAACAATACAAATCCCATAGTATCCTACCCAGAAAGGACCTAGAAATAACGCCTATCTATCAGCAGATCACACTTGCATAGTTAAGATGCTGATAATTTTTTTTACAATTATTTGACAACAGTTAGGAGCCAGAACTCTTTTCGAATACATCGAACAATACAAATCCCATAGTATCCTACCCAGAAAGTACCTAGAACTAACGCCTATCCACCAGCAGATCACACTTGCATAGTTAAGATGCTGATAATTTTTTTTTACAATTATTTGACAACAGTTAGGAGCCAGAACTCTTTTCGAATACATCGTACAATACAAATTCCATAGTATCCTACCCAGAAAGTACCTAGAACTAACGCCTATCCATCAGCAGATCACACTTGCATAGTTAAGATGCTGATAAATTTTTTTTACAATTATTTGACAACAGTTAGAAGCCAGAACTCTTTTCGAATACATCGAACAATACAAATCCCATAGTATACTACCCAGAAAGTGCCTAGAAATAACGCCTATCTATCAGCAGATCACACTTGCATAGTTCAGATGCTCATAATTTTTTTTTACAATTATTTGACAACAGTTAGGAGCCAGAACTCTTTTCGAATACATCGTACAATACAAATTCCATAGTATCCTACCCAGAAAGTGCCTAGAAATAACGCCTATCTATCAGCAGATCACACTTGCATAGTTAAGATGCTGATAAAATTTTTTTACAATTATTTGACAAGAGTTAGGTGCCAGAACTCTTTTCGAATACATCATACGAAACAAATACCATAGTATCCTACCCAGAAAGTACCTAGAACTAACGCCTATCCATCAGCAGATCACACTTGCATAGTTAAGATGCTGATAAATTTTTTTTACAATTATTTGACAACAGTTAGAAGCCAGAACTCTTTTCGAATACATCATACGAAACAAATACCATAGTATCCTACCCAGAAAGTACCTAGAACTAACGCCTATCCATCAGCAGAACACACTTGCATAGTTAAGATGCTGATAAATTTTTTTTACAATTATTTGACAACAGTTAGGTGCCAGAACTCTTTTCGAATTCATCATACGAAACAAATACCATAGTATCCTACCCAGAAAGTACCTAGAACTAACGCCTATCCATCAGCAGATCACACTTGCATAGTTAAGATGCTGATAAATTTTTTTTACAATTATTTGACAACAGTTAGAAGCCAGAACTCTTTTCGAATACATCGAACAATACAAATCCCATAGTATACTACCCAGAAAGTGCCTAGAAATAACGCCTATCTATCAGCAGATCACACTTGCATAGTTCAGATGCTGATAATTTTTTTTTACAATTATTTGACAACAGTTAGAAGCCAGAACTCTTTTCGAATACATCGAACAATACAAATCCCATAGTATACTACCCAGAAAGTGCCTAGAAATAACGCCTATCTATCAGCAGATCACACTTGCATAGTTAAGATGCTGATAAATTTTTTTTACAATTATTTGACAACAGTTAGAAGCCAGAACTCTATTCGAATACATCGAACAATACAAATCCCATAGTATACTACCCAGAAAGTGCCTAGAAATAACGCCTATCTATCAGCAGATCACACTTGCATAGTTCAGATGCTGATAATTTTTTTTTACAATTATTTGACAACAGTTAGGAGCCAGAACTCTTTTCGAATACATCGTACAATGCAAATTCCATAGTATCCTACCCAGAAAGTACCTAGAACTAACGCCTATCCATCAGCAGATCACACTTGCATAGTTAAGATGCTGATAAATTTTTTTTACAATTATTTGACAACAGTTAGAAGCCAGAACTCTTTTCGAATACATCATACGAAACAAATACCATAGTATCCTACCCAGAAAGTACCTAGAACTAACGCCTATCCATCAGCCGATCACACTTGCATAGTTAAGATGCTGATAAATTTTTTTTACAATTATTTGACAACAGTTAGAAGCCAGAACTCTTTTCGAATACATCGAACAATACAAATCCCATAGTATACTACCCAGAAAGTACCTAGAAATAACGCCTATCTATCAGCAGATCACACTTGCATAGTTCAGATGCTGATAATTTTTTTTTACAATTATTTGACAACAGTTAGGAGCCAGAACTCTTTTCGAATACATCGAACAATACAAATTCCATAGTATCCTACCCAGAAAGTACCTAGAACTAACGCCTATCCACCAGCAGATCACACTTGCATAGTTAAGATGCTGATACATTTTTTTTACAATTATTTGACAACAGTTAGAAGCCAGAACTCTTTTCGAATACATCGAACAATACAAATCCCATAGTATACTACCCAGAAAGTACCTAGAAATAACGCCTATCTATCAGCAGATCACACTTGCATAGTTCAGATGCTGATAATTTTTTTTTACAATTATTTGACAACAGTTAGGAGCCAGAACTCTTTTCGAATACATCGTACAATGCAAATTCCATAGTATCCTACCCAGAAAGTACCTAGAACTAACGCCTATCCATCAGCAGATCACACTTGCATAGTTAAGATGCTGATAAATTTTTTTTACAATTATTTGACAACAGTTAGAAGCCAGAACTCTTTTCGAATACATCATACGAAACAAATACCATAGTATCCTACCCAGAAAGTACCTAGAACTAACGGCTATCGATCAGCAGAACACACTTGCATAGTTAAGATGCTGATAAATTTTTTTTACAATTATTTGACAACAGTTAGGTGCCAGAACTCTTTTCGAATACATCATACGAAACAAATACCATAGTATCCTACTCAGAAAGTACCTAGAACTAACGCCTATCCATCAGCAGAACACACTTGCATAGTTAAGATGCTGATAAATTTTTTTTACAATTATTTGACAACAGTTAGGTGCCAGAACTCTTTTCGAATACATCATACGAAACAAATACCATAGTATCCTACCCAGAAAGTACCTAGAACTAACGTCTATCCATCAGCAGATCACACTTGCATAGTTAAGATGCTGATAATTTTTTTTTACAATTATTTGACAACAGTTAGAAGCCAGAACTCTATTCGAATACATCGAACAATACAAATCCCATAGTATACTACCCAGAAAGTGCCTAGAAATAACGCCTATCTATCAGCAGATCACACTTGCATAGTTCAGATGCTGATAATTTTTTTTTACAATTATTTGACAACAGTTAGGAGCCAGAACTGTTTTCGAATACATCGAACAATACAAATCCCATAGTATCCTACCCAGAAAGTACCTAGAACTAACGCCTATCCACCAGCAGATCACACTTGCATAGTTAAGATGCTGATAAATTTTTTTTACAATTATTTGACAACAGTTAGGAGCCAGAACTCTTTTCGAATACATCGAACAATACAAATCCCATAGTATACTACCCAGAAAGTGCCTAGAAATAACGCCTATCTATCAGCAGATCACACTTGCATAGTTCAGATGCTGATAATTTTTTTTTACAATTATTTGACAACAGTTAGGAGCCAGAACTCTTTTCGAATACATCGAACAATACAAATTCCATAGTATCCTACCCAGAAAGTACCTAGAACTAACGCCTATCCACCAGCAGATCACACTTGCATAGTTAAGATGCTGATAAATTTTTTTTACAATTATTTGACAACAGTTAGGAGCCAGAACTCTTTTCGAATACATCGAACAATACAAATCCCATAGTATACTACCCAGAAAGTGCCTAGAAATAACGCCTATCTATCAGCAGATCACACTTGCATAGTTCAGATGCTGATAATTTTTTTTTACAATTATTTGACAACAGTTAGGAGCCAGAACTCTTTTCGAATACATCGAACAATACAAATTCCATAGTATCCTACCCAGAAAGTACCTAGAACTAACGCCTATCCACCAGCAGATCACACTTGCATAGTTAAGATGCTGATACATTTTTTTTACAATTATTTGACAACAGTTAGAAGCCAGAACTCTTTTCGAATACATCGAACAATACAAATCCCATAGTATACTACCCAGAAAGTACCTAGAAATAACGCCTATCTATCAGCAGATCACACTTGCATAGTTCAGATGCTGATAATTTTTTTTTACAATTATTTGACAACAGTTAGGAGCCAGAACTCTTTTCGAATACATCGTACAATACAAATTCCATAGTATCCTACCCAGAAAGTACCTAGAACTAACGCCTATCCATCAGCAGATCACACTTGCATAGTTAAGATGCTGATAAATTTTTTTTACAATTATTTGACAACAGTTAGAAGCCAGAACTCTTTTCGAATACATCGAACAATACAAATCCCATAGTATACTACCCAGAAAGTACCTAGAAATAACGCCTATCTATCAGCAGATCACACTTGCATAGTTCAGATGCTGATAATTTTTTTTTACAATTATTTGACAACAGTTAGGAGCCAGAACTCTTTTCGAATACATCGTACAATGCAAATTCCATAGTATCCTACCCAGAAAGTACCTAGAACTAACGCCTATCCATCAGCAGATCACACTTGCATAGTTAAGATGCTGATAAATTTTTTTTACAATTATTTGACAACAGTTAGAAGCCAGAACTCTTTTCGAATACATCATACGAAACAAATACCATAGTATCCTACCCAGAAAGTACCTAGAACTAACGGCTATCGATCAGCAGAACACACTTGCATAGTTAAGATGCTGATAAATTTTTTTTACAATTATTTGACAACAGTTAGGTGCCAGAACTCTTTTCGAATACATCATACGAAACAAATACCATAGTATCCTACTCAGAAAGTACCTAGAACTAACGCCTATCCATCAGCAGAACACACTTGCATAGTTAAGATGCTGATAAATTTTTTTTACAATTATTTGACAACAGTTAGGTGCCAGAACTCTTTTCGAATACATCATACGAAACAAATACCATAGTATCCTACCCAGAAAGTACCTAGAACTAACGTCTATCCATCAGCAGATCACACTTGCATAGTTAAGATGCTGATAATTTTTTTTTACAATTATTTGACAACAGTTAGAAGCCAGAACTCTTTTCGAATACATCGAACAATACAAATCCCATAGTATACTACCCAGAAAGTGCCTAGAAATAACGCCTATCTATCAGCAGATCACACTTGCATAGTTCAGATGCTGATAATGTCGTTGAGAGTGGATCGACGGAAAAGCGAAAGAATGCGCAGACGTAAGGGAAGATGAGACAAACGACAAGTATAATCGAGGAGAAATAAGAAACGCAAGAATGCCAATGAGTGACAGTAAGATAATAACGAAGGACGAAAGAGCGACGAATAACAGGCGACGACACCCGAAAAGACAATTCACGCTCATTCGCTTGTGTTCCGCGCGGCTTGACGCTCTGAACTTGCGCACCCAAGATGACGGAAAGCGTTAGCAGACGATACACGAAACGTCACATCACCAGAAAAAGCGAGACAGATGCCGATCTGCCTTGCTTGTCGTCTGCTACGTGCCCCGCGCTCGGCTCCGAGGACTGAGTGGCGGCGTCGATCATGGCGGACTGTAGTCCTATGACAATGCATTGACCGCCCAAATTCTAATGCTTCCCATTCAAAATCTATTCGACGGAAACAAAAAAGCCTTGACAATTACACTCCGGGCACCCCCCTGAACCCGCCAAATCAGAGTGCGTCACCTATTATGAATCACCCTGTATATATATATCAATGATGGAAGAGAAGGGGAGAAATGGCTTCGTTAATTATTAAATAACATAGTAATAATGATAATTATATATGTCAGGTGACCCATTTTAATTTCACACCTGATTTATCCCGACAAATACAACTCCGATCTAGTATCGAGTATAGAGAAACTTTAGGGTTGAAAGGGGGGCATTGAAAAAAAAAAAAAAAATGTGGGTAATTCTATACTTTAGCGGCTTTTCCGAAAAATGGCCCCTCGGATCTACGCACCCCACGATTCCACGCACCCATCCGAGGTGCCCTCCGCCCACCCCAGTGTTCTACGCACCTCTAGATTTTTCGGAAAAGCCGCTAAAGTATAGAATTACCAAAATTTGTTTCAAAATTAAAAATGGTGACGTTAAGATAGTCAACATGTTTTTTAAAGTCGAAACATTACTTTTCTTCACCAAAAAAATTTTCAGGGCAAAACTAACAATTTTTGTACGACATTTTTTATAAAGTCTATAATTTTTAAGGTCGAACACCATTTTTGACTATTTTAGCGCTATTCAGGATGTACCATGAGGAGGTAAACTCTTTAGAATCCCAATTATAAGTCTGTGTGTGTGCGTGCGTGTGCATGTATGTGAATATAAAGGGTGTCTCAAAAAGACCTGGCATTTAAATTTATTAATCAAACATATTATTTATTTGAAAAGTACGAATATTTTAATTTTAATATAAGCTACAAACATGGAGGTTATGTGAGGAACACAATATCCGATAAATGACCGCCTCATCCCTGTTTGCGAATGTTCACTCTTTTGACGAAATTTTCAATAACATTTCGGCATTATTGCGGACTAATTTCATTAATGGTGCATCCAATTGCTTCCCTGAGCTCTGGAATGGTCTGTGGATCATTGGCATACACTTTTCCTTTCAGAAAAGCCTAAAGAAAGAAGTCTAATGGCGTTAAATCCCACGATCTTGGTGGTCAATTCACATTATGATTTTATATACTTACCACGTTATTATATGATTAGTAGATTTGAAAAATTATACAATCATTAAAGCAGCCCTTATTCATTAATCTAGCCTTATTGATAAGCCGAACATTATACTACATTATTCAATAATCGACTTCCCTTATTAAAAAAATTTTTTTTTGTTATCGCTCATCCCCGAGATTTCTATTTGTTACGAGAGTGTCGCCGTCTCTCACGCACTCGCGTCGCTCGTCACGTGTTACACCTTTCGAACCCTCTTAAAACGATCGTGAGAATTTTCCATCTGGTTCCGCTCTTGGGGCAATTAGAGCGCGGCTCGCGTATAATGAGGCACTTTGGCCCATCGTCTGCAATTTTTTTTGTCGCACAAACGCTCACCGCTCCTCCTTCGGTCCTCGACGCGTTCCTCTTCATTTTTACATAATTCGCAGTACACGCGCGATCAACCGCGATCCAACGCATTAGCTGAGTGCACTCGACGTTTTTCGTGAGTGATAAACTCTGGGGCATACGACCTTTTTCCTTTAAGCAGTGACTCTTTCTCGCTCCCTCTCTCTTTTTTCAAAATCATTCATGTGAATTTTTTTTTTGAAATGATTCAAGAGTAACTAAAATAATTTAACTAAATATGATTTTTTTAAAATGAAAACATTGATTTAAATACAGTGAGACCTTGACTTTTTTCCACTTGGAGGGAACTGCAAAGAAAAAAAATTAATTTAAATAGGTTCTGTTGAAATCAAATAGGTTTTTTCCGTCTCTCGCGGCCTACTACGACCCTATTTGTTGCAAATATATATTTTTATTTGTACAAGCTATTCTTTTTAAATATTAAACATATTCAAATTAAATAAATAAAGATTAGATTAGATTAGATTCAAATGAACCAAGTCAACATAAAACACGATATATCGCACGGATAAGAGAAAGGAATATACGTTTATGACATAAAAGTGCGGTGAAAAGAAAGTTAAATTATTACAAAAGTATGTGGCTTCCGGGTGGTGGCCGTTTTGAGGATCAGCGTTATGCCGACGTTTCGCAAACGTCACAGTCTGCATTATCAGGGCTGAGAGCTCCGATACTGAAGCTCTCGTGTCTCATGTATTCCATATATAGTTGCAGTCATCATTCCAGATCACTGCACCAGCCAATCGGATGTTTTTAATTGATCAGCTGGTCAATTAAAAAATCGGAAGGATGGTGTGGCAAATAGGATTAACGCGATACACTCCGTCTCTGTTCAGATCGTCCGGATGTTTTCAGAGTTCTAGGCCTTCTCGGTATTTCCTGGAGAAATAGCTGTTTCATGGAGTCAGGCTTTGCGCTTTGTCGAACTGAATGGAATTACCAGTTTCCATTCAACCTTCGGCCAGAGCTGATTGTGCAATGTGACCATATTTGATACACCTTTGAGTGTTCTTTGATCTCTGAGGTATAAAGTGTACATTCTCCTATGTACACTTTATACCTCATGAGCATGGTATCTTGTATACTCCTGGTGCGCTTCATGATGGTCTTTGGTCTTTCGCAATCGGAAGCACTTGTGTTAACTTCTTCTGAGCTTTGAAGATAACTCGCGCGTTACGTTTTCCAAGGACCCTGCCTATGCAATCGGTTACGCCCTGAAGGTATGGAAGGGAAGTTGCTCATGTTATTTGTCCTTCATTCTCTTCCCTTTCAGGTGCTGTCACGGTTTTCTTATCAGCTATTTTTCTTTTTAGATGTTTGATCGTTCTTTCGATGTTGCCTGGCTCGTAGCCATTATATCCTAAAGCTTTTCGTAGGTGTTTTACTTCATGCTCTAGAGAGTCTGATTCGGAGATCGTTAGAGCTCTGTCTCTCTCTCTTTTTCTCTTTTCAAGGAAGAATGAATTTAAGTTCACAATTCAGGGACTTCCGGGGTAGAGTATTTTGAGTCCTTGTATACGAAAAGTAAAGGATAATTCGAAAGCGAGAGAATCAAGAGTACATACAAGGCGCCTGGTGTCTCTGACGAGGGAGAAAGAGAAAGAGAGTGAGAGAGAGAGAGGCACAAATACCTCGCCTGGTATAAACGATGCCGACACGACGGGTGCACTAAACTACGGTTAATTAAGCCACCACCGCGTGCTCGCCCGGTTAATTCGCTCTACGAGACGAACGGGCCATTGCCCTCTCTCTCTCTCTCTCTCTCTCTCTCTCTCTCTTAGGTAGCAACAGCTACAGAGTACGAAATAAACAACATTCTCTCTCTCTCTTTGTGGCTCTGTCACCCGCTCCCCCCCGCCGCTGCTCTTCGGCCAGGACAATTTTCCCAGAATCGTCATTTATCGAGGATACCGGCTACCACACAATCCATGAGAGAGGAACGGGATGAGGACCGTCGAGTGGAGGATCCGTAGAAGGGTGGTGGTGGGAGGAAGAGGTTGCCAGAGGCTGGTGCGGGATGGTAAAGGGCGGCCGAGCTCCGGCGTTATGCAAATGCTCTTAGCATAATTCATCCGCTCTCCAGCCAGCCTGGCTACTGGACTCTTCGTCACATGCGGATTAAGCTCCGGTGCTGGTAGTCTCCGTTTTCCATTCCTCGACCTATATACATGCGGTCTCTCGCACATGCATATATTAGGTTGTTACGTTTAAAACCGGGCCATTTTTTGGAAAAAGAAAAGACAGTGGTTCGGTAGAAAATCGAGAAATTTGTTTATACAAAGTATTGCTCATCGTAACAGACAACCTTGGGCCATATTTTCGCTATCAATTTTAAATAGCTAATTTATTCAAATAGTTTAATTATGTAATGAATTGTACCTGAAGTTTCATAAATGTGAAACGTTTTGTTCCTTCCTAAAAAACAATCAAGATATGTAAAATAAAAGCCCCTAATCGGAACTTTCATTCAATTACCATTTATGAAAAAAAAATGCGAATTTATCTTTACTTTATCTAATAATTGAATAATAATAATAATTTTTATAATTTAATAATTTTGTAATTTTGCAAAATTTCATCGTCTGCATGTATTCCCCCCCCCCCCCCCCCCCCCTTAACCGGTTAGGCATCTGCGTTCGATAGAAACATCCTCCAATGTATGACCTGGAACGAAACTTCTAAATAATTTAACTTCTGGGTAAAATTTGTCTTCGAAGTACATAGGCAACTGATAATAATATCGATTTTTTATCAAATGGTGCATAGTTGAACAAAAAAAAATGTTTTCGGTGAAACAAAATTACCGAAAATATTTCTTTTTGGGAAAACTTTTCAACATGTCAAATATCCTCTGCGTACTTTGATGTAAAAAGTTGTTATTTGGAAAAAGTTGAAAAAAAAGTCAAACCTATCGGTGAAGAATCGGCGATTTAATATTGCCGGTCTTAGGACACTATCGGAGGAAGGTGACTCGCTTCAGTCGACTTCAGCGCCGCGATTTTGTGAAAAAAATTGTAAAGATACTCGAAGATATGTAGAATAAAGGTTCCTATTCGGAATTTTCATTCTATCACCATTCATGAAAAAAGACAAATTTATATTTTACTTTATCTATTTAATAATTTAATAATTTTTAAAAATTTAATAATTTTAAATAATTTAATAATATAAGTTATTTATCTAACGGAAAAAATACGAACAAAAGGTATTTATCTTTCTCAATAAATTTATCCTCTTATAATTAGCCTATCCTTAATTCCCAAAATATTTGTTGACGTAACGTCTGCAGTGAGAAATGTTCACAGGTGAAATCGCGACGAGAATTCAATTCACCGGGAAATCGCTTGTGCGCCTACATCGAATAATCCGTAACGCGATAAAGAGTATCGGCATTTGAGAATTTGAGTGGAAATTGGCCTTTCAATAAATTGCAGTACATATTACATTACGGTTTACGATTTTCCTCCACCTCCCCACTGCCGTTCCTCTTTTTTTTCCAAGCGGTAAACTTCGTGACGGTGTCAAACTCTGCAATAAAATGCGGGCGAAATTCGTCGAGTTGTAAACTAAAATATAAAAAAAAAGAAAAGTGAAAAAAAAGAGTTTCCGCACGACAGACGTAAAACGCTCGTGTAAAAAGTGTCTCGTTAGAGGGCGGCTGAGGGTTTCTGAATGTATCCCTCGCGGCGTTATCGCGCGCACGTGTTAGCGGAATTCGCATCCAAAATTTACTACCCTTTGGTTCTCGTTGACCACCCCACTGGCTAGTTCCGCTCCGGAAAATTACGCTACGTGAAAATTGTTTAAAAACTATTCGTGCATGCAGTAACTTGCGAGTACATATACATGGCTAAGCTCGATAAATATATATATATATATATATATATATACCCGGTGGGGTGCAAAAGTTTCGGGCCACCCTATATTTTTGGGTAAAGTGATAAAATATTTAATTCCTGAACTTATTAATAATTTACAATTTTTATGAGAGCTACGATATGAATAACAGCGTGATATATTATTTTTTTGTATGGCGTATCATTTGTGTAGAGCGCGTCTAACGAGTTGAGTCGGCGTGCAAAAGTATCGTGCCAGTATCTCGGTAGGCTTCATACGCACAGTCACATGCATGACAATGAAAAATCAGTATTATTCCTGTCGCGATGGCGAAACACACGAAATTGAGGTACATAAAATCGCGTTAAAACTTTATTCAGAATGAAATAGTTCTCGCGATATTGCGCAACTGATTTATCCATTGGAAAAAAGTACGGTTAATCTTATTATTCATAAATAAAAATTAACAGATTCGTTGTGTGACAAAATTCGAAGTGATAGACCGCGAAAAACTACGGAATGCGTTGACAAATTTATACAAAGGAAGTGCGTTATAGATCAACGAAAAACTGCAGCAGGCATTACGAGAGAATTACGTAGTGAATATCGTGCCGACATTAGTCGGAGTACAGTCTGCACGCTGTAGGCCTGATTGGACGCATTGGTGTGAAAAACCACTCATCGGTAAAAAGAATCGCAAGGCCAGATTGAATTTTGTAAAAAAATATCAGCATTGGACAGCATCAGATTGGCGGAAAGTGCTTTTTTCCGATGAATCAAAATATCAATTATTGGGAAGTGATGGTCGGAAGTACGTGAGACGTCCAACAGGTAGAGGATAGTGAAATGGGGGGGGGGGGGGGGGGGGGGGCTAAGCTACAAAATACCGAGGTGTCCGGAATTACCCAGCGTCCGTATTTACCCCACTCATCCCTACCGGGTTCAACGTAAGGTATTAATTTTCTACCGTAAAACACGATGAAGGGAACATTAGAGTTTGAGGAGCTTTTTTTGACAACGGCGTTGGTCCGCTGGTAGAAATTCAAGTTAACATGAACGCTATGGACAGTATGCGGCGTAGGTATCGATGACCTTGAATGACCCTGTGTCGTAGGTATTGATGACTGTGAATGACCTCGTGCCATAGGTATCGATGACCTTGTAGACCTTGTGTCATAGGTATTGATGACCTTGAATGACCTTGTGTCGTATTGTATTCGTCTCAACGACCGCTATCAGATGGTCCATTCCATCCATCCATTCGGATGATGTTACCATTAAAAAAAACAAAGGTGACCTTCCGTATTTCGAAAGCGACACCACTTACAGAAAAAAAATCGTTATTACCTTCCGATGGCCCTGTTCTGTCTTGCAAGATGTACCTCGAGAGGGCGTCTCTTCGGTCGCTATGTGAACGAGAGTTCTCGCTCCTCATGAACTGCAAAATGAACGGGCGATGAGCCAACCGTACTCGTACTCCAAAGAACTGTGGCGTATAATGTACGCTACAGTTTTAACGAGATTCACTGGTACACCACCGAGTGGTATTAACTCGCGTGGAAGGTGGAAGCGATCTAGGAGGTGTGAAATATTGAGGCAGACTTTCGCGACACCGTTACGAGCCGCAAACGCTGCAGTTTTCGACGAAATCCCTTTGCTCCGGCTCGTCGATTCTATAACTTATCCTAGGGAGTATGTAGGTGAGAGAGAGAGAGAGAGAGAGAGAGAGAGAGAGAGAGAGAGAGAGAGAGAGAAAGAGAGACCGAGTAAAAGACTAGAGAGGGAGTTTCTGTGCGTAATGCGTTAAGGCGTTACAACACTTTGATGCTCGGAAAAATAGGTATACAAATAAAAGAAAATTTTGACACCGCTATTAAATATATACAATCATTTTTATATTTCATAAATACGTTATACTTTTATGAACTATTAAACAAAAAACGAATTGAAAAATGGTGGATATATAAGTCGTTTAATAGGGCCTTCATTTGAAAATCCTTGCCGCTAGTGGTATTTTTTTTCGCTAGTAGGGTAGGGAGGGGCATGTTGAGCAAGTTTGGAATTATCGCCCTGTAATTCCTTAACAGTTGTCGGTATAAACCTGAAACCTCTTTTAGTCAATAGGAAATTTAATTGGGAAAAAAGTCTATAGACGAAATTTCAGTTATCGTTATTGTTTCACAGATAATTACTCTCAAATGATTAAGGCCATATTTGCTCAACCTGCTCCGATAGTGGGCTAAGTTGAGCATGAGTATGATCAACTCAGCCAAGTAAATTGGGCAAAGTAAGAATTGCATAAAAAAAATCAGACGAATGCAACATGATTTGGTACAATGCAGTAATAAACCAACAGTTGTTTGCTAATTAGGAAGGTTTTGAAACATTAACATTAATTGCAATAAACTTTGAAATATTTTTTCTCATACAATGATATAAAAAAATCTTTCAATCACGTTTGTTTTTACTTTTGGGTGCAAAAATAATGAAACGTCTCGTGTTACCGTCTTGTGCACCGCATGGAAATGGGCGATGGCGCGATGTGTTTCCCTCCGCCATACCTCTCATTCCGCCATTTGATGCACCCGAGTGCGGTGCTTAGTTTTCCAGATATTTCGATTGCCCAACTTACCCGACTGCTCAACATGCCCCTCCCTACCTTGATAGCTAAAGCTAAAGAAATTTTTTATTTTTATTTTATGAACATGACAGCTATTTAAAGAAAAATGTTTATCATAAATAATGGTATTAGAACAAGTATTAATTTGAAAATAACGAATAACCAAATTGTTTGATAAGACAAAAAAGTAAAGGAGGTGGTTCGTGGTATTTCAAAATCGACGTCACCTTGTCAGGAAATATCAATATTTTGGCCGGAAAGGGATTACCCGTCTGGATTTCACCAACAATTCGCCAGGTGGCTTCAAGCGAAGCGCTTCGCGTAACCAAGGTACCGTGTCCTACAACGATAAAACTTCGACTCGTTGTTATTATATCACGAACAGAAGTGCTATGCTCACTGCGTGCACATTCGCTTATGATTTTGTAATACTTGTGAAAATAATAAGTAACAGAAGCCCCTTTTTTCAGTCCCTCGTCATCTCATTGTATTGTATTATCCGTCCGCCGGTTTATTTCTCATGGCCCTGTCAGTACACTATCACCTTTCTCGTTATTTCACGGCGATTTTCCGATACCCTTCCTCGTTAATTTCTCATCATTTCCTGAAAAAAGGGAACGGCGGATCAGGGCCTGGCCTAAGACCTTTTCCATGGCGAACCTGATCCCCGTTGGACGGCCTGACCATGGCCGGATATTATCTAGTGAAGGCAGATAAGGGGCAGTACTTTTTTCCGACTCAAATTTCTACTCGGGTGTGTTGTATATTTGGCGAATGTACATTTTCAATCTGCAATATCTATGTAACGTCGGCTATCTCAGCACACAGGCGGCTATTATGACTCTTTAATTTTTGTTGAACGTATCGTTGATCTGGGGGGCCGGACGACCCTCGAAACGACCATTATATATGTATGCTTACATTTATCTAAAGGTGATCTTAAATACATTGGCGTTTACATGCCGTTGAGTATGAGGACAATAGGCAATGAAGACAGTCATTCGAGTTTAATGTCCTCAAAATCATCTTCCACCATATATATATTATATATATATATGTACACATCAGTACCCAGGGAATACAGCAACACCCAATAGGATGGAACGTGAGTAGTAAGTCTGGCATACGAGAGAAAGTGAGAGTAGGTAGGAGTGCGTAGGAGTGAGAGAGAGAGAGAGAGAGACAGAGGGAGAGAGAGAAAGAGAGAGCGAGCGCGAGTACGTAGGAATGCGTAGGAGTGAGAGAGAGCGAGGGAGAAAGAGCGAGAGAGAGAGAGAGAGAGAGAGAGAGAGAGAGAGAAGGGCCGATCGCGTGTGTGAACCTCGTCGAGCACGGCGCGTTAACGGAAGCCCTTGTCCCAAGCAAAGCGATGTTAGTCGCAATCTGATTGGCCGCGATCCTTCTCGTAATTGCCTGTAGATCACAATCGCGATTAGTCGGGAAATTAATACGGCACTGGACGAGAGAACGATTTATACGGTAGCCTCGTGTATGGGGCTTCGTCCGAGTGCGCATAGTGTGTCATATGTATGCATATACAGGGTGACAATAGCAAAGAGAAATACGATTCTTAAGGTAGTAGTCTTGCCACAGTTACGTTGAAAAGTTCATTCTCCGTTCAAACGATGAAAGTTTCGAAATATTGCGAAATATCCTTATAATGTAGGTTGTACATCTTATCGGAATGTAAAAAATTATAGAGTAATGATGAAAACGCCTAACATAATGTTTAGGGTTCCAAAAATAACAACCTTCTCTCCATCACTTAACCCTCACTTTTGTATCGGACTATCCATTCTGGCTACTAATACGTAGATACTCTGCGTATACGGATATGCACACATTACTGTAGTCTAGCGAGCGCGTAGATCGTGGAAACGTCACAAGCCCGGCGAATTTTTGTCGTGATATTTGGCGCTAGCGTCGCTAGACATTGCTTCATTTAATCGCCATATCTCTGAAACTAGACGGTCAAAATTCATGATTTTTGTTTACCCACTTCGTCATATGTTCCTCTATACTTGAGAATAAGAAAAATCGTCACAATAGTTTCAAAATTATTGCGTGAAATGGGAAATTTTTCAGTACTCTTCATAAGAACACGAGTAAAACCGCGTAATCTTTGATTGCCAATATCTCGAATACACAACGGTGAACCCTTTTGAAATTTTGCACGTAATCACTTAATAGTGTTCCGAATGAATTCTCAAAATAAAAAATTCTATACGCCTTGACGAGACTACTATCTTAATAGCTTTTTGAGTCCCCTTTGAGAAAAAATAGAGCATATTATTGTGATGAGTAGGGTGAAACTACTAGTGAATGGAAAAATAACGACACTGTCGGATTCACATGGGCTCCAATATAATAATATTATTAATAGAAATTTTCTAATTGCTATAGTTAATAAAATACATTATTCTGATAGTAGAAACAAATATTCCAAGTAATTGCAACAAATAATATTGGAGAAATTGATAAATAAGTAGCGAAATGACTAAATAGTGGAATGGACGAAATTACCAGAAATGGGCACTTGACTACCAGAAAATGGATGTGTAGTGTAGATGAACGCTAGAGAGTATAACGATTTATTATTTATTTGTATTAAATGCTAGATTTGGAGATGACTGTGTTGCACAAAAATTATAATATTCTTAGACATATGAGTATTATATAAATACACAAATATCTCATATAAATACACGAAGCTTTTTTGCATCTTAACGTGATATTCTCAAAAAAAAACTACCGAAGCTCCTTTCAACAGAGAAACAGAGAATTCAATCAATTCAATATATAGCCTCCTCTCCTGAGTCTCTCTCGACGGCATACATAGCTGTCCTGTCCAGTCCGCACATACTCGACAGATATACGAGACAAACGTAGAGAGGGCAAAGAAAGAGAGAGAGAGAGAGAGAGAGAGAGAGAGAGAGAGAGAGAGAGAGAGAGAGAGAGAGAGAGAGAGAGAGAGAGAGAGATAGAGAGAGGCGAAGAGAGGAAGAGAGAGCGGAAGGAAGCGAAGGAGAGATCAGGAGGAACAGGCACAATCTCTCCACATACCTGTACAAGGGTGCTTCTCTCCCTAACCATCACTGTCCACATACCTAATGCTTTCCTCCTCCTTCCAGAGACCAGAATCCCATCCCCTCTCACCACCGCTATAATCCCCCAGTCACGCATTTTCCTTCCTCCCTAACCACCCTGAAGCATCATCAAGCAGCAAACCGTATACCGTGTATATATGTATGGAGACTATAGGTGCACGTATACAGTCCGGCATTATGTCCATTGTCCCAGGCATTCGCCGTATCCTCGCTGGTCCTCCGCATCGCGATCCGAAGCACTCGAGCCCTCGCTGAATATCTGGAGAGCACGAGATTCGACAGTGCCGTAGAGAGGAACCCATTGAATCGAACGTTACGCAGCAACGATCGCTCGAATACTCGAACGTCTCGGACTTCGGAACCAGTCGTCTCGTAATTGCCACGGGAAAACGGAGACTCAAAGATAAGTCTCAATTCGGTGGAGCAGCATTCTCATTGATTCATTCAAATACGCCCGGAAATGAGGTCAATCCAATTTCACATTGGCGTCATCGCGGCGAATTCAAACGGTTTTTTTTCTTCGACAAAATGTTTGAATTAAAAAAATTGGAGGTAAAATTGGATGAAATTGATATACAATTTACGTTGGTAATATTTTGTAAATTTTGAGAAATTGTAGGAATGGACTTTGTTTTCTTAATTTTTATATTTTTTCATATATGAAATTGAATATTCATTTGTAGGTAAAGATAAATATATATTTTGATACATAATTTATCTTGCAAATAGAACAATCAATATTACGAGCACGGATTCTCGTAACTTCAAGGTTTTTTTCGTAATCGTAATCCGAAATCAATTGATAGAATTGATTGGAGGTTTCGCTTTAAATTAATTCCTTAAATATGTCAAGTATGCTAAATTGAGATCGAATAGATTTTTTTAGAGCGAATTTTTATTTGTTAGTTGTGATATTTAATGAATATTTGCAAATGATAAAAGAGCTTTATTTTTATGAATAAATATATATGATAGATAATTTGATATTTATTCATAAATTAATATTAAAATATTTTATGAATTTTTTGTGGAATAATGTACAATTAAATGAACATTATAAGTGGACTTTATCTTCATAAATAAATATATATGTTAAATCATTGGATATTTATTTATAAATGCAATATCGAAATATTTTATGAATATTTTGCGTAATGATGGACGATTAAAAAAATGTTATTCATTACATAAAAAAATGTTACCGAAATTATAAAGCAGCTTTATCTTTATAAATAATTCTATATGATAAATTATTGCATATTTATTCATAAAACAATATAAAAATATTTTATGAACTATGATAATGGACGATTTCAAAAAATGTTTTTCAAACATAAAAAAATTGCTAGACCAAAGTGAAAAGTGAACGATTTTTTTTTAATTGAAAAGACCAATAAAATTATCGAATTCAACAGGACAAAATAATTGATATGAAAATTGAGATAAATTTAATTAGAAATCGAGTCGATCGGTCGATGAAAAACAAGTTTTTCTGCCCACTCTTTTTCCAAAAATGTCCTTCTTTAAATTCGCCTTCCAAAAATGTCTATTTTCAATTTATCTTTCGATTACGCTGTTTTTCACTTTCATTTTTCAATTTGTTTGCGGGTATGAGAAATCGAAACTAATTGAGGATCAGGAAGTTTTTTAATAAATCGAGTATACTCACTGAGGTATATATATATATATATATATACATGTATATATTGGCTTCATTCATAATAAACATTTTATGTAAATTATGATTTTATTTACAAGGACTCCGAGACTTACACAAAGAATATAATCGTTTGGCTCGTGTTTGGCATTTCGGTTTCTTCGACAATGATCTACAAAACAATCGATAATACATTCATCTTTTAATTCGCGGCACGTTCTAATACATCAATAATTTCGATGCTAATTTTCCCCAAGTGTTTTTATTTTATTTACACTTACGCGAACGATAATTCTACAAGTGTTTTTTTTTTTTTTTTCGCTTATTCGAATTCACGCTCCTCCGTTGTTTCAGTGTGTTTTTTTTAAATATTATTATTATTATTTATTAGCCTCGATCAACACGCTCATCATATCCAAGGTCCTAGACGAGTCTCGAGGACCGTTGCCGCGTCGACACGACCCATCAGCCTCAAGTGGTTCAAGAGGTCAGCCAGAGCTGTCGCCTCGCGATGTCTTGCCTCCCAAAGATCAAGAATGTGCTCGGTAGGGCTCGCCTTCGTTGCGAAGTAATCCACGTATCTTTGTGACACATGCGTGACGAGAATGATATACGTACACATAAACTTTTTTTTATCTATATATGTATTTATTTATTTCTCTTCTGTTTATTATCTTCTATTTATTTTCTTTCTATTTACTCTATTATATTATTTATCGATATATATATACATATAAATCCTTTATTATTTTTATCAACTGGGTATCCATAAAAAATTGTTGAAATTTACTTTTTTTTTCCGAGCTCTAGACTAGTTGTCTCCCTTAAGGGAGGATTCTACTCTGTTGGGCCAAAAATGTTATTTTTTTATTCTGCTGTATCGGAAAGAGCTAATGCTTAAGAATGGTGTAGGCCTTATGGTCTTGGCAAAGCAGATTGGACGTAAGTATGAAACTTTTTATTTTATTCGCAAGTTAAACTTCAGTTTAACTTTAAGCGCGTTTTTTCTCGAAACCACGTTTTCCAAGTTTGCAGAAGTGCTCCTACATGCCCTAAATGAGCAATCGTTATGAAATTTGGCAGTGACGTGTAGGGCAAACGTCTTCATTAGTGGAACGTTTTTATTTTATGAACAAAAAACTGCAAAAAATTTTGGTAAAAAACTAAACTTTGCCTTCGATCGCTCACGATTTTTTTATTTTTCAATTTTTCTTCTTGATTCTAGTTCGTCTTATACATGGCTGATGTACAAAGTAAAAATATGTTCATTTCTTTTGCTTCGGATCACTTGTCCAGGACTTAGGGCTTCCGCAAGCAAGGAATATCATGTTTTGTTAAACTTTAAAAAATATTATCATGTTTAATAGAGACCGCTCAGTAAACATACCAAATTTCATCATTCTATATTTTATATCTTTTGCATAAAAAACTGGTAAAGAATCAAACATTTTTTGGCTCAAGAAAGGAGAAACCTCCATTAAAATCGAAGGGTTTTTATTTTTTCATTCCTTACCGATCCACTTGAAGTCGTTGGGCCAACATGCGCCAATCGTTGCCTCGGACACTCGGTGGATCGAGGCACTGGCATAGTTGTCGCCTGAGAGTCTTTGAAAATCTGCCAAAAATCAAGGTCCAGACAAAAACAAACAACGGGTACATCTGTTGGGTGAATGAAACGTCTCCAATGTGGATGGATCGATCATATTTATCATCACGGAAGAGCGTTACAAAATCCTCTACACTGACGGAAAATCAACTAGATGCGTCTGTTTGATTTTTTTTTTTATTTGAATTAACTAAACTTTCCGTAAAAGCAAATTTTTCCTATTGCATTCCATTATTAAAATGATTTATTTCAAATATATTTATTTATTCAAATCAAGATCTATTTAATATCGTCTAATAACTAAATATTGAATCTGTGATTTGGTTTCATCTGGTAGTATAAAACAAAAGAAATAGACGGAAAAATGGTACACGATTCAGTCTCTCAAAAAACTAATGGCTTCGTTTTCATTAGAAGACTGTTGTATTATTCTGCAGTTGCGAAAAATGGTTAGTCTTTCTATACACAAATAGTCGCGCCTGTTAATAAAAGGCATGACGATACCTTTCATTTTTTCCAAATAACAGCCTTGTTAGTGAAAAAAAAGAAAAATAATTTAACTTTTTTCCACCGCACTTTTACAATCCTTTCTCGTATTTGTGCGATATATCGTATTTTATCTTCATTTATTAATTTGAATATATTTAATATTCAAAAAGAATAGCTTGAACAAATTAAAAAAAAACATTGAACCAAATAGGGTCTGGTAGGCCGCGAGACAAGGAAAAACTTATTTGATTTAAATAGATCGTATTTAAATGAAATACTTTTTTTTGGCAGTATACCTAAAAGTTCTCGGTACAACCGCGTCGTTCATCCGGCTGCCATTTTTTCCGCGACTAACGATGACACTCGTTTCCGTTTTCTCCGGTTTCCGAATTCCCGGCGAGCTACGACGTTTCGTCGTTAAATCGAGATCGATCCTCAATACGAGACCGTTCTCCTCGAAACCGCGTTGCGAGGCTCGTAACTCAAAGCCCAATCTCAAATCGCTCGTTATTCGCTCGATCTTGAAAGTTCTGCATGGGCTGGTCTTGCTGGACGACCATACGAGTCTGTAAGGGACTTCCTGGCGATCGGTAAAACCGCTCTCGCGATCCTCGAGGTCAATGCTCAGTGGCGCACCACTGGCTCGATAACTCAAACTTCCACGCTCGATCAAATTGCCACCTATGTGACGTTCCTGTAACGTCAAAAGTCCGCGAGGTTCGACGCAATTCTGGAACTATGTATTCGTTTGATTGCACGTAAAGTGCACTTGGAGCAAAGTTGGGCAGTTGTTTGCAAATGTGGCACAATAAAACCCGATCGAAATCCAATGAAACACAATTAAGCATGAATGCGAAATCAAATAGGAATTTTGGTGACTCAACATATGCGAGAGTCATCAAATCCCTGTAAATACTTCACCGACGTGATTTGCGACCTTCATAGAAATTAATGAAAATTTGATCGAAAGAGATGAAATATATCTACTATATTGAGAAGACGCGTTGCTGCACGAGGCAGTGTTGGTCGTCGACGTAGCATGAGAATCATCAGCTACAGGAAGTGACTATAAATGAACATACTGGAAAGACATATTTCTAGGTCCGATAATGTCGCTATCAAAATTAGGGTCAGGCTACTGTGAAAATAAAAAAAATCGTTCTTTGCTTGAGGCAACGCAAATTGAAGAGAAAGGTGCATGGGAGAAAGAGGAAGGTGCAGGAAGGTGCAGGAATCGCAGATTGAAGGACAACTCATGATTACAACGATATAACTGCTAGTAAAACTTTAAACGTTTTCCCTTGCAAATATTTCTCAGGGATACGTAAGATCCAATCGGTTCCCGATCGGGATATCGTACGGATTCCCTAGAAGGGGTATCCTCATCGGAATCCAGATGGCGCCCACTACGTACCATACGGCGGAGACGTGGTGGAAAGAATTTGAAATACGTATTTCAAATGCGTATTAAAGACATTTTTCTTAGTAAATTAAGTACATATTTTCTCATCTCAGAACGATCTCCATTTAATTTAAATATAATTACTTAGAATAAATAACCTATATCACATTTCTCCAGGAAATATGTCTTTCGAGGTCTATATATTGTTTTTTCGAAATTTTTTATTAAATCTAACGAACTTTGTTCGAAATTCTGTTATTGAAATATACAAGTTTTGACAGTTATACTGTAGCACCAATTTTTACTTCTCAATTTTACCAATCTTTTTCAGATCTTTGAATAAATTATTTCGGAAAATGTCCAGCGTCTCCATCTGATACGGATCAGTATCGCCTAATGATTTTTACATTCGTCCCTGGGATCCGATTTGACATCGAACTAGATTTTGTTCGAGAAGTTCGGGATTCTAGACTAGATCTTATGCAATGTTTCTATTTGAATTCTGACTAGAGTCCTTAATAGTTCCGGATTAGGATCCTGGCTGGCATCCGATTTGCAAGCGTTACATTTCGTTCCCGGATCCGATCCGATATCCGTCTGGATCCCGATTGAGAAACCAGGATCCTAGTCAGAATCGTACTGTATACATGACAATATTTCTGCACGGGTTTTTCTCGAAACTATGTTGTTCAATATGGTTTACACGATTTTTCGACATCCAATGAACGGATGGCCTTGAAATTTTGTTCACTTATTCAGTGTAATAATAGTTTCGTCTTGACCGACATTTTTCATCTAAACATATTTTTTTCATTAGTTGTTAACTTGTCATTTCTCCTCGAAAAAACGAGAAAAAAAGCAAACTTGTTTTTTTTTTTCATGTTTGAAAAACGATAACAAAAAAAGCTCGATCAAGTCTTAGCCAATATTATCTATTTCAAGAAAAAAAAACTCGTTTTTTCGTTTCAGATTAACCAGAAATCCAAAATCAAGTATACCGTTGAGCTTCTCACGTTCAAAGGTCCTTCACGAGATTATTCATAACCTCTTTAGATATCAATATTTAAAAATGAAATTTGGTAGACAACTTTGTTAATGTACACAGAAATAAATGACCAAACGAAATTTCAATCATCTTACTTATTCCGCCAAAATTAATATTTTCAAATAACCCTGATTTTCGGGACGTCACAGTAGCCTAACCTCTTAAGCTCCCAAACGCAATGAACACCAGTACGAGTTTTCTAACCTGTTCGTCAATGACCTTGAAAGCTGCTCTCGTGTCTTCGACAACGTGGCATCTGACGAGATCCCGATCCTTCGATTCGTAGACAGCTATAGAAACTCTCTTAACCGCCAATCCAGGCGCCACGACGGAACTTTCGCCTGCAATGACGTAGGCTCCAGGTGTCTCGGTGACGAGAAAGACACCGGCATGATCCAATTGAGCGAAGGGTTGCCCCGGTAGATTCGTCGGTTCGCCACCCAGGGTGAGTACCTTGCGCCATTTCGAGGTAACCGAAGCAGACGAGGTCGAGGAGATGGTCGAGGTCGAGGAAAGCGATGAGAAGCCGTTGCAACGAGCCTCAAGATCCAGATCGCAGTGCCAAACGCTCAATTCCCAATTTCCGGTCCTCAGCTCGGCGCAGTGTTCAAATTGGAGGATCATCGGCTTGACGAGCTCAAGTTTTGATGGTCCGCAAGCTACGACAC
Organism: Ophion ventricosus; assembly: GCA_963932345.1. Taxonomy (NCBI): domain Eukaryota; kingdom Metazoa; phylum Arthropoda; class Insecta; order Hymenoptera; family Ichneumonidae; genus Ophion; species Ophion ventricosus. The sequence continues at coordinate 35,107,188 of OZ010715.1, read as the reverse complement.
CCGAGAGCAGGGTCATTGTTGACGGTAGATTTGGCTTGAGGCAATCTTCACCGAGAACTGCGAGGTAAAGATTCTGTCGACAACCGCGCGGTGCTGCACCTTCCGGTACGGACATGGACACACCAGCTTCCGGTACGACCAGAAGAGCGCCTTGTTCGTCAATGCTCGCTTTAACCACCGAACCACCAGCACGTTCACTCATCACCTCCTCCGACGGATCATCATCAAGGTTCTCGCTCTTTTTTTGCGGCTGCTTTTTCTCGCTCTGCTGCCTCGTTCTATCCTGATCATCCTCGCTTATCACCAATTTTACGCTTTCCGTTGATTCGTTGTCCTGCTCGTTGGCGGAATTCTTCTCAGTGCCCTCGGTCCTCCAATTCGTTCCAACGGATGGCAAAAAGACTTGACGAACCTGACGACGATAAGATGATATCGGGGATTGCGAGACCTTCCGCGGCGAGGCAATCTCCTCGATGTCCGAGGACACTCGAGTACGTTGCGAAGCCTTGCAGTTTGAACGAGTCGAACGGCTTCCCGCTGATGAACTCGGCGATGGACCGGTCGTCGAGGGTAAAGACAATTGGGGCACGTCGTAGTGATGCTCGGAGAACGACCTGACAATTACGTTTTCACTATCATCACTTATTCGTTATTGTCTTCATTCCATTGTTGGTAGTCTCTTCGTTCATGATGATCATTGGCAGTCTTTTTCTGCATTCGATTCACGTGGTATAGTGGGCGCAACAATATTTCTACAGCTCTAAAACGATAGAGTGTTGATTCTTGCGTGGACTAATGTTCCCAATACGGCGTCTCATTCAAGAGGCACGAACGTTCGGAAGATCAATGTAGAGCCTTGTGGAATCTTGTGAGGCATTTTTACGGTTCCGTATTTCCAAACAAACCCAAAAAAGGAACTTCATTACAGCCTTACAGTTTCTACCGATTTGAGTATGAAATTTTTCTAGTAGAAGCTTCAAATGGGGATCTCGATTAATACTTGGCAAAATCTTGGAACACATATTATTTTGGATTTTTTTTTCGATATACGGAAAATGGAGGCAAATTTTTTGTCTCCAGCGCACACCATTGTGTGGGGGTTTATTCAGCAGATTTTTCGAAATGAGATTGAGGTTCCAATTAACATTTTTAATTTTTGAGGCCCGTTCGTGAAATATCAAGCTTTAACCCCAGAACTCATGTACGGGTTAGAAATCTACCCCAGTCGGATTTTTAAGTTCGCTCCTAAGCTACCACATTTTAAAATGTGCCCAGCCTTCAAAATACGTTCTCCGTCCACAAAATTGCATTGTTTAGGATTGCTAATAGCCCAATCACAAATTTCACGGATCGCAATTAATTATATACTATTTTCTCAATAAACGAAGTGAAAAATATACGAAAAACCCCTGCAAACAATTTTTTCGTTGCATTTCCATTGACTTTGTCCGTATTTTCTTCATTTTTTATCCCAAAATAAATATACTTTCCGAACGGAATATAATTTAACTAATTTTTTTTCCATAAGGGCAATGCTTCTTCTTTAAAACGCCGTGCCACAGTTCAGAATCTGTCAATTAGAAAAATAATAGATCTTTTTTATTTAAGAAGTACAATTTTTGCTGATTTTCGGCCTATGTAGCGTTTGAACGGGGTTTTCACTAAATAAGTTTAAATAATATCGAATTTGCCTCAAACCATTCTCTTCCTCATCGGAAAACTCAGAGATTCGTGTACTGATGTTTCTCTTTACTGCTCAGTGAAGCGGTTGTGCCTATAAGAAACGCGTGGAGTGGGTATCTGCCCCAATTTTCAGTTAGAAGGTAGAAAAAATAAAACACGCGTTCTGGGGTTAGGCGCAGTGCCACACGTCTCCGACCACTTCGAAATTTAGAAATAACTTTTCTCCCAAACGGAACAATCAATTGGACTGAAATGTGTTGTGTGCATGCAGGACGCTTGCAACGAGGGGATCGGCCTCGCCATTTTCCCAAATTTCGAAAAAAATGTACAGTTTGTGGTTACCATTGGAGAAATTGTGAATTATTAACCATTGCAACGCATTTTCGGTATTTTGACGAGAACGATCCTCTGGAGCGTGAAAAAGCACACATTTTAAGCTTTGTTTAACTTGTTTTCACGAACAAATGGCGGAGAAAAGTCACTTTGAAACTTTTTACATGAATGTAGCAAAAATGTACCAACAAAGCTCGAAATATTATCTACCGTCACGAAAATTTAGTTCATATGTTTTCTCACTAGCGGCGCGCAACTCGCCTCGTTCCGTTTAAGGCGGTGGCCACAGTCTATGTTACTAAATATATTTCGTGCAATGTGTACTATTTATGTGATCAAGTTTATATTTTTATATAATTTTTTAAATTATGTAAATAAAATAAGATTTCAAGTATCGTATGATCTAGGAGTAGATCACTGATTGCTACGCCATCCGTCGGCAGTGGCTCGTAGCTAAAGCCTGCGGGATTTGCACTACCGACGTAACGAGAGGCCAGACCGAAATTTTCTGGCGTGTGGCACATGGCCTTAAACAAATGCTGACCTTCAACATTGATCAGCCGAAACGTTCGCGGCTCATTAACGACATCATAGCTGCAATAGTTCTGATCGTGTATTCCCATGCAAACGGCAGATCGGTTGTTCCATCAGCTGGCAATCCTAGCAAGGTGGCATTCCCCGGAAAAAGGTTGACACGAGCATCGAGCATCGAAAACGCAAAACTAACCTCGGCATTCTCGTAACCTCAGTCTCGCCTCTGGCATGATGATCTTGCCCAGTAAGTACAACGCGTTCGCCCCTCGCGACTACCGTTTTGCCAAGATTATTGGCATGACGAAAGTCCAGCCTGGCGACACCGTAAAGTGCATTCATTCGTTCCTTACGTCGCATCAGACGTACGACGAACAGTGTGGCGAGCCCGAGAACGAGAAGGGCAAGGGTAAGTGAGATCCAGAGTGCAAGCAAGTTTTTCTGATCGATAGAGGTCGTCGCTGAAAAATCGTAATCCAAAACGATCCAACGATACGTTGAGAGAGAAAGAGCGAGAGAGATAGAGAGAAGTAGCAGTGGCGAATCAGCGGAACAAAGTGCAGTTGTATGTAATTAAAAGAAAAAAAAACTAGAAAGATGTAATAGAGGTGCACTTACCCTCTTTGAAAACCCGAGGACCGTCCTGACTCAATGCTGCATCCGAGGGAAAAGATCAGAACGAAATACGTCATCGTACGTTACTGAACATAAGTGATCAAACGCATTCGTTCGGCGTAATGACGACGAGTCAATTGTTAATTGCAACAAAAATTCTTTACTTCAGCATGAAAAATATATGGATGTAATCAAGCGTATCAAATCGCCACTTAGTGGAAGATCAAATCAGAAGATCAAAAGATCATTCACAAGATCAAAAGAGCAATAAAAAAATCAATCACAAGAGCGAGAAATCAATCGCAAGATCAAAAGGTCAGTCGCGAGATCAAAAGAGCAATCCAAAGATCAATCACAAGAGCAAAATATCAATCACAAGATCAAAAGATCAATCACAAGATCAAAAGATCAATCACAAGATCGAAAGATCAGTCACAAGATCTAAAGATCAAATAACAAGATCATAAGAATAATCGCAAAATCAAAAGATCAAGTCACAAGATCAAATCGGCATCGAATCACCAGTTGGTGAACCATCGTATTGATTTATCTTGAATCTTCGCAATGTTCTTAATATTTTGGAAATAGAGTTGAGCGCCCCGATATTTTTAACAAGAAACTCAATGAAAAGATCATTCGAAGAAGAAAGAAAAGTTATTTTGGCACCAGCTAATCAATGGCCTCCGAAAGACAGGTCTCTTGAGAATATAAAAACTGGATAAGTTCTTTTCACAAGGTCTCTACATCCTTAAGGTTACACTATTCTTTTTTGGCCATCAGATAGATTATAAAACGCCCATTTAAGGAGTTTCGATACCGATCCTTGGCTGCAAGAGTGGGGTTGAAAATACAATGAGTTTTCGGCTAGCTGCCAACTTCTTGCCAATAAAATTTCATTTAAAAATAAATTATCACTCAATAAATTATAGGATAATTTATTGACTCATAATATTGTTGAAAAATATTTCCCAGCCGGGGAATGATATTAATGGTTATCATTTTTGTAATTAAATAGAAATATGTTGCAATTTTATTCAAGAATAAACGATCAAGATGGACTTGGCAACAGCGGCAGTTTCTGCCATTGTCACGACTGACTATCGCTAATGTGTCACACCGACCGAGCAGCCATGAGTGCGAGAGCGACTTACAGATTTTTAGTGTTCCCCGAAACGGTTGATATTTCAGAAAAAAAAAGAAACAACCTCCGCTCTGTTGAATGGCGAACAACGTCTTTCTAATCATTTGCTCGAAATGTGATCCGTCCGTGATCTTAAAATCCTACTGAAAAAACTTGGCAGTAGGATTTTTATCGACCGGACCCTCGGAAAAATACGTATAAATCTTAAAATTTATTTTCACGCGATTATTGAATATATAAAATCATTTTTATTTCCCACTAGTGCATCATAGTTTTATGAACAAATTAAAAAGGAAACAAATAAAAAAATGGCGGGATATAAGTTGTCTAGTGCGATCCTCTTTTCAAACTGGTGGACAAAATATCTCGAGATCTATTCAACCGATTTTGATGAAATTTATACCACATATTCTTTATAATATTATCGAGGATGTAGCATGTAATTTTTTTTATAGGTTGCCGCATTCATTTTTTATTCATTATTAAAACTCAACATTTTCGTAAGAATCAATTTTTTTTAAACAGCTGTCATTTATACAAAAAATTATTTAACAAAAATTTTCCCTATGCCACACTTTAGGTATTACCTTTCTTTACAAGAGAATGTAATTTTATTTAAATTTTTCAGAGAATGCCTAACAGAGAAAAAATTCCACCACCGGCAAGGATTAAAAAAAAACATCCACTAGACAATTCACATCTCCGCCATTTTTCAATTGTTTTGTTTGTTTTTTTTTATTAATTTGTTCATGAACCGATAATGTATATGTGAAAAATAAAACTTATTTCATATAGTCAATAGTCGCGTGAAAATTTGTATTTATTAATCATCTAAAAAAACTTAGCTCGACGCTTGGGCTAGGGTAGGGAGGGGCATGTCGAGCAGTTTGGTAAGTTGGGCAATAGAAATATTTGGAAACCTAAGCATCGCACGCGGGTGCATCAAATGGTGGAAAGAGAGGTATGGAGGAGGGGAACACATGGCGCCATCGCCCGTTGCCATGTGGCGCACGAGACGGTAAGATGGGACGTTGCATCATTTTTGCACACAAACGTAAAAAAAAAACGTGACTGAAAGATTTTCTTCTACCATTGTATGAGAAAAAATAATTCAAAGTTCATTGCAATTAATGTTAATGCTTCAAAAGCTAACTAATTAACAAGCACCTGTTGGTTTATAACTGCATTGCACCAAATTGTGTTGCATACGTCTGATTTTTTAATGCAATTTTTACTTTGCCCAACTTACCTCATGCTCAACTTAGCCCACTTTTGGGGCAGTTTGAGCAAATATGGCCTTAGTCATTCGAGAGCGATTATCTGTGAAACAATAAGGATAACAGGAATTTTGTCTATAGACTTTTTTTCCCAGATAAATTTCCTATTGACTTAAGTAGGTTTGATTTTTATACGGCAGACTAAGGAATTACGGGGCGACAATTCCAAACTTGCTCAACTTGCCCCTCCATACCCTATCTCCGGATCTTTCAACCATAATCACATAGCACATGTCAATTTTCCAGTCTCAACAGTCCTGAAGGTTCCAGCTTTAACAGTCCAGGAGTCTGACTGTTAAAGCTGGGTCATCGACACGTGGCATTACTGCCGGATGATCGGCAGATAGTCCAATTGTCAAACTGACATAAAAGTCTCAAGCAACGAGGGTTCCGTGTCGTCTTTCGAGCCAGGGGAGCCGAAAAACACAACGGAATCGCCTCAGGGTTGGACCTTTACGTAACGCAAATGATACGGGACCAGAAATGTCAGTCGGTTTTCTCGCTATGACTCACCAGCGCATCGATCGTTGAAGCACTCCTCGACAACGACGTCCTTGCCGGGACACACCCGTCCCCCGTCGCTCGGCGGTGGATCGTTGCAGGATCTCTTTCGCACCCTCGAGCAATCGGGACCGCAGGACGACCAACCTGACCACGCTGACCATCTGCCATCGACCGCTGCAATTACCGACCCGAGCGATGTGTTCACGGAGACGAAAGTTTCAACGCGACAGTTAAGTGGATCTATATCTACGTGTCGGTCCTTTTCGCTTCAACTATTATATGGGTTCGTTGGTTGTGTCAGGGTTTGCATGAATTCCGGATTTTCGACTTTCACCACTTCGTTATGGTGCTACGAAGCAGACTGAGGGTAATTTGTGCACGCGATACTGTAATCTACGAAAATGTATGTAATTTAAGGGGTTTGCGTGAGAAATTTCAAAAATACAATTTTTTCATGGCAGTCATCTGTAGCTTGGGGTCTTAATTTTCATTTGCAGCGAAGGGTTTGTAGAAGTTCCAAAAATCGACCAAGTTATGACGATTTTTGTGAATGGTTAAACTGCCGAAAAAGAATTGATTTAAATAGGATCTATTTAAATCAAATAGATTTTTTCCTTGTCTCGCGATCTACTATAACACTGTTTGTTTCAAACTTTTTTAAAATTTGTTCAAGCTATTCTTTCAAATATTAAATATATTCAAATTAAATAAATAAAGATTAGATTGAAATTAAGAAAATAAAGATAAAACACGATATATCGCACGAATACGAGAAAGGAATATAGGTTCATGACACAAAAGTGCGGTAAATTATTTTTCTTTTTTTTTTTCACAAACAGGGCTGTTATTTAAAAGAAAAAGAAAAGTGCCTTTTATTAACAGGCGCGACTGTATAGAAAGAGTTGAGAACGAAAGTTTTGTGTAAACTTTACATTTAATCCTCCAGGTGTACCATTTTTTCTATTTTCAACGTTCTTAATATTTCTTATGAATAAGTTCAGCATTTGGATGTCAAAACACTAAAAATTCTTGGCTCATATTTTTCAGATCAATATTAAAATCGTTGGGTTTCCCACAAACGGACAACTGCCATAAAAACCTGGAAGACCGCACCATAACATTGCCATTTTTCAATATTATTTAATGAAAAAAATTGTTTAAACAGTTCAATTAGGTAATAAATCCCAACTAAAGTTCCATCAATGTAAAACGTCTTGTACCCTTAAAAAAAAATTATCCATCTTGGCTATTTTTTCGTCATCGACATATACCCCCCCCCCCCCCCCCCCGCTGATCCCTTAAATAATAATAACTTCATTGCTTATCAATATATTTCAAGTAAAAAAAAAATTCCAACTTGGCAAGACTATGTATGAATTGTGTGTAAAATCTCGACCACTTCGTCCCTATGCTGCCATCAGAAAAATAAAATAAAAAATCGACTTGTTTTTTTATCTACTCGGGTATGAATATCGTTCGTACGAGGATCATTCGAAAATCAGCCGGTCCTATTTGATTCACCACTACTATTGCGTGGGATTCGTATCGTACCTGGACAAGAGGGACTGCACTCCATCCTCTGGGTTGCGGGACCAGGACAAGTTTGGCCTCCGTTTAACGGCGACGGATTCGAGCAAGTTCTGGTACGTCTTTGAACCCCCCGGCCACATCGCACACTGCAGTCGGACCACCCGGACCAGGACGACCAGCCACCGTTCACTGCGCAAATTTATATACATACACACACATATATTTATGTACGAGCTGCGTAAATTAAGTAATGAGATTGGCAACGTAGCATTCGATCTGGCAACACTTGGGACGCGGGATTTGGAGGGGCGGCAAGTGAACATGTGATACCCCTTCAGTACAAGTTTCAACTCGCTAGAGTCATTTGGTTGTCCGTAGCGATATTTTTTTCGTGAAACAGTTTTTTTTAGTGCTTTCCAAAAATGAGTGGCATCAATTTCGAGCAACGGTGTGCTATCAGGTTTTCCTTCAGACTTGGGCACAGTGCAATGGAAACTTTTGCAAAACTTCAGCAGGCCTACGGAGAGAGTGTTTTGTCAAGGGTCCCGGGTTTTCCGGTGGTTTAAGGCATTTTCAGAAGAAAGAGAGTCGATTGAAGATGAACCACGCAGCGAAAGGCCTTCATCTTCACGAACCGATGAAAATGTCGACAAAACGCACAAGATCCCGGATTCTCTTACAGATCGACGAATAAACTGCAGCAGGCATTTAGCCAGAATTACATAGTGAAAATCCTGCCGACATGAGCCGGAGTACAGTATCCCGACGTCTAAAGGCTGTAGGACTGATTGGACGCATTGGTGTAAAAAAACCACTCACCAGCAGAAAGAATAAAAAGGCGAGATTGAAATTTGCAAAAAAATATAAGCATTGGACAGGATCATATTGGCGGAAAGTGCTTTTTTTCCGATGAATCAGAATTTCAATTATTCGGAAGGGATGTTTGGAAGTACGTGAGACGTCCAACAGGTACCAGATGTCAACGTAAGGTATCAAATTCCTACCGTAAAACACGGTGGTGGGAGCATTCAAGTTTGGGGAGCATTTTCTGACGACGGAATTGCGTTGGTCCGCTGGTAGAAATTCAAGGCAATACGGACGCTACAATGTACAGAAATATATTGCAAGACCATATGCTCCAACCTGCAATGAAAAAAATGCCGCGTGGTTGGGTTTTTCTTAACTATAACGACTCCAAATATGCTTCGCGTCTTGTAAAAGATTTTCTTCAAAGACGAAAAGTGCTTTCTCGACTCGCCATCGCAATCACCGGACTTAAATTCGATTGAGCATTTGCGGCAAGACCCAAAATATCGTGTTGGAAAAAAAAGTCACTCTAACAAGACGGAATTGTGGAATCCTTCGCGACACGAGTGGGAAAACTTGCCACAAGAACGCATCTCACAATTAATAGCGTCCATGCCTCGTCGATGTGCCGCAGTTATCGCTGCTAAGGGCATGGCACGTGAAGAACGTCGAACCGCGTTTTGTTATATTTAAAAAAATTTGTTATGTTTTTCATACGCAATAGTGTGTGGCCCAATACTTTTGCACATTTTTGCACTTTTCTTTAAATAAACAGTCATAGATAATCAAATATTTAAAAATAATACCTATCTATATAATTAATTGTTTTCAAATATAAGTGAATATATTATATGTTGTCATAACTCGTTCATTTTTTCCTCACCGTCGTACTTCAATGCAATATGCCTGAAAAATAAAGATGGCTCAAAACTTTTGCACGCAAATATCACTTGGTGATTCACTGGAAATTCGACACTCAACTCCCACAAGTATTAATTTTAGCCAATCATTAAACGCTGTTTTCCACATCTTTTTTCGAAACGAAATCAATGCTTTTTCTTTCCGAGTGACCTTGGAGGACCTTGACACGTCAAAAAAAAAATAATAATAAAATGGGTATTTACGCGGAACGAGTAATTTCGGAAAAAAATAATAATTTTGATCGATCTACGCGTTGAGAATGTTCTCCGTTAAGCGTATAACATTTTTTTTTCTATTACAATTTCTAACTGCACCAACAGAAAATTTTATTGATATTAACTAGATGCGTTTATTTGTTTTTTTTTTTATTTATTTGAATTAATTAGATTTTTCGTGAAATCAAATTTTTCCTATTGCATTCCGTTCTTGAAATTATTTATTTCAAATATATTTATTTATTCAAATGAAGATCTATTTAGTATCGTCTAATAACCAAATAATTTATTTATTCCTAATGAATTTGTGATCCGGTTTCATCTGTTCGAAAAACAATTTAGCTGAATCCACCAAAAGGATCTATTTAATTTTTTTACATTTAAATTAAATCGAATTTTCGCAGAGTCAAACATTTTTATATATGATTGAATTAATGGCCTATCTTTATTGCAGGAAATACTTATTTGATATAAGCTATTGACCAACGTTTCGGTTTTGTTTGGGTTGACAAAAATATATATTCGAATCAAATAGACGTTTATTCAAACTAATAAAAATATTTTTATTAAAAAATATTTCCCATACGTTCAAAGAAAGAATGTTTTTGATTCGAATCTTCATTTATTTAATTTAGATACATTTAATATTTAATAAGAATAGCTGGTACAAATAAAAAAATATATTTGAAACAAATAGGATTCAAATAGTTCCAATTTGAATTTAATTTTTTTGTTGTCTGTAGATCCTTTGTAGCGTCGCGTTTTCGAGTGTATAATTTCTAGTAACTCACCGTGTATATGTTTTTTCCACTTGTACTCTCTATACATTTTCATAAAACACGTTTCGTAAGCGTTTCGTACTCCTATAAAATATTAAGTTGAAAAAAAAAAATGAGTTCCCGATTCGTTATGTCACTTTTCCGATAACTATTGTCGGATCATTCTCGTCGATAATTACCAGGTGTACAAGTATGAAATGCGGATTTCAGACAACAGATGGTACACCAATGCAGTTTGTGCTATAAAAATTTGACACTGCGCCATTTTTTTCTATCATCAACAAGTGTCAGACGCGCACGCGTGATAAATTGGAAAAGTGTGTGCATAATGTTGTGTTGTTGTGTTCAATATGTCGAAATTTATACCGAACAAAGAGCATTCGCGGACAGGATTAATTTTTTGTTTTCATTTGAAGAAAACTGCTGCTGAATCATACCGATTAGTTCGAGAGGCTTATGGTGAACATGCTCCATCGCAAGATACGCGTGAACGATGGTTTCGGCGCTTAAAAAGTGGTGACTTCGATGCTGCAGACAAGGAACATGGAAAACCGCCAAAAAATATTATGAGTTGTTAAAACCTGGGGAAAGGGTTAATACTAAACGTTACCAACAACAATTGACCGATTTGAACCGTTCGCTGCTTGAAAAAAGACGAGAATACCGAAAGAAGCAATACAAAGTCATTTTTCTTCATGACAATGCTCCATCACATACGGCAAAACCGCTTCGCGACACGTTGGAAGCACTCAGCTGAGAAGTTCTACCCCATGCGGCTTACTCACCAGACTTGGTTCCTTCCGATTACCACTTGTTTGCATCGATGGGTCACGCCCTTGCTGAGCAGCGCTTTGGTTCGTACGGAGATGTGAAAAAATGGCTCGATTAATGGTTCGCAGCAAAAGGGGAAGATTTTTACTGGCGTGATATTCACAAATTGCCCGAAAGATGGGAAAAAATGTATAACAAGCGATGAAGCATACTTTGAATAAAGCACTTTTTATCATTCTTCCGAAATTAACGTGTTTTTTTTTTAATCCGCATTTCATACTTGTACACCTGGTATTTTTCGAGTGTTGCTCCGAAAAAACTGTACTTTTGAAAACATACCGTAAACAGTGAGAACGGCCGGTTCGCTGGGTCTTCGAGCGGCCAAATTCTCAGCAACGCAGGTGTAATTCGCCTGATGACGAAGCTCCGCGACACCAAGCACCAATTTTCCCTCTTCCGCCGATTGATGAAGATCTATCAATGAGGACGATATCTCGTTTCTCGCGGGTTCACCGATTGGACCGGGCTCGGATTTCGTCGCGAATGTCGAGGTAGCTGCGGACTCGATTGGCGATCCATTTTTTAACCAGTAAATCTTTGGTCGTGGTACACCCAACGGCGGAACGCATCGCAATTCGACGTTTCTGCCAGCCTCGATCGACAACGAGTACGGTGGAGACAAGAAGTGCTTCTTCAGATCTGTGTGGGGCCCAAATAATTTCTTTTTCACGAATATTTCGACGTTTAATATTGCTGCTAAATCATTTCTGAAGGCTGGGAGCAGAAACGAAGTTCCTGTGCTAATGTGACGTCACCAATAACAACTTATTGTAGCAAAATATTCATGATGTGTACGCATGAATATCGCGAAAAATTTCAAGTATACGGTACATAAACGTAATTATTATTGGATAAACTTACGAAAAACGGAAACCGAATTTCGATATGAAATTTGGCATATACCTTCGTTTTAATGTTATAAGACTTGTCTTAAAAGAATTTTTGGCGACTCGCAATATTTACCGAGAAATCGAAATTTTGAAATCTGTTACTTCAGCCCGCTGAGTATATCTATATCTTCATTTGAAATACGCTCCTACTGTATAGCTAACAGGCTCAGTTCTAGCTATACCTAGAGGGTGTCTCAAAATGACCTGACATTTTCATTTATTCATGAAACGTATTATTTATCTGAAAAGTACGAATACTTTTATTTTAATATAAGGTGCAAACATGGAGGTTATGTGTGGAACACAATATCCGATAAATGGCTGCATCGTCCCTGTTTACAAACTTTCACTATTTTTACGAAATTGTCAATAACATTTTAGCATAATTGGGGACTAATTTCATTTAAGAACTGCTTCTCCAATAACTGCGTCTCCAATAACTGCATTGTTTTTGCAGTGAATTTTCACAATTTCTATGCGTTGTTCGATCGTGTAATTCTCCATGAGCAAACCTCAATACTTCCTGATGCCAGTTGTCAAAGATTAGTACTTGATGTTCGCCACAACAAAAATGGAGCACAATTAAAAATGTTAGGTCATTTTGAGATTTGACCCTTTATATATATGTTATCGCGCTCTTCTTATTGTACGAACGGTGGGGTGGGTGGAACACTGGTGTGGGCGCAGGTTACCTCGGATGTGCGTGTCGACTGGTGGGTGCGGGAAACATTAGGGTGGGCGCGGTTTCGTTCGGGTGTGCGTGTTGAATGGTGGGGTGCGTGGAACACTTCTATCGCCCATACTTGACGAAGATCCACACAAAGCGGAGAGCGCGATAACATATATAGGCATAGCCAGAGCTGAGTTCGTCAGCTATAGATATAGTAGGAGTGCGGTAAAAAAATAACTTAAAAAAATCGATATCTCCAAAAATTATGGCGCGTCGCTAAGAATCCTTTACAGGGAAGTCTTATAGCATTAAAATGAAGGTATATGCCACATTTCAGATTGAAACTCGGTTCTCACTTTTCGGAATTACACACTTATTATTTACATATACGTTTATTCGAAGGAGTTAGGATTGTCAGAATCAAGTTTGGGAATTATTATTTCAAAAACTATTTGTCTGATTTCATCCAAGTTTATTTTATTCGAAAGTATAAATATTGAGTTATATTGATAACATTTTTTATAAATATATATTGACTGGGAGCGCTGTTATTGTGGCCGACGTAAAATATGCCCCTCGCTGGCGGGCACAATGATTGCATGCAGTCAGTTGATCTGGAACAAAAATTTCAAAAAGGTTCTTGAAATGTAATGTATTTATAAAGCCCTTCGCCTGGTAAGATTTTTTTTACTCAATTATTCGTTTTTTTTTATGAAGCCAAAAAGGACGGAAATTTAGGTTCATAAACGTAATGTAAATTTTGATCAGGCGGGATTTCTTGATTTTTTTTTAATCCTATGATGCAAAAGGCTTTATACATTAAATTTTAAGAATCTTTTCAAAATTTGACTTTCGTATCTTGGAAGCAACTCCATCTACAACAAAATCGTCATCACCATCTGATGACCCCTTGTGTACGATACGACTCCTTTAGGACACATTTTTTTTTCAATACATCAAGAAATGAATTATTTAAACGTAAAATGTTAGTCTAACATCTCAAGAATCCGGTGGCAAAGTAAGTAATTAGCCGATAAGCCACTGAAATTATTGAGTTTTCGTAGTTCGAAACTTCAAACACGTTTTTTCCAAACTACATTTTTTAAGTTTGTGGGAAACATAACTTTAAAACGAGTTGACCGATCATGTTGAAATCGTACACACGACTCAATAAAACTATTACCTTGAACTTATAATTACTCGTTTATGAAAATCGATTTTGAAAAGGACTTTTTTATTGCAGAAGAAAAACGATTTTTTTTTGTGAAATTTCATTTTCCTGTCTAAAGTATCTCATTTTTTAAATTTACAAATCAAAATTCATAATTTTGTTTTACCCACTTCATCATTTGTTCCTCTGTAATTGAGAATAAAAATAAAAATCTGTAGAAAAGTTTCCAAGTTATTGCGTGAAATGTGAAATTTTCCACTGCTCCCTATAAGAACATGTGTAAAACCGTACAATCTTTGATTGCCAATATTTCGAATACACAACGGTGAATTCTATTGAAATTTTCCAGGTGATCACTTAACAGTGTCCTAAATGGGTCCTCAAAGCAAAAAAAAATCTATAGAAAACGCCTCGGCGAGACTACTACTGGGAGTACAAATTAATTCGGTCCGTTTTTTTGTGGTAAAAAATCCATTTATTTCAAAATACAAGGTATGAATAGATTAATCAAAGTATTGTTCATCGCTGGCTATTACTTTTTCCCACCTCTCTGGCAATTTTCGAATTCCATTTCGAAAAAAAGTCTCGTCTTTTGAGGCGATCCAAGTTTTGAGGCAATTTTCGATTTCTGCGAAAGAAGTGAAGCGGTGACCTGCTAAATTCTGCTGCATCCGTCGGAATAACCAGTTCTCAGAAGGAGCAATGTCCGGAGAATACGGCGGGTGCGGTAAAATGTCCCATTTGAGCGTTGCCAAATATTTTTTTACGACTTTTGCGACATGAGGCCGAGCGTTGTCATGCAGAAGAATAATTTTATCATGTCTTTGCTCGTATTCCGGCCGTTTTTCTCGTAATGCACGGCTCAAACAAATCAATTGTAGTCTATACCGATCGCCCGTAATGGAATCGCCAGGCTGTAGCAGCTCATTGGCTCATTTGGCTGTTCAGGGCGAGGCTTGTCTTCAACGCTGAAATCACCGTTCTTAAAGCGTCGAAACCATTCCCTACATGGTTTATCAGTTGGAGTATCATCACCATAAACTTCAACAAGCATTCGATGCGCTTCAGCTGTACTTTTCTTCCAATTAAAGCAGAAAAGTAAAACTTGCCGCAAATGCTGCTTAGTTAACACAAAATTTGACATATTCAACACAGTAAACGACAAGGTTTTTAATCGAACTCAAAGCGATATAAACTGAATGTTATTGACAGATGTCTAACCTCTCTGAAACCACCGAAATCGGCTGTCACTATGAAACATTCATAACAGCCAGAGCCCTCTCTTGAAAACGGACCGAATTAATTTGTACTCCCAATAACTTGAGTTGCGGGTAGTTAGCGGACCATCTCATAGATACAATGTGATGTGACTAATAGCACCAAAGTTATTAAAGTCAATTGTTTCAAAGACATTCGTTATGAAGTATGAAAATATTGCACAAATCATTCGCAATATGGCACATCTCCTGGGCAGTTAAAAAACTCAATATCATCGAGTATGAGGCTTGATACGAGAGAGAAAGAAAGAGAGAGAGAGAGAGAGAGAGAGAGAGAGAGAGAGAGAGAGAGAGAGAGAGAGAGAGAGAGAGAGCTTTCAGGAGTATGGATCATTCGGATCGGACTATAGCGTTTTTTCCCAACTTCCCTTTTTTCTTCTATTTTCTATCTTTTTAATATCCATGCCGGAAATGAATGGCAGAAAGGTTGGAGTTCCGTGGCTGACATCCGGTGTGCGTTACGGGAAAGAGGAGGCAAAAAAAACGACGATGAATAGCTCGCCGGGATACCTCAATGACGAAGGGCCGCTCCACATACAACCAACCAGCCACCCACACACACACGTACACACACAGGAAGGACATTATAAATGCGACTACGGTCCAGGGATGCGAGAGCAACGGTGATGGAGAAATAGAGCATGGTAGCACTCAGCGTTATGAGGCTATGAGAAAAATGTAAATGCGAAGGGCTTTCACGGTCGTGCTCTCTCGCGTTCTCTTGTAACGTTAAAAAAAAGCCACTCCAAGAGAGAGAGAGAGAGAGAGAGAGAGAGAGAGAGGGAGAGAGAGAGCGATGCAACAGAGTAAAGTATACGAGGCTCCGTTATATGATTTTATTGCATGTTTCTTTTTTCGTCAATTTTTTTTTTTTTCAATATCCAACAGTACACGTACTCGCGGTTGCCAATGAGCGGAGCCTCTATTATTTGTTCGTTGGAAGCCAATAGGTGGTGGGCTTTCAATGTCGTCCGCGCAATGAGATGCATCAAAGCCACGGCGAGAGTGGCGAGGCCCTCGAAAAGGATCCTAATGCGCGTATGCAACGCGAGGTACTTGGCCAATGCACTCTGGGAGCTCCTATGTATAGTAGTACCAATATGAACCCCGCGCATACTCGCGGGGTTCATATTGTTCACGAAAAATCGCACGTTGTCTCGAAGCTTACAGGTGCCGACAGCACTAAAAATGTTTTTTTTTTTTTCATTTAAGGGGTTTACTCAACCTGGGCGTTCGTAAAAATAGGTATAAGGAATTAAACATTTTTATTAACGCGACAATTAAATATATAAAAGAATTTTTCCTTTTCACAAATACAGTATAGTTTTATGAGCAAATTAGAGAAAAAAGAACGAATATATATATATATATATATATATATTTTTTTAATAACTGAGATATTAGCTAGTGACACTTTATCCGAGACACCCTCTATATACGTAGATATATATGTGAGTGACGCGAGGACGACAGACCCGAAGAACGGGACCTTTGCAGCACGGAGGCTGCAGAAGGGAAATAGGCAAACAGCATTAGTAAGCCGAGACGTGGAAGACCGTGAGTCCGATGTATGCGCACGGGGGAATTTCCGAATCTAGTTGTTTGCATTGGGTAGCTGTACTCCCCCGTATCGCGCCACGTTGCATCGATGCGTTCGCACATATGCAATATTCCGTACGGCTATACATTTTTCGACAAAACTCACGCGGTTAACTCGCCCATGGTATGCTCAAGCAACTCAAATGCAGTCGTCACTCGATTGAGAGGATTTCTCAAATCGGTTAACAAGAAGAATTATTTCTAAGAGGTGAATCTTTTGTTTTATTTTTATTTTATTTTATTTATATTTTATTTTTATTTTTATTTAACTTTTATTTAACTTTTATTTAAATTGCTATTAAAAAGTACTTTCTAGGACGTTTTGTAAACGGTTTATTTTGCTTATGAGTTTCAAATAAGGATAAAGTAATTTTTCACGGGCGCGCGAATTAATATTCTTTTTATTTTGTGACTGAATTCTACTCAATGTCTCTTTGTAAATGTATTGCTTGCTTCGCTGACAAGAATTTAATAAATTAGCTCTCCAATAAGCTTCATAACAAGCGAAATAAATTTTCATCGAATTTTGATGAAACTCACATAAATTTTATTAATAAACTTATTTTATTTTATGTTTGATACATGTTAAAAATACGTCACACCCAGAATAGCAACTATAAATACGGCTCTCCGGATTGAAATTCGCTTCTCTAAAATTAAATGCCTCTCAACTTTTCTTTTCCCAATAAATTCTTCATTTTTACTACGAAAGAAAAAAAAAATTAAATAAGGATGCGATATATAAAATTTCAATTCCATCTTTCATAGATTGTTTCTCAATGAATCTTCTCCATTGTTACAAACAACTAAATTCGAGGGTATCTCGTTTCGGCCCGTATTTAATTCGCAATCCGCTCAGTCTCAATTTTTTATCGTCTAAAAATTCTTGGTGAGTCCCAATTTGTTCTCGTCTCTATATTCTTGGTGGGTCCCAATTTTTTCTCGCCTCCAAATTCTTGGTGAGACGCAATTTTGTCTCGTCTCCAACTTCTTGGTGAGTGTCATTTTTTTCTCGTCTTCAAAGGCTTTTGATGAGTCCCAATTTTTTTACGAATTCATATTATTGGTGAGTCCCATTTTTCCTCGTCTCCAAATTGTTGGTATGTCCCAATTTTTTCTCATCTCCAAATTCTTGGTGAGTCCCAATTTTCCTCGTCCGAAAATTCTCGTTGAATCCAAATCTTTTGTACTCGTCGATTCTCCCACGCGACAATTAAGGACGAAAAAGCGCACGAAAAAAATTCATCAGCGTGCGATAAGAAAGTATTCATTTCAATTTCTTCTTTTTCCAGTCAACTTGCACAGCACACATTGTCTGCAAGAGCGCAATATGGTGGCAGGTGTAAAAGTAGTGAAATTCGAGTACTGTCTGACGTAACGTATACGGTTCCTGTTTTTTTTCTCGAGAAGAAAAAATAAAATAAAAGTGGCTCTTTCCGGGATGCATTTTCACTTCGCTCTCTCGTTCTTCTCATGGGCTTCGCATTTTCCGCAAGCGATTGCCCCGGAGTACACACTGCGCCAGGAATATATTCTTTTTCTCTCGCCGAATGGAGAACGAGAAATAGAGTGGCATCAACCGATGAAACCTCCTAATATTGTACACGTATTTCACACTCCTAGCTTTTCTTTTTTTTTTCTTTTCTTTCACGAATCTACAATGTGGCAGTTTGCCGACTCTCTTTTCTTTCCACGATACGATCGAGTTGTTTAATCCGCGTGGCTCGAAGAGAATCCGACAAAGAATTGCAATCGCTGAACGATCTGTTCGGGCCTCGACCAGAAAAATATTTCCATGCTTGAGGCTAATTGCCTTTACGAACCCGAGCATTTAACGATTAACTAATTTTCGTCTACAATTAAGTAAAAATACATCTCGGTATACTGGTAAAATTTCAAGCGAAGTTGCCGACCTTTTGACAACAAATTACGACTTTAAAAGTCGTCTAATATATGCAGCACTTTATGAAGATAACGTGCTGGCTACATTTCTATCGGATAATTTACATACTGGAAAATTCTATATGTCTGATATAAATTGCTGTAAGAATGTTAAAATTCGGAAGATTCCGTAGGGACAATAAAAACAGCGCTTCACCGAATGTTTAAAGAACATATTAATGAAAAGACTTAGAAAAATGTGACTAGCGGAATTGTTAATAACAAATAATTAAAGTTCCTTTTTTTCTTGAAAATCGAACGTTTTTTTTTCTACAGCTTGCCGTATTCGTAATTTTCAAATTATGAAAAAAGCATCCGATCATACAAGAGGCTAATTGTTATACTAAAAGTACATTTTGTCATTTTTCATTTCAGATGACTCTAGTTGCCAGAAGCTCCTACATCGATTGGCCCTCGAACAACGGTGGCACTTTGTTTAAATAATAATAACTTCATTGTTTATTAACGTTTTTCAATTTACAAAAATCTCAATCTTGGCACGACTATCTCTTAATTGTGTGTGAAATCTCGACCTCGTCAACCCAATACTTTCGGCAGAAAAAAATATTGAAAATCGACCTGTTTTTTGGGCGGTGAGCTTAATTTTCGTAGTGCGCTGCGTTTCGATAAAAGCTTTCCAGCTTTATCCTGAATACGATTGTATTTTTGTCTCCGCATATATATATATATGCCGATTCGCACAGAGTATGCCGCTTCTCTGTCGCTCGATCGGCTAGTCAATATCACGTATTCAATTTCGTATCTCGCGTGTGCGTTTCCTGTTTGCGCTCCAAATACCGATTTAATTCTGCATCCTGTTTGTCCCTACGCTCGAGATTTCTGCGTATATATATATATATATATATATATATATATATATATATATATATATATATATATATATAGCTGGAACGTTGATAGTTAAATCGACATACCGATCCTGCACCTGTGTTTATTTCAACTCTCCCTCTTTTTCACAAAAATGCACTTTTTTTAGCTACCAATCCTCTCGCCCTTTCTCTCTGCCACTACACGATTTTCGTCCCATCCCGTCTCTCCCTTCTCCGCATTCCCCTGGATAAAAAAAAACAATGCAAACTCGACGGGACAAGAATACCGTGGAAGCTTTGGAATTCTCGAGGAATTTTGTCTTTTTTTTTATTGGTATTTTTGAAAAATTCGATGTCACTGCGTTGGAACCTGGACGAAATTTTGGTTGCAAATTGTTGGTGAAGAACGCTTGAGAAAGGAAAAATAGCGTAAAAAAAGTTAGCCAACGCGAGCTTCGTCTTTTTTGTTCGCACATTAATAAAACGCTAATAGATCCACGTGATACGAAAATATAACGTGTGAAGTAAAGAATACTGTGCGTGCGAATGAGCGGATATGCGCGCCTGTCTTAATTGCATAGAATCAAAATGGTAATAGCACGTACGAAGACTGGACGTCAATTTAAAATCACCGCTTTTAATTATTATACCACGGGCGAGATAAATTTTTTACTCACACGCGACTTCTACCGTGGCGGGACGTCCTCGTATTTCCCCCGAACCCGACCACGCCACGCACTCGCAATTGAATCTTTTTTTGCCGAAATATTCCTCGACCTGATTTCTCGTTACGTTGAGCTCAACATCAACGATACGGGTGCCGGTTCTCGGGTCTACGAAGTCCTGATGGAGACCCTCGTTTCGGACACCGTTGCAGCGAAAATATACCTACGATATACATATAATAATAATAATAATAATAATAATAATAATAATAACCATCATCATCATCATGGTAATGATAGTTGCGCTGTCCGAAGCAATAAAATCTTATAATAATAATAATAATGATAATAATAATAATAAGTGCCTTGTATGGAGCAATAAAATCTTATAATGATAATAACGATGGTGATGATGAAGATCGAGCCTAACCCACCACGGTGGGTGAATGTTTTCCATTGCAAAGTAAGAAAGTGCTTTGCCCTGAGCAGTAAAACATGATTTAAAAAAATAATAATAAAAATAGTGATAATAATTATAGTCATAATTATGGCATAATTATAGTAATATTGTAAGTAGCAAATTATATCCATCAGGGTGCTGCACAGAAATCGAATTTTTTTGTCGTTGATATTTTTAAAAAATGTCAGTGTTTATAAAAAAACTTTCTTGCGCAAAGTGAGTCCTATCATTTCAAATGGAAAGATGGCACGAGCCATTTTTAGGCAGTTTTTTTTAAATTTTCCCCTAAAATAGTAATCTTTTACGTATTAAATTTTTTGGAATCGTTGACGAAAATCCGCTGATAAATACCAACAGGTGATAAGTTTCGTTGGGAGCTCCAAAAAAAAAAAAAACTCGAATTTCACTAGAGAGCAGAAACGCGCCTGGTTATTTAATTAAGCACCTACTGAAAGTGAAGTTGAAAGACTGATAACTGAATTGCAGAATGATGAAACATTAGTTGATTATTTTATAAGTTATTGCAAGAGTTTGACATGAATGTTGATACGAACGTATGATCAAAGCGCTCGAATCTGAGAGAGCAACAATTGATAAATCGATTTTCTTTACGAAATTCATATTGATCTACTTTAGAAGTTAGGTATTTCCTTTATTTCAACGTATATTCCATTGCAGGTTTATACGGATTACCTTTCTCAATTGAACCCTTCACTATCACTCCCTACCTGCATTTCGCTAATCTAACCTAATTTCCGTTGCGACCACAGCCGAAACTGGAAAACCCGTACCGGTATAGACGGCCCTTTCTGGTCGTCGATTAGGAAATACGAAAAACAATTTGGGCAGCCTCGGTCAGAACTAGGAAAATACGAAAAACAACTTGGGCAGCCTTTCCAATTGACCTGTAGGGCTCACTTTTCGCGGGTCCTTTTTGTCACCATAAATCTGTAACTTTTGCTACGGCTTACAAGAAAAAAATATTCTTTTTTTGCATTACCCTAATATATATATACATCGCGTTGCGATCGGTCTAATTGGTCCATAGTGTGTGTACCTGAAGTGCGTGGGCAGACCGACAGTGAAGGGTTGCGGGGCGGCCCTTAACGACGTACGAGTCGACCGGCTCGGCAAGGAACATCGGCAGTGAACCACCGGAAATAAGATCGACGTCACTTGCTATAGTGGCGCTCCCATAGTCCTCGTAGTCGTACTCCCCGTGGTAATTCGAATCTTCGTCCTCCTCGACCTCGTCCTCTTCCTCCTCTTCCGCCTCTTCTTCGTCTCTCGAATCCGACACTTTGGAGGATAGCGGAGGATTCGTAGAAAAAAAAATGGATAATGAAATAAAGATCTCTGACTCGGGGATAATATTTTTTGGTCATTCGAAACTTTCTGGTTTCAGGATGTTTTCCTTTGACATCTGCCTATATGTATCTTCGAAACTATGTCTGTCAGACAAAAAATTTGTCCATCAGAAGTTACACCGTACAGAACGGACCATCAGATGGTGATAAGGATTTTTTTTGTAGGTGGAGTTGCTTCTGAAATAAAAGGAAGCAACTTCACCAATAAAAAATATGGTCATCAACATCTGAAGATCCCTTCTGTACAATGCAACTTCTGTTGGAAAAATTGTTCTGTGACACCCATAGTTTCAATGATATGAATTTTCTGGCGGATTGGGGGGAGGGGGGGGGGGGGGGGGGGGGTAATTTGCTAATTTTTTTCACCCTTAGGCCCTATGTTCTAAGTGTCACGGTAATTGAGATATGTTTTTTTCATTTTTTTTTAATTACCCGAAATTTTCCCCAATTTCCACAGAAATCCACAATTATGGAAATCTATAATCAACGATGGCGAAGGAAATAGTTGTCCCAGCTTAGATGGAATACCTCATATATACAACGACATGCAAGCTGTACGTTCATGTGATGGGAATCGTAAAGTTCGCCTTAACGACGGGAACGGGAGTTTAACGTCGTGTATCAGTCAGCGAGCTCTCTCACTTAGGAATAAAGCTCGGCGCGCTTCAACCAACTTTTCTCGCTGCGTCTCAGCACGTCCGAAAGGCCGTAGGTATCTTCTTCTCTTTACAAATTACCCGCCCCCCTCCACCCCCGCTCCTCCCCCGCCGGTTACTTTATCAGTCCCGTCGGGAACGTATATATCTCATCGACGGGTAATACAAATCTTGCTGCGTCCGAGTGATTTTTTTCCCCTCGCGCCCAACACAAGACGAGTAAAAGTCACGTAAAGGTGGAACGAAAAAAAGGAATGCTCACGCGTAAGAGGATTTGTCGTAAATATCGGATAACGCGTGTCAATCGATTTCGGCAATTTTTTTTATTTCTTTTTCGAAACTTCTAATATTGCGATTACGTTATGACGTTTGATTCGATCGGGGGTCTCGCAACAATAGATTCTTTTTTTTTTAACAATTTAGGATCAACGAAAAAAGAAATGGTGAACGTCCTTTGAAAAGTTCAGAACAAGGACGACACGAAAAAAAAAGGAAATCGACGGATAACGCAACGTTAAAAACTTAACAGCTATGTTTTCCATAATTTTCTTTTGTTACAATTGGAAACTATGGATAAAATGAAATTCTTGAAGATAATATTTATGGACGGACGAATTATGGTATGTGAAAAAAAGGAAAATATGAAATGAATAAGAAAAATGGAATAAGATGAATAAATAAAGAATGAATGAATGAATGAAAAAAAAAGAATGAAATTAACGAAAAAAGAAGAATGAAGGAATAAAAAATAAGAAAATAGGAAATGAATAAGAGAAATCAGTATATTTGTTTTTATTATTATTTTTGTCGTAGCTTTTATTATTATTGATAATGTTATTACTATTAGCATTAATATTATTATGATTATTGTTATTTTTTTATTATTATTGTCATACAGTTGATTTTGCTTGACTATTGTTACGCAGTACTAATACTATAATGATTATCCTTATTATTATTATCCTTCTTATAATTATGGGTATTTTTCATCTAGAAAAAAGTACAAGCATGACATAACCAAGTGATCGTGGACACTCGAAAATAAAAAAAAATGGAATTTCTTCTCAATTACCCGAAGCGTGCACTCTGCTCCAGAGCAAAATGTTATTTACTTCGTTTCGAAGAATATTGTAATAAAAATGTTCAATCTTGGCCTCAATGAATCTTTCAAATTTGAAAAGAGCACAATCATTCTTACATCGCTTCCAAGAATATTGAAAAAAAAAAAATGTTAATCCCGGCCTCGTTGAATCTTTGAAATTTGAAGAGAGCAGAATAATTTTTATATCGCTTCGAAAAATATTATATAAAGAAAAACAAAATTCCCAAATCCCTGCCTCAAATATCAGACCAAAGTAAAATAAAAAATTTGCATTTCGCAAAAAAATTTGCAACTCCCCGCTATTCTCCCATAAATATAAAGCTTGCGTGTCTTACTTTCGAGGCTTTTGGAAATTTGTAGAAAACCGAGAAGCAGTAGAGCGCAGATTTTCAGCCTCATCGTCGGATCGCATAATTATTATTTTTTTTAAATTAATTTTCTTCCAAACTTTTCCCCACTGTCTTCGCAATCTCACACGCCGATTTTTGGATTCCTCGGGATCGCGATACTGTCGATCGGCACGCGAACGTCACGGCGAAGCCCGGTCGGCGTAGTCAGCGACATTTTCCGCAGGCGAATCAACCACTCGCTGCACTTAAGCCCCGCGTCCGCGCACAGGATGTAAAAAGTCGACGAATCCGAAAAAAAAACAAAAAAAAACGTTACCAGCTGCACGCTTTACACGAGAAATCCAACCGATCCCATCCCGCACCGGTCAAGTTCTTCGCGCCTTCGGAGGCGCTTCGATTTCTCGCGAAACCCAAACGAACCCAAACGAAAAAAAATTCGTCTTCACCGATCATTATTCGCGTGCTTTGTTCTCACCCCCGCCACCCTCAATCATCACAATCCCCTCGTCATCCTCCACCCCCTTCACCCTGCTCCGCAAAAATTCAGTACATCCACGTCCTGCCGCCGTGTGACGACGAAAAAATTATCGCCGCTCCACCAATATCCAATTTTCCCCGTCCACAAAGCTTCCGAGCCTCCTAACGGGACAAATTTCGAAAAAAAGGATAAAAATAATTATACCATCAGAAGGAGCAATCTTGAAAAAAAAAAATTATCCTTCCACCTGACGATGGAAAAAGCCGAAAAAAAGACGAGGGGAAAAAAAAATGGAAAATAGAGATCGAGGTAATGCGGGGGAGATTGTGAATTTGAGGAGACGATAAAAGGGGGGTTGTACGAAGAGAGAGAGAGAGAGAGTCTCGATGCGGGAGATGCTCGCGGTTCGGCACGCGGTGGACGACTGAACTTGCCGGCGTGCGCGCACCTCGCTTTATATATATATATATATATATATGTGTGTGTGTGTGTGAGTATGTATGTATATATACATAAATATCTTTCTACGCACATATAAAGATATACATATGTACGTATCTCGGTTGGTCGTTTGGATATAGTCAGCCGCTTCTTCATCCCTTTGCAACTACCCCTGCGCCGCCTACACCCCCATACCGCCCCGTGGCGATGACAGTAGTGCGGCAACCTGCTGGTGATGGTGTTCGCGTCTATATAGAGAGCTCGACGAAAAGCTGCATTCGAATAAGACGCTCACGAGAGTGCGCCGAGCTATCGCAGTAACTTTCACATGTGTGCGTGTGCAGGCGGTCACAGCCTTGGATATATATATATATATATATATATATATATATATATATATATATATATATATATAGATGTGTATATAAGGAAAAGGGATGTAGAGTCAAGGGGAGACTGCGCACTTGGACTTTTCTTCTGTCTAGGGTACTCGCCCTCTCGATCAGAACGAAAACTATATATATATATGTGTGTGTGTGCATGTATGTATGTATATACGTATATATCTTTATGCAAAGCCGGAAGAACGGAAAACGCGTGCTGAGAGATGACATTCCACAGGGGCCAGTTCTTTTTTCGCAGCTACTCTTCTCGTCCATGCACCCGATGAATATGTACTTTCTTCTGTATTGTTTTTTCTTTTTTATTTATTTTTTTGTATTTTTACTTCGCCTTTTTCTACCGTGTACATGGGCCATTCCGTGCGCGAAGATTGGAGGACTTCGTGACGAGGAAGACACGTGCGAGTGGCTCCGAAGTGAGCTGGGCCTGAAATGGACGAGATTGTAGTATGAGAGGGACAGAGGAGAGGAGGGGGAGAGAGAGATTGATTGATTGATTGATTGTTTATTTATTGATGTCTTGGTAAACCTTCAGACAATGGATTGTACACTTCTAGACGTAAATCGTTTAAATATAGTGAGTAAAATCGCATAAATATAGGTTAAAATCGATATGCACCGAATGAACTCAAAGAAACATGAGTGAAAAATAAGCATAAAAAGGAGATGGAAAAATTGACTTATGAAACAAGACAAAGATGAAGTTAGAGATAATAGTAGGTAAAGCGAGGTTAGATTAAATTGAATTATGTTTATTCGTGCTTTAGGACGGAAACGTCACCAAGAACACCACCCTCGTCGTACAATAAAAGAAAAGAAAAGAATACAAGGAAAACAAAAAAGAGGCTCGACGCGAAAAAAATTAATG
This sequence comes from Ophion ventricosus, assembly GCA_963932345.1. NCBI lineage: Eukaryota > Metazoa > Arthropoda > Insecta > Hymenoptera > Ichneumonidae > Ophion > Ophion ventricosus. The sequence continues at coordinate 35,080,855 of OZ010715.1, read as the reverse complement.
ACCTTTTAAACAAAACAACATTGGGGATAAAATTTAAAACGCAAATGAACATAAATAGCAAGTGTTCAAGGATGAGGAGTGAGAAATTACAGAGCCAAGGATAGAATGACAAAGGTGAGTGCTAAGAGAGGGAGAGAGAGAGAGAGAGAGAGGGAGGGAGAGATAGAGAAGAAAAAAATTGGTCATTCGCGTTTCAATGAAATGAGATAAACAAAATAAGTAAATGTTTAACGAAATCAATAAAACAAATCTTATGAAGTACACAAAATGAATGAATAAAATGAAAAAATATATTAATTGAATACAACGAATACAATTTTAAAAAAATACAATAAATAAAATAAATCTATAGAAACAAATGAAAGTAATCAAATAATAGTTTGTAATGTGTACAATTCCTGAACAGTATGAAGCATATTTTTGTGAAAATTTAATTTCGACCCTTTAAATCTTGAGAAGACTTGGGTTTGAGTCTGTGACTGCGGGTGAAAGTTGCAGATTCATTTATTGCCTAGTTTGTCTAAAAAAAAATATTAATCCTAGCCTCGTTGAATTTTTGAAATTTGAAGAGAGCAGAATAATTATTATATCGCTTCGAAAAATGTAAAGATAAAGAAAAATTCTCAAATCCCTGCCTCATATGTCAGACCAAAGTAAAATGAAAAAATTTGCATTTTCCACGATACGAGCACTTTGGATTGAGTCTGTGACTGCAAGTGAAAGTTGCGGTTAACTCATCGCCTAGTTCGTCTCATGGAAAAAGAAAATTGCCGAACAAACGATATTTATAACGAATGAATACAAAATAAATGGAAAAGAAATTGAAAATTCTGAATTTATTTTTCGATTATTGCCACTGTTTCCTCTTTTCATTCTGTTAAAATTACGTAATTAAATTTGACATATGAGTCACTCTATAAATGATCATGAAGATTTTATATTTATTTGATGAAAATTCAATTTTGCACTTGGCTTCGTTTTCCTTTCTCCATCTCACTTTTCCTTTTATCCATTCCACCATAGAGCTGAATAAATAAAAAGAACAAAATTGAGTAATAAAAGGATAAACGGACGGAAGGAAAAATAAATGAATTGAATAAAGGGTGAATTCCAGTCAATTGAATCGCTCCGTTCCACCATGCTGCTTTATTTGCAGTGACACGCTTGAGGCAGAACGCCCTATGCGTTTTTCCCCCGCCTTGACAATATCAAAAAGTCAGAAGAACCGACGGCCCTCACTTCGCTCGTGCAGCCCGGAATTTTCTTTCCTTCGGAACCAAAGCGCAATATCCGTTCGAGTCATCATCCCTCTCAACCCCTACTGTCCTTTTGTCCCTGTCTGACGTTGGTCTCATCTACGGCTATATATATATATATATATACAGGATGATTCACAACTAGCAGGGTTCCCTTTGTGAGCATGTAGGAACGATGAAAAATTTGTCGTTCACGCGCGATTTTTTTTTCTTCTGGTATTGAGGGGGCACATCCGAAGAGACGGCCAATTCAATCAGGTGCCATTTGTTCACCAAATGGCGAAAAAAGAAAAAACAGTTTGAAGAAAGAAAAAAACAGTTGAGAAAAAATCCTACGATGCGAAGGGCTTTATACACAGTCGCGTTCGGTCCCCATGATTGCATGCAGCGGTTGAAACAAAAATTTTGAAAAGATTTTTCAAATATATTGTACCCCTTCGCGTTGTAGGATTTTTTGAAATTTTTTTTTCATCGAATGGCGCCTCATTGAAATTTACATTCATTTTTCAACCATAATTTCCGACTTTTTTGGCTTGAAAAAAATAATTGCGTAGAAAAAAAATCCTACCGTGCGAAGGCCTTTATACATTACATTTTATGAACGTTTTCGAAATTTTTCTTTCAGATCGACCGATTGCATGTAATCATGGGGACCGCCAGCGAGGTACATGTTTTACGCCGGTCGCAAAAAAAGCGCTCCAAGTCAATATATATTTATAAAAAAGAATTGCCAATGTACCTCAATATTTAAACTTTCGAATGAAATAAACTTGGATTGAATCAGACGAATAGTTTTTCAGATAATAATTCCCAAAATCCACCTATTTTTTCCGCCGTCTACTCGGGTGTGCCCCCTTAACGCAGTACTGTTGTCTAGAGCGCTCTTATGAAGGGGATGATTAGTATGGAATAACTATTAAACTGGTCTCGTTTTTTTCTGACATTTTTTACACATGTTTATTGATCCTTTAAGAATATGTACAAATGAGAAAAAAATGTATTATCATGTACTTTTGTACATTTTTTTAACCATGACTTTGACTATTACTCGGTTAATTTGATGAGTATCATTAAACGGTTTTCACCGACGTATTAGGAAAGGATAAAAAAACATATTCTTTTCAAATTTCTAGACAACAATACTGCCTTAAGGATTGAACGAAGATAATTCAATCGTATTATCCATTTGCATTTTTCATTATTACTTTCGAGCATAAACAAATTTTGGGTAATTAAATTAAATTTAAAAATGGATTAAATTACATAAATTAAATACATCTAATTAGAAAAGCATTTCCCTCCAATGACACTCAATATGCTCGGTAAGGGAACTCTTTCATCTGTGAATCACCGTATATAAATATATATATATATATATATATATATATATATATATATTTGGAAGGGCAATTCACTGTGCAAAAAGTCTCTTGCTGCGCACTGCACGCGTTACCCCTCTCGCTATTAACCAGACACGAGACTGACGCTCTTCGCAATGACGAAGAGCTTTCTCCTATTATTTGAAGGATTCCGGTAAGAGAGTTGGTTCGTTCACCCCAACCCTTACGCATTTTTGTTTTCGGGAGTTCGGTGAGAAACGCGACGGTTCATCGAGATGCACTCACTTTCCTTATTTATTCAGAGTTCAAAGCTCGGCGCTCCAAGTACGGCGAGAGGCGTCGAAAAAAGTGCAAGGGACAGTGCAGGAGAGAGAAAGAGAAGAAGGGCAGGATAGAGGGGGAACATTTTTGTAAGAAACATGTTCGGATTCGAAAATTTTAAGCCCAATATAAGTGAGATAAATCTAGTAAGTAAATCTTTGATGAAATCAATGAAATATATAAAATAAAATAATTAATCGAATAAAATAAAATAAATGAATGAAAATTAAATTAAATTAATGAAATAATATTTTGTGACGTGTATTCAGCATTTCTTTAATATATTAATGATTTTGCTTTCGAATGAATCATTCTTTATCAATTAATCAATCGATACAATTCATAAAATCAAGAAAATTAATAAGAGGAATAAATTTTTTAAATAAAATTTTAGAGCAAGGGCCAGGGCAGGAGCGAGAAAGAGCGGAAGGGCGGGATGAAGAGGGAATATTTTTGTAAGAAAGATGCTCAGACCCGAAAATTTCAAGACCAATTAAAACGATATGAACAGAGTAAGTAAATCTTTGATGAAGTCAATGAAATAAATAGAATAAAATAATTAATTGAATAAAATAAAATAAATGAATGTAAATCAAATTAAATTAATGAAACAATATTTTGTGACGTGTATTCAGCATTTCTTTAGTATATTTTTGATTTTGCTTTCGAATTAATAATTCTTTATTAATTAATCAATCAATGCAATTCAAAAATCAATAAAATGAATAAAAGGAATAAATTTAAACAATAGAATAATATAAATAAATTTAAACGAATAAATTCAATTAAATAATATTTTGTAATGGGTACTCATTGCTTCTTTAGTATATTAATTACATTTTTTTCGAATAGATAATTCTTTATTACTTATCGCTTCAGCATATTCGTTATTTTTAATTCTTAATGATTATCATTTATTAATTATTCTTGCGTAAACATTATTTCTCCCGTTAGTCGTAATGTACGATGGGTCGAAAAAAAACCTCAACTGTAAAATAATCAGCCTAAAAGTCCAGAAGAGTCAAGGAAGAAAAAAAAGTCTTTTTTTTTCTTTGTTCAGAGTTGTAATCTCAGTCATGAATATCGCAGTGGAGGAAACGAAGCCCGGAAAATGCGAGCGGTAAGGCGAGTTTCGTCAAGGGGTTGTTGTTACTTCGCCACACAAGAGGGAGATTTTTTTTACACCCTCTTACGGGCTCTGGATCGTTGGCATATTATATAACGCCCCTCGACTCGCATAATATTCTCCACCCACACGTGTATCTCAGACTCGATTCCTGCAAGAATAACACTGAAGCAGTATATATATATATTTTTTTTTTTTTTTTTTTTTCAAGAATGGTGTACGGTTGCAAGAGGGCGCCGAGGCTTTCACGCAGCGGAAAAAGTAGCGATTGGTTTTGGCTCAGAGTCTATCCCCGTCGGGACGTATGTAATTTCGGCCTGTCAAAGGATCCCTCGATTGTTACGTTTTTTTTTCAATTTGTGTCAATTTTTTTTTCAATTCGCATTGTCAAATTTGAAATTTTGGAGAAAAACTTTGCAGCATTGTACCATCGAGTACAATTTGTTAATTTTCCCATAACTGGAATGCAGATTAAGACGGTAAATAAATGTAGACGACGAAAAAATACCTAATTTTAATCTTTTGTTTTTGGCAGTAAAACCTTTTATATTTATGGAACTTTAGGTACAGTTTATTACATAATTATTCTATTAAAATAGATTTTTTCATTTAAAAATATTGCATAACAGCAACGTTATGGCGTCCAATTCGTCCAATATGTGAAAATCTTCCGGATCCAAATTTACTGAAGAGATGTGTCGGTGGTTTTACTTGAAATTCTAGCGAGAGCTTAAGGGGCTATTCTTTTGTGATGGCTTAAAAAATAAGCTATTTTTAATCATTTTTTTCGAAAACTGTTTCACGTACCGTTACAAACTTTTTTTCGCTTAAAGGTACACTCTTACAGAATAGAAAACCATTTTTTTTGTTGCATATAAATGTATATTTATTTAACAATTGGTCATTGGGTAAAGGCATGAGAAAAAAGATATGCCGCTGGCGTTGGTGATTTGTGCTCTTCCGGTCATCTGTAACCAAAAATTCACCAAGATTCTTAATCTGTATGAGTGTCGCTATCGCCCGAACTAGAATTATTATTTTATATTGCAAAATAACAAAATGGCGTCGTTTTTTGCAAAAGTGTTCGAAAAACACGTTTTTTTTCGTCATAATTCGGACGAAAGTTTAAGTAAAAATTAATATTTTTTAATAATTCTAGTTATTTTTCGGACCTCTAGTTCTAGACAGACGGAGCCCCTTAATTCAATCCAAAAGCTGATAACCATTTTTTTTGTTAAATACAATTATGAACCGACAACATATAATATCAAAATACATAAATGTCCTTGAATATAAAGACAAATGGACCGCTCCCGATAGTTCTCGAGTAATGTCTTTTTCGAAAATCAAACAAACGCAGTCATAAAAAAAAGAATGTATATTATGCGATTGGAATTTCCGCGAATTAGGTACTTTCCTCCAGCGATCTTATCGATTGAATAATTTTTCCACAACATTTCCCTGTCTGGCGCGACTTACTGCACTTTTGCGCGATTTTCCATCTCGGCGTGCTGATGTGATGTGGAATTCTTGAAAAACATTCTTGACGCACACCCACACACGCGCACACGATTTGTTGCCGACAGTGGAGATGTTTTTTTTTTTTTTCGAGGCTGCCATTTTTATGCCGGGGTCGAAGTAAAATCCAGCGACAAATCGCCAGTCGCTCCGGTGTCTACGTTAAATCGTTTAAGCCTTCGTGTATACATGCGTATGAGTCTCGGGAGATGCAGATAGGGAAGAGAAACTCATACCGTTATACGTTTACTTATGCCTGCGCGGGGTCTATAATAATAGCTTCAGAGGATGAGGATGAGGTTGACGACGACAACGCTTGGAACGCGCAAATGTTCCGTGAGCCTCGTGAAGGTACGTCAGATAAGGATCGCGAGTTCTGTGCGACCTGTGGATGGGTAGGTACTCCATCGTCGTTTACTGCGAGTCAAAGCGTTTCGCTACTGATTCGGTCCATTGATTTCCCCACATTTCTCGCGACTACGTAGACACTCGAAAGTTTCCTTTGGACATTTTCACGCCTATTACCTTACACCGGGTGGTCCAGTAACTATCAGCACATTTAATCTTAGGACAAGGAGGTGCATAAATTAAGTAATGAGACTGGCAACGAATACCCGAGTCGAAATTTTCGAGCATCGTTCAACAATCAAAATAGACGCCTCCTTCCCCGAGCAGCGATCGGTGATAGCGGTTTATCGGGTATTTAGACGAGGGTACAATGTTTGGAATATCAATATGTTAGGGCCTCCGATGAACCTCCCGAATGGGCAGAAACTGGACATTGTGGCTTAAAGGAGGCCAATGCAGAGAGCAACTGAACCTGCGAAAGCCCAGATGGGCCTACTTCGAGCGCTCCCGCAGAACCTACTGGCCCCTTCATTCAGCCTACTATAGGCGCCCTGTAGACCCACCGGACCCTCCATTCAGTATTCAGAAAAAGTATTTATTTCGTCATCGAACGGGTTACCGATCAGACCACAATGGAGTGTTGATGGAGGAGATATCGAATTTGGGCTCGAAGCAGGTTAGGTGGGCTCGAGGCAACGCACTTGAGATCGAAAGCGGGGTAAGGTGGCCTGTGTTCAGCACGTTTCACTGAAACTGGGGGTCCAAAACTGGTTTGGAAGGACTAACAGAGGCTACACTGGACCGAATGGAGGCCTCTTCATGCTACAGAACTCGACAAATGGGATTTGGTAGGTTCAACGGAGGCTGGCGGATTGTGCATTACAAAAGAAATGGGTCCTGCGAGCGTTCAAAGGAGGCTATAAATTTTGACTCGGGATGGAGGACTTTGAATCGAGAATTGGAGAGGCGGCTTGAAGTTGAGGGTCATCACTTGGAGCGTCTTCTGTAGGTAGACCCAAACCAAGGTTAGTGGATTCTTTGAAAGTGATTACTCCGATATTTTTCGATTTTTCGACTATTTTCATACTTTGCGTGACTAGAATGACCTTGTGTTGTAGGTCGCTGAATTCGTCTTAAAATCGGTACTAATGTCATCGAAAAAAAATACATGGTTCCATTTAAAAAAGTGGCGTTGACCTTGACGTAGCTTCAGCGCCACCACCGATAAAAAAATAGGGTGGTCCAGTATGACGGCCTTCTCGAACACTGAAACTTTTGTCTGAAACATTTTTGGATATGATCAATAGTTTGAGTGCTATTGCTCTGTAACACTTTATGTGCCTCACCCTGTATATAAGAATAGCTATAGAACATACGTAGGATTTTTTTGATATATTGTTTTTTGTCAAAATGGCGCATTTATAAAACAAAAAGTATAGAATGCCATGAAAAAATTGTCAAAAAAATTGTTTATAAAAAAGGAACTATGCAACATAATAAAAAAATTCTACGTTGTGCCTCAGAAAATGTAATTTTAAATATACAGTTAAAACTTCAAGTGAATCGGTCGAAATTTGTTCGAGTTGTGAGTCCGGCCGACTTGAAAAATGTAGTTTTGAGATAAACGCGTTTAAAGTTAGTAGAAAGTGACGACACGAATGAAGCGGGGTTGCGCTAGAATTCGAAAATCAAGTACTTAGAGACTTTTCACACCCATAATCTTTTAGAATATATTTTTATAGGATACTAAGGTACATTTTTAACAAACAAAAAAAATCTATTTTTGGAAAATCCTAGAGTGGCCTAAGGCCTTACACCTCACGCATCTTCCTGGATACTTGTAGGTTTGCCACATTTATGTATTGAAGTATTCATTTTTGCAGTCTTATTTTTACATGAATGTTACATTACATTAATTTACATTTATATACACATATATTACGGGAGAGCAAGCTTGTATATGGAGGGTAAATAATTTGATTCACAAATCACTCGAATTTAATTGGCATTGAACAATTTCGCGCACCTGGTTACGATTGGTGAGATAATTATAATTACGCTCGGAGGATCGTTCTCCGTTCTCGCGGCAATATCCAATAGGACCTATGAATTTGCTCTCTGTGTCCCGGAACATTTCAACCGTACGATCCAAACACACGTACCGGATTGTGAATATCATGGAACGTCAGTCAATCGGGGCGAAAGCTCCGATGAGTGAATACACACAAATCAGCCAAAAGTAGTTATGCATCCGAAACCGAAGCACCGCGGGCTTCAAACGTCATGAAATTGCAGTCAGCCATCGGATTTGGTATCGGTGTGTCGATCAATGGTCGAAGATTAATTTTTCGACCAGGCGGCACACAAACGATTCGAGGTGTTTCCAGTCGAATCGACAATCGATTATTTAATACGGAGCTACAGTGTTTGCGAATAATAATATTATCGGAAATAATATTATATGTTATTAATAATATTAATTATATAATAAAATTGTGAGCGCTGCTTCGTCTGTATTTGTTTTTATTCTCATTAAATTTTTATACGGATCTTTCATATTGACTAAAGCAATAAACGAATGAGCAAACACAAATTTACGGTTAATCGGGGCTTGGGTGTAATTTTTGAATTTTCATAAATTGTCTTCAGAGATCATTATTTTCAACAAACAAAATAGCAAAGAAAAGAAAATTACATAAAACGCATAGAGAGAGGGAGAGATTATGGTGAGTAAAAATTCCACCCAACGAGGTAGCGCGGACCCTTTTTCAGTATCTTACGTAAGATTTTCCCTAACTTCGCTGAATATATAGAGACAAAATGTCGCATTGAGGGGGTAGATGTGTCATCGATAGGATTCCAACGCGGAAAAAGCCGAGGGCGCAGCTAATATATACAGAGTGACAACCGAATGACTGAATTATATAAAACAAAAATCACTTTACGAACACATGTTTTTCAAAATTTTTATTATTTTATTTGGAAATATAATTATCAGATTTTTTTTTTAGTATTAAGTGTGTGTCACAACACCCCTCAAATTACCATCAATTTCAGTTTTCCAGTGGCCACCCTATACATATATATAATCACTTATGTTTGATAACTCCAGGTCTCCCTTAATAAAAATATTTAAATATATCCTTTTTTCCTTAATTCCCTGCGTTCCAATATTTCCAATACAAGGATTAATACCCTTGTGGGTTTTTACGTATTATTCTAGCAAATATAAAACTCTGAAAGTCTAATAATTTCTTAATTTTCTTTGACAAAAATGCAGGCTTTTTTTTTTAAAATCATTAAGTTACTTAGCCTGCGGATCATTAATAAAACAACAACACATTATTGTACTTTTGGACGCGTAGTTCAAAAATGATTGCAGATTATTCCCATTTTATAGTTGACAATTCTTTGTTAATGTGTCCTCAGACTACAAATAATCAAAAAAAGTTTGATTTCATAAAACAGTTTTTTTTTCAATTAATTTTTAAAGTTGCCTACCCCTCAATGAAAAAAAATAATAATATCTCGAAAATGGTTTACTTTTGAGGTTGCTTGATAGCGGAAAACATCTCCATAAATTTCCCATATGGAAGGCACTCAACTAGCACAATTGGCTCGAACGTGCGATTTGCAAATAACAATAAAAGCCTATGTCCCATACAGTGACACACGAATTTCTGGGTGCAATTTTTACGGACTTTTTTCATTTTCGCTATTCCGATACGTGGGGTATTTTCCGTATTGCCCCACGCGTCCCTCCAAAGCGCGAGAATGGAGTCGCAGTGATGTGACAAAGACGGCGATAGGAGGGACAAGAGGTCGCCCGTTCGTCGCTCAGAATCACTGCTATAGCTTTCAGCTTAATCAGTCAGCGTCGGTGGGAGAAGAAAAAAAAGAACAGGCGCGAAATGCCAGAGAAGAGGGTTGTAAAGAAAAGCGGATAGGAAGGGAGAAGGGATAAACAAGAAACGAGGAGAGAGCGAATAAAAGCGAGTGTTTGCGAGCAATATTCGTTCCGCGATGGGACTCTTGCTCGAAATCTCTTGACACGTAATTCCGTTATGTCGGAACGACGAGGAAGAGAGGGGGCGAGCAAGTAGTGAGAGAGAGAGAGAGAGAGAGAGAGGGGTGGGGTGAGGGAAAAAATGTGACAAAAGCACACGTCTGTTTTCTGTTCCTATTCCACTTTTCTCCCTTATATACCATTATCATTCTTTGTGCAACAATTCTCGCCGGTCCAGTGCTCGACGTAAAAGTTATTGTATATTCACGGTGTACAATTTTTCATCTCTCTCTCCCTCTCTCTTTCTCTTTCTCTCCCTCTATTTCCCACTTTTTTTCCTTTTTTCTCTCTTTTTCTTTGTTTTTGCATTAAGGCTTTTTTATTGCTTTGGATTTTTCTCTGCATTGCAAGATGAAGGAAGATTGCGTGCTAAAGGACGCTTCCGGTCCTAGTAGCATTAATAAACCTAATCTAATCTAATCTCTCTCTCACTCACTCACACTCTCTCCCTCTCTTCTCTCCCTCGTTATTTATTTTCTTCTTATTTGATTTCTTTAAGTTTATTAAGTAAATTCTAAGTTCGCGATATCATTTTGTTTGTAGAGAGATTTGTTTCTGTATTTTTATTAGCTGTTTATTTTGGCTTTTATATTCTACCTCATCGACTTAATGTTGATTTAATTTTATTTTTTTTTTCTTACTTTGTTCGTACCTTTTTATTTGCCCGAGCGTAGATTGGGCATAATGAACATTGTCAATAAGTCAGCAAATCTCTCTCTCTCTCTCTCTCTCTTTCTCTCTCTCTCTCTCTCTCTCTCTCTCTCTATCTCCTCTTCCTCTTCCCTCTCCCTCTGCTGACCGGAGCAACAATCCAATACAACTATAATTAACACTATCCTGCACTGTCCTCGCATAACCTAAACTAATAATCATATTTATTCCGTGTACAGTCAAGTGCGAATATTTTTTTCTTTAGTTTTTCTTCAACTCGCTACTCGCCGAACAAAAAAATTACGAACAAACTCATCGGTCTACAGGATTATGAGAAAAAGTAGGAAAAAAAAGATTCACATCGAACTATGGGAAGTCGAGAGCACGCTGTTATTCGATACTCGCTATACATCGGTGAAAAAATTGACGTTCGTCATTATTCTCTCTCCTCATTTATTCTGGGGCGGTCTCTTTGTCGTTGTCCACGTTAAGGTCACCATCACGGGTCGTGTACAAATACGGTACAAATGTGACGTGGTCGGTTAAATAATTCTGCAAGACGTGGTGGCCCCCCCTCCCTCCGCCGCTTCGCCCCTCCAGAATACTTCGAACTATTATACATAAAAGCTCCAGTGTAAATATATACATATATACAGATATATATATATATATATATATATATATATATATATATATAAACACATACCGGGTGGGTCAGTAGAAATTAGACACTGGGGAACTCCTATAAAAATTGTTTTTGAACGAAAAAGCCACCGACGAAATTTCGAGGGTTTGTCGAAATGCACGCTTCGATCGGCTTGATTTTTTTTCCTAAGTGAACGATTACTTAACGAAACTTATTTTTAAAACGACATTTGCGTTTTTTTTCCATACAAAACCAATAACTCATCATGGTGATGACTAAAAAATATCAATAAGACGGAAATCGGTGTGGTAATTGATTTTGCAGAAAATCAGTTAATACTGGCCTAAATGTGTCCTCAAAATAGAAGAAAATTCTATAGTAAACGCCTTAGCGAGACTACTAGGGCAGAGACGGGCATGTTGAGCAAGTTTGGAATTATCGCCCTGTAATTCCTTAACAGTCTGCCGCATAACAATGAAGCCTACTTTGGTCAATAGGAAATTTATCAGGGAAAAATGTCTGTAGATGAAATTCCTGTTATCCTTATTGTTTCACAGATAATCGTTCTCGAATGACTAAGGCCATACTTGCTCAACCAGCCCCGATAGTGGGCTAAGTTGACCATGAGTATGAGGTAAGTTGTGCAAAGTAAGAATTGCACAAAAAAATCAACACGTATGCAACATGATTTGGTACAATGCAGTAATAAACCAACAGGTGCTTGTTTATTAGTTAGCTTTTGAAACATTAACATTAATTGAAATGAACTTTGAATTATTTTTTCTCATACAATGGTAGAGGAAAATCTTTCAATCGCGTTTTTTTTCACTTTTCGGTGCAAAAATAATGAAATGTCCCGTGTTACCGTCTCGTGCGCCGAATTGCAACGGGCAATAACGTGATGTGTTCCCCACCCCCATATCTCTCTTACCGCCATTCGATGCAACCGCGTGTGGTGCTTAGTTTTTCAGATATCTCGATTGCCCAACTTGTTCTACTGCTCAACGTGCTCCTCCCTGCCCTAGCTTAATAAAAATTCCTAGAACAAGGTATCATGATTCGAATGTCCAGTTTCCAAACCGCACACCCGGTGTATACAGATATTCGCGTATGTGTTTGTATACCTATATATGTACATACAGACATAAGTGTAGAAGTATCGCGATGTTGCCGTCTAGTTGCATTGTTGATACCCGCGAGTTCGCCAGCATCGATTACATATACACGCCCATTTCGTAAGTTCGCAAAGGGTTGATTTTCCACGTACGTTACGTTCACCGTACGTGCACGAGACAAGCTGTATACCAACAGGCGCTGGGATATCGCGCGGCTTTCCTATCCCGCCTTGCTTATTCGTCTTCGAGCCCTTTTGCCCGTTAGAAAACGTAGTTCGCAAAACCTATCTATAGACGCGTATACGTGGTTTATGTTCGATTACAGCGTCGCTTATCTTCCGGTTCTTCCACGATCGCGCGCCCATTCTCTCGAACGCCGCGTGCAAGCCACTTATCCTCTTCAATATTTTAGCGAACCTCTACCTCCCGATATCCCTTTCCACTTCTCCACCATGGCTACCCGCTATTTTTCCCTCCTTGTATTCGCGCAGCTGTTGTCTTCGTAAACTCGTGAAACACTCGCTATAGACGCAAATCGAAGATATGTGGCAATAGCTGATACGATATCGCATCCTCAGAGCTTTTTCTCGCGCACTGCGGAACGTCGAGTTGCCGGCAGGCCACTGAACAATTTCGTCACGTGGTTCCGTCGTCAGACGTTCGCGTTTGTCTTTTTTTTTTGCTCTTGTTCTGCCTTGAGCGGACCAACGTAAGCCGAATACTTTGAAAAATTGGGAATTTTTGTCGAGTAATTTTATAGCCTGGGATCTTAAGGCGCAGTACCACGCGCCTCCGACCACTTCGAAATTTAAAAATAACATTTCTCCCAAACGGAAGCACCAATTGAAATGAAATTTTGTTGTGTGCATGCAGGACGCTTTCTCCGAGGGGAACATTCTCGCCATTTCCCCAAATTTCGAAAAAAAATTACAGTTTGTGGTTACCATGGAAGAAATTGTGAATTATTAACCATTGCATCGAATTTTTCGGTAATTTGACGAGAACAAATCCTCTAGCACACATTTTAAGCTTTGTTTCACCTGTTTTCATGAATAAATGACGGAGAAAAGTCACGTTGAAACTTTTTACATAAATGTCGCAAACATGTACCAACAAAGCTAAAAATATTGTCTACCGTTACGAATATTCATCCGTTTTCTCACTGGCGGCGCGCGACTCGCATCGTTCTGTTTAAGACGACGGCCAAAGTCTATATGACTAAATATATTTCATGCAATGTGTAATAGTTATGTGATGAAGCTTATATTTTTATATAACTTTTGAAATTATGTAAATAAAATAAGATTTCAAGTGTCGTATGATCTAGAAGTACATCACTGATTACTACGCCATCGGTCGGTAGAAGCTCGTAGCTAAAAACTGCGAGATCTGCACTGTCGACGTAACGAGAGGCCGCGTTGAAATTTTATGGCGTGTGGCACATGGCTTTAACTTTCATTGGGAAGAAAGATTTTGTAAAAATTCCGAAAATCTACCAATCTATGAAGATTTTTGGGGAGCATCAGCATCCCCTACGGAAATTTCTCAGGGATACCTAAGTTCCGACCGGATCCCGATCGGGAAGGTGTATGCCAAATTTCAGATCGAAATTCGGTTTCCGCTTTTCGGAAGTACACCCGTTTATTATTATCACTTAGTTAATGTTACATCACTTTTGTTAGTTTCTTACCTAAGATTAATCTTCGTTAGCGCATCATTGTTAGTTAATTATTCCTTGTTAATTCTTACTTTGTTAGATTTTTAAATTATTGTTACCTTATTGCTATTAGTAGCTTATTGCTATTAATAATACTTCATTACAATTTGACTCACGTCAGGCTGTAATCAATCTGGAAAAAAATAAACCCGATCAATGTTGTCTAATGATTTATTCGCGCCAACTTGTTGATTCTAAAATTATCCGAAATCTTACGAAACGAATGTAAAAGAAAAAGATCCCTGTCAAGAACGAAGCAAAGGGCGTTCGACGTCGAGAAACAAAGTGCAAATTTCCGACAGTTTCGGCCTTGTCTCCGGCTATTGCTCTTTTTCGTTACTCCATTACCTCTCCGGTGCGCAATTTTCCCGACGCTTTTCGGATACCCGACACGCTCCGATTATTTATTCACAAAACACTAAGAGGTTCCACGCGACATCGTATACTACTCAGTTAACGTATATATATGACAGGTGTATGGGCCGTTTTATACGAAATACGATGATTGTTCATTCCTGGCAATTCTCCATCCTCAACGATTCATAATAGTAATAATGCACGGATCGATAAATATATTATCACAATAATGATAACAGTAGTAATAATAATCATGATGATGATGATGATTATTTATTGGTTATGAAAATAACAATGAAAATGATTATCCTTCCATTATTATTTATATAAGTTTATCATTATATATTATTATCTATTAATTATCTAGACATATAGAAGAGTTCCCTAACTGACAATGAGTGACATATAGACAATGCATCAACCGCTGAAGATACGAGGCGGGCAAATTAAGTAATGAGACTGATCTTTTTCAATTTTTTTACTCGAATAGAATTACAACGCAACATTGTCTTCCTCTAAATAACTTCCTTGGGAAGCTACACATCGCTGGAGACGGTTCTCCAGGAAAAAGTCACAAAGACTCAAGTCAGGCGAATAAGGAGGCTGAGGAGCCACAGAAATGTTTTTACTGTCCAAAATCTCGTTTATTGAAATTGCTGTATGACAGCAATTTTTTTCAACCCCAATTCATTGTTCAAAATCTGATGAATGTTGGTGTGAGTGAAATTCAACTCTTCCCCGATCATTTTGATGCTCAATCCAGGATCTGAACGCACAAGATCCCGGATTCTGTCGGAATTTTCATCGGTTCTTGAAAATGAAGGACTTCCCCTGCGTGGTTTATCTTCAATGGACTCTATTCCTTCTGAAAATGCCTTAAACCACCGAAAAACCGGAGCCCCTGACAAAACACTCTCTATGTAGGCCTGCTGAAGTTTTGCAAAACTTTCCGTTGCACTGTGCCCAAGTCTGAAGCAAAACCTGATCGCACACCGTTGCTCGAAATTTATGTCACTCATTTTTATAACGCACTATAAAAAACTGTCACGAAAAAAAATCGCTACGGACCACCCAATGACTCTAGAGAGTTCAAACTAGTACTTAAAGGCTTATCACATGTTCACCTGCCGCCCCTTCAAGTCCCGCGTCCCAAGTGTTGTCAGATCGAACTCTACGTTGTCAGTCCTATTACTTTAATTACACACCTCGTAGAAACATGAAATTTGAACGATATGTTCCTTGGAAGGTGTAGAAGTGCATTAAAAAAGGATTTTTCAACTCGAAACTTGGTATAAGTATTCTTCAAACCAGATAATGAAACGCACATTTCAAGATTTTTTAAAACAACCCTTAATTAGAGGTGTAACGAGGTGTTGAAGTTTGGATGGGAAAATCGGACTCCCTGCTTTTATCTCAATGTTATTCGAAAGATATATTCCTTAAAGGGCGTTAAGGTGCACGAAGAAAGGATTTTTCGAACATCGACCACTAAAAGGATGAAATGAGATGCAAAAGTTTGTATGGAAACTGTATACCTTGCCTGTATTAAGTTGAAACTCGGGTTAAATATTCTTTAAAACAAATAATAAAGAGGATGTGTTAGGATTTTTTTAAAACAACGCTTAATTAGAGGTCCAACTGGTAATGAAGTTTCTATGGGCCAAATTCCACGCGGGCGAAGCTGCTGCGAGTGAAAGCTAGTTATTATTTATAACAGTAATAATAAAATGATTAATATTATTATATACACTCTAAACCCCTGGTTCGTTGCACTATTTCGAATATTGTTGAAAACATTTCGGTCTTATCGGGCTTTTTTTTCAATTTTTGTTTTCATAAAATGTTCCCATAAATTTTTTCTGACGTATCTCTTGGCGTGAAATAACCCATGTATTTGTAGCAGGTAATGTATACTGTTTTGAACACATATATATATATATATAAATATATATATATATATATATATAGAATAGGTCCATCACAAGGTTGGAAAATCCTTGCACCGCGAAGTAGGTATAATGCGCATTAGCCATTAGTTATTGAGAGAAAGAGCGAGAGAGAATAAGGGTACCGGATGGAGGCGTTTCCCCGACGCTGAAATCGTTGAGTAGAGGAGAAGAAGGAACCCTTGAGAGCGTGGGAGTCTCGTATTTTGGCATCGCGTGCCACGGGACCTTTCACCCTTGCGCCGTTTCCGTAACTCCGATATTCTTTCGTATACCCTACAATTCGCGAGAGCTTTGGCGATTATTCATGAACGAGAAAATTTCCCTTGTAAATGCGCTGTGTTTATATGTCTGTGTGTATATATATATATATATATATATATGTATAAGACGTAAAGTACATAAATACGTGGCATCCTCGAGTTGGCCTATAATAATACTGGCGGTACGATCGGAGTTACCAAGCATACAATTACCATTTGTCCTAATACGTTACCGGTGAGATCGGGACAAGTCAGATGAGTGGCCCCACTATTTCGACATGCTTTGGTCTAGGTTTCCAATTCAAAAATAGTAAGTGTGAGTCATTGGAGGAAGGCACTGGCAAGTAGACAATCACGGTAATGAAGGCTGGAATTTAATCGGGGCCTTTAGTGTCACGCGATGGCTTGGAAACATTCGAGATACGAGTGTCATCCGAGAGATGCTGTCGTTGAAGTACTCCGGCTGATGCGTTACATTCATGGACAATTGCTGCGTATTGTGCTGCCTCCGAGGACTTTTAGTAGGTACGGATATATATAAAAGTGAATAGATATGTGCGCATAAATACATATTTGTACGCAGGGTGTGGAGAATCTTGCATCAGAAGGTTGCCGAGTCAATAGATCGCGAAATTCGGAAGAGAAGAGTCCTGATCGATTTTTCTCTCCGATGCACCGTTGCGTAGATATTAGTTTATTAGCGTTAACCAATGGGCTCCCGCATTGAGAACAAAGGGGCGGAGCACGCTCTCCTGCTAGGCGCTCATCGCCTCCCACCAACCGCGATTGTTGTTGTGCGCGCATCGGATTGGCTTACCTTTATTGATTAATATCTCAGCAACGGTACGTCGGAGAGTAAAATCAATACGGACTTTTCTCTTTGGAATTTCACGATTTATCTATTCCGCAAGGGTGCCAGGTCCATACCATTTATATTTACGTGCATACATGCAGTTTGAATATCCTGGTGATTGCTCAACTTGTTAGGGAAACGAGTGAACGAGAATTTCGTCTCTGTACGTCCCTCTCACCGCGGTGATGCAAAATCATCGGTGATCCTCGAAGAATACTCGAGTGTACTTGTATAGTAAGGACCAGAGACCCGAATAACGGGGATCCAATGTATGGGATAATCCGTCCGTTGCTCGTCTCAGGGCGTTCGTCTCAAGGGGTGGAAAGCGAGCGACGAGCTTGAGACCCACCCAGGTGGAGGAGATATGGCGTACCTCTTGACGCGATTCCACCGCGGCAATCCTCAAGCCGATAAGAAAACCGCGCTCGAGACAGCGACGAGAGGCAAGGCACAGAAAAGGGAAGAAGAAGAAAAGAAAAGCGCCACGGAGAAAGCCCCTGTACTTTCGGTGCCTTGGAATTTCGGGCTTTGTCTTGTCTCGGCCGATTCCACAAAGTGCTCCTGACATCCTGTTTCGCTTTCCCTCATACTCGCAATTTCCTCGGATTTAGCCGAAGACTTTGCTCAATTTGAATAAAGGCTGCTGATACACGACCCTTTAACTCAGCTAGAAATCGAGACCGGATCTTGCAACTTTTAGAAACAATATGGAATTCTGATCTTCGTAGGCTTCAGGCTTTTACTTCATCTACTCTCATTGTAATTCGACTTACGGAGATTCATTCTGAATCGTCTATTCATCGTCAGGCGTATGTGGTAATCTTTGTAACTTCCGCGCTCGTGAAAATCCTCACGAACACAACCAAAGGAAGAAAAAAAAAACCGATGAGGATGAAGAACGTTGAAGCGCTGTCAATGTTCCAAACGAGACGACCAAGCAGCAGCCGTTTCGCAGCCACTCCTTTCATCGTAATCCTCCGGTGCTCGACTCGGTGCGCGGTTGGACATCCCGAACGCTTCGTTCACGAATCTCAAAAGGACACTCGTCGGAGGATTGTCGGGACACGGTGTACCAACCCTTCTGTCGGAGACTCGGGGATTCACGTAGGACATGTTGAAAGCCCAAAGAAGACGAAGAAGAAGACACAAGAGTCGAGTAGTCCAGTGAGCGAGGGGATGGCCCGGAGTGAGGAGAAATGGACAAAGACATATACAGGGTGTTCCATTTATCTCGAGACATCGAAATATCTCAAGAACAGCGAGGTACACTATACACATAATCTTGACGTAAAGCCATTATCTTCAGATAAATAGGGTAGAGAGGCGTATATTGAGCAAGTTTGGAATTATCGTCCTGTAATTCCTTAAAAGTCTGTCACATAAAAAGGAAACCTATTTTGGTCAATAGGAAATTTATTTATCTCAAGGATCCAGGTTTTTCGGTGGTTTATGCCATTTTCAGAAGGAAGAGATTCGATCGAAGATGAACTGAATGTGTGAACTGACAAAGATGAATTGAGTTTGTGCCTCAAGGCCAAACCGTCAAACTTTTACCAAGAGGTCTTTGAAAAACTTCGAAAAAGGGTCATGTGTGTGAGACTAAACATTAATGCTCCTCAAAATCACCTTCTCCAACCTACATATATATATATATATTCATCGGTAGGATTCGAGAATGCCAGAGCCTTCTCGTTACACCGTAGGGAACATCTGAAGCGTGTTGAAAGTCCTCCCGCGCGGGTCTTCGGCACAATACATCGTTACGTGGCCGAGACCGCACTCGGTCCCGCCCCTAACTCGCGTCGCTGCAACATTTTCATCCCTCGGCCCGCTACGATGGCAAACTACAAGTCCTCTCGGATCAACAGCAACAGCATCGCCATGCGAAGTTGTATATATTGGCGGTATAGAGAGAATTCAATGGCAACGGAGAATGGGCAGGATGAAAAGAGGGCGAGGAACGGAGAGATGAGTACCGAGCTAGCAAAGAGTGGTGGCCTCCCCCACCACGTAGGACACGGGCTTTAGGTCTGCAAGGACCGCTTCTATACTGCTGTCGCGAGTGGATAATCGTTTTGGGGAAGGGGACGCCTGCTCGCAACATCATGTATAATATATATATATATATATATATATATATATATATATATATATATATATATATATACGGTTCGTACATACACTAACGCTCAAAAGTTGGATAGCGCTCATCACAGTTCTGCTCACTGTACCATATGCTGTCGGATTGGCCCAAAATTGGGGCCCAAAAAGCAGGTCGTTTGCAACATTTTTTTCTGACGAGAGTATTGGGATGACGAGGTTGGGATTTTACACATAGTTAATACATGGTATTGCCAAACTTGAGTTTTTTTTATCGAAAAATATTTTTAAACAATGATATTATTATTCAAACAAAGTGCCGTCGTTGCCGCATTGCTAATCGGTGTAGATGGTTCTGGCGACTGAGGTAGTCTGAAATGAAAAATTAAAAAATGTTATTTTAGTATAATAACAAAACCTTTGTATGACGGGACACTATTGTGAAGTTTTAAAAATGACGAAAATGGCAAGCTGTAGAAAAAGAGTTCGAATTTCAACGAAAAAGAAAAAACTTTTATCATCTTTTTATTAACAAATGGAGAAATATATAATACAATAGAAATCGTTGATGCATGCAATATACCGTGTCATAAACTATGCTTTATCCGAATTTGAAGTTAATAGGACGAATAAATTTTGAGATACGACTTTCACCGTTTTATAAAACAAAGATTCGTGAAAAATGCAAAAAAAAACAAAGGGTAAATCGCTGCGGGGCGGGTCGTCAGTGTCCATCAGCCCAATGTGCGATCTGAACCTTCACAAAAATCGTTATAATTCGGTCAATATGCAGAATTTTATAAAATTATTCTTGCAAATCAAAATCGAGACCCTAGAATATAAAACTATGCAATAAAATAATCATATTTTCGAAATTTCAAGCTTCTGCAAACCCCGCTCTATTCTGCCTTTTCGAAAGTAAGTTTTCGCTGGTCTTTCAGTCAAAGTCATTTGACACATTTCGCAGCGCGGGATCGAGCAGTTTGTCGAAAATGCGTTCCAACTCTCGAACCATACCACGTACTTTTCAATAAAATGCCAAGAGGGCAAAAAGTTTGGACTTTTCATTTCCATCGCGGCAGAATGTTTGGAGAATTTTTCCTCTATCGGAAATATGGTTTTTACGATCATTCCTGGTCCGGAGGAAAGCGCGAAAAGTGATCACAAACTTTTGGCACATAGTGTATATATACGTATATATATATATATATATATATATATGATATAATATTTAGGGAGGTATGGATGGTGGAAGCCACGTGCATTATCGCCTTTGTGACATAGCTTCGTGTTTGAACGCCGCTGGCACTTTGGCAATCAGCCGCTCGATTCACAATCAGTGCAGCTTTCTATATGTATGCGTTTATATATATATATATATATATATATATATACCTGATAGGGAGGACGAGGAATTTCGTCAGCTTCTGTTCCCGCGCATATATATGCATGCCTCGCGAGTCTTTGCCATGTGATTCGTTGGCGAAACCCACAAAACGGAACCCAGAACAAAAATTTTCATACCCCGTCCACGGATAATGGGACGCCCATTAATTACGTGAGGTCTTTTTTCTTTAATTTGAACCCCCCCTCCCCTCCCCCCTGGTGAGATTTGGTGAGATGTGATGGCACCACCCTTCCCACGCACGTGAGATTTTTCCCATAATTTTTAAATGATTACAATTGTTCGATATGTTCATGTATTTCGCTTCATACCACTAATGAAGAATTACTGATAGAGTGTTCTATCAAATACATTTTTTTTCTGTGAAAGAAGAAGAAGTCTTTTGCGGCTATCCAAGAGTCGAACCATTTTTTGGTATCTTCAAAAGAATAGAAGTGCTGCTCAGGCAGGTAATGTGCCATTGATCGGAACGAGTGATAATCGGAAGGGGCAGTGTCTGGTGAATACGGCGGGTGGGCTAGAACTTCCCATTTAAGCGTTTCCAAGTAGGTTTTTACCGGTTTGGCAACATGTGGGCGAGCATTGCCATGCTGGAAAATCACTTTGTCGTGTCTCTGCTCGTATAGAGGCCGTTTTTCCTTCAATTCTTGGCTCAAACGCATCAATTGTAGTCGATAGCGATCTCGCGTGATGGTTTCTTTCGGTTTGAGAAGCTATACCCAGCTGATCCCACCAAATGCAGAGCGGAAGCCTGGAAGCACGGATATTCGGCTTTGCCGACGATGTTGATGCATGGCCGGGCTTACCCCACGATTTTCGAAGCTTAGGGTTATCGTAGTGTATCCATTTTTCATCGCCAGTCACGATATGATGCAAAAAACCTTTCCTTTTCTGCCGTTGAAGCAGCTCTTCACACGTGAAAAGACGCCATTCGACGTCTCTCGGCTTCAACTCGTACGGCACCCAAATTACCTTGCTTTTGAATCATTCCTAATGCTTTCAAACGTTTCGAAACTGTTGTGTGATCAATTCCTCATGATTCTGCAAGCACAGCTAGCGTCTGACATGAGTCTTCATGAAGCAATGTCTCCAAGTCCTCGATTTCAAACTTTTTCGTTGCGCCAGAGCTTTCTTTACCTTCAACATCAAAATCATTATTTTTGAAGCCTCTAAACCAATCTCTGCATATTGTTTCCGACAGAGCATGGTCGCCGTAAGTCTCAACAAGAATTCTGTGTGCTTCGGCTGCAGATTTTTTAAAAATAAAGTCGTGCATAAAATTCCCTGTAAATACTCGTTTTTCAGCACGACATTTGACATTTTTAAAACTATGAAAAAAAAGTTGTTTACACTTCGGTGAAATGACATACACTGAATTTCAAGCTCGCTTATAGTACTTTTTTATAGATGCGTTGCCATCTTAAACTACACGCACGCAGTTCTGGTAACGCCATCTGTTGGAAAACAGCGAGAACTTATCCAACGTCCCAATATTATTTTTTCTTTTTTTTAACTTTGATATACCGCAGCGTCATTTAACAATCATATAAAAATTTCAAAAAAATTACGCGTTCGTTTTTTTTAGATAATAAAAGGGAATGGCGGGGTGAAGCGGTTTTTATTTAGAAGTTGAAAACTAAAAGCATCCTAATATATATATTTATCATAAACTATGTATTTATTTCAATTTTAGTTTTATTGTTCAGAAAAAAATTGCGTTATATTTCCGAGCAGCGATTTTAAAAATGTGATTCCAACATAAATTTCTATGATAAAATTCTTCCTAAATACACTGTACACGTTCAACTGCAAAACCCGTTTTTCATTCGGCTCTCCGACCATATCTTATTCTACCGCCCCGCAAATGAATGCACGAAATAAATAAAAAAGATATACCTCGTATGTTTAATTCATATGAATTTCTTTCAAACGCAAGTTTCACTCATTTCAGTTTTTCGGGGAAACGAAAAGAGACAAAAGTGAAGAAGAGCGAGACAGAGAGAGCGAGGGAGAGGGAGAGAGAGAGAGAGAGAGAGAGAGAGAGAGAGAGAGAAGGGTGGATGGCTAAAGTAGTATGGGATTATTGTTCGAATACTTTCGAGGTCGTGTTACGGCCCGTACATTGCGGATACGCGTGAGTGGAATTTTTTGCCAGCTGGTATTTCCGATCGTGTGCTTTCGTATCTGTATAGGAGGGAGAGCGAGAGGGAAAGAGAAGGTGAGACAGCAGGTACGAAGTGGGGATGACATAGGTGGAGGCTCCAGCGCATACCACGGTCGCCCTTTGGTTTGAAGTGGAAGAGTGTCTAAAGTACGTGAGTCCGATCACTTCGAACTCCCCCCCCCCCCCCTTCATCAGTGCTACGACCCGACGTATTTTTTCGTATTGTACGCGTGAACGATCCAAAGATCGGAACCGCCGCATATGCAAATTAAAAACGTTTTTACGCGAGCACGAGGACCGCGTCGCGAACGAACGTGAAATTTCTCGAGAAATTGATAAACGTATTTCAATTCTATCATATATAATATATATATATATATAGTGGGTAAAAAAAATATTCGCACACCTCGTGTTTTTCAAATGATCTTTCCAAAAGAAATAAAATGCTGAAAGATTTTATTTTGCTTTGAAAAAAAAATATTCTAAAGAAATTATTTTTTTTTCGCAGGATAATTTGGAAAACACGAGGTGCGCAAATACTTTTTTTACCTACGGTATATATATATACAGGGTGTCCCAGAACTGGATATAGTCCCTGAAATGGGGGGTTGGAAGTGAAATTCGGGAAGTGAAATTCGATTCATATAAGTATGTATGGGTCTCACATCAACCCTTGTATTATTATTAATTTTTAAAGGCGAGCCAATCAGGTGTACCCAATGCGCCGGCAATGAGCGATAAGCGCGGACGTATATCTGGAGATGCTGGACGTTTTCTGAAATCATTTTTTCAAGGATATGAAAAAGGTTAGGTAAAAATCGGTGCTACAGTATATCTTTCAAAACTTATATATTTTAAGAACAGAATTTCGAACAAAATTCTTTTCGTTAAAAAAAAAAAAGAAAAAACAATATATAGATCTTGGAGGACTTATATTTCCTGGAGAAAAGTGATATAGGTTATTTATTGTAAGTAATTATATTTAAATTAAATGAAGATCGTTCGAACTAAGAAAATATGTACTTAATTTGCTAAGAAAAATGTATTTAATAGGTATTTCAAATTTTTGCCCCTACTTCTCTGCCCTGTGTTACGTAGTTGGCCGTC
This sequence comes from Ophion ventricosus, assembly GCA_963932345.1. Taxonomy (NCBI): domain Eukaryota; kingdom Metazoa; phylum Arthropoda; class Insecta; order Hymenoptera; family Ichneumonidae; genus Ophion; species Ophion ventricosus. The sequence goes on along the minus strand of OZ010715.1, from coordinate 35,056,556 downwards.
ATCTGGATTTCGATGAGGATATGCCCCTTCTAAGGAATCCGTATCCTACCCTGATCGGGATCCGATCGGAACTTAGGTAGCCCTCAGAAATTTCTGCACGGATTTTTACACGACAAATTTCCCAAGGGGTGAATAAATAATACATCTTTGACAAATCGTGCGTTGATCATTTTACTGGTGGATCGATCGACTCTACTACTTTCCTCGCTAATGCGTGACTACTACGTAATATTGCGAAGGCGGAGCAAATTCTGCCCGACAATGAGTGTACTTGTCGCTAGGCGGAATTGTCGTTCACGCTTTGAAATCGATCTGTGCATGAATCGAGTCCAATTACCTCATATACACTTACGTAAAGTTACGTACATGTCAGGATCGCTACATCGTTACCTCTTACCATATTAACCCTCTCCTTCTATATTTATATACAGGGTGTACCATTCTAGTTGGTACAACGAAACGTCTCGAGACTGATGAATTTTAGGAAAAAGTGTTTCAAATAAAAGTTTCATAGTTTTTTTTTTTATAAAAATGATTGGCGTTTGGTGGCGATTTTCGATCGTCGATTTACAAGTCTAGATCGTGTCGTACATGTTTAGCCTCACACATAGCTAGTTTCATAATAAATTAACACTTAGAAATGTTAATTTGCCACTTTTAATAATAATTAAAGTCAAATGCGACGATATTGGCGTGTGTTGACTGAGATTTTATCAGTGACTGTACATCCGTTTCAAAAGTCCAACAAAAAATTTCTCAATTAAATTTTTTTTATTAATACGTTCAGATCATCTTATTATTATCAATAATTACCCAAAAACTCAATATATATTGAGTTTTCCAATTATTGCTATTAATTCATCGTTAAAAAATGCGATACTCCTCATTACTTTAACTAATTTCTCGACAATTACTCAGTCGATTTATTCTAAAACTTAGTGTTAGCATAATCAATCGCTTGATCCTAAATCTTGATGATATAAGGTTTTTAGGATTTACGGCGATTTAGTTCCACTCATTTTGCAAGTGTTAAATTCATATGTTTATAACTACTAAATTATTTAGTGAAACATTCTAAAATAATTAATGTATTATTATTCCATCAAGAACTGGCCATCCTCAAATTTTCAAGACTTTTGTCGATTTTTTAAATATCTATCCAGTAATACCTTAAATTTCTTCGAGATATTGTCACTATTTGAAGAAGTATTTTATTAATATATTTTGATATATATTTAACCCTGGAACGGTACACGATTTTTCGGCACATTTAATAGTGTACAAGGTTCCGCAATATATTGAACAACCTTAAATGTTACAAAATATTTAGAAAAAAAATCATAGGGGTTCTTTGAGATTTCAACTATAAGTTTAATCAATAATAATATTATCATATTAAATTTGGAATTTTTTATTTAATCGTTGGAAAAAATGCAGAAAACGCACCGCGATGTTGAAAAATTCATAATGATGGTCAATTAAGTTATTTTTTAAACCCTGTAAGCTATTTTTAATTCAGATTATGTACTTGCAGAAAAAACAATATAGAAGGCTTCGAAAATTAAAAAAGGGTATTTATTTGAAGGGTCAAACATCGCTATTTATAAAAGTATGGACGCATATAAAAGATAAAATTGATAATAAATATAAAATATTGATGGAAAAATAACAAAAAAACTCCATTATTCGGGGTTAAATTCCGGCGTAAATTATCGCAAGGAAATGAAATCAAACAGAAAAAAGTTTCGGACAAAAGCTGCCTATTTTATTATGCAAAAAATTGTTCTGCGATAAAAAAGTATAGGTTCTCTTATGAAAAACTGAAGTTGACGTTGAAATAACCTTGAAAACTGTCACCAAATAAGGAATAATCAACACCAGAATTTTTTTTGCTCAAAATAATGAAACTTTGGTTCGTAACGTTTTTTTCTCAAAATACATCCATCTGGAGATATTTCGTGGTTCTGACTCAAACGGTACACCCTGTGTGTACGTACGTGCATTGCTATCCGAGAAACTACCCTTTCGCTTTTGGCTCTTCATCCCCCTCGTACACGCCACGAATGTTATTGGTGTCTCTTCATTCGCTCCCGGGCCCTATCGTGTCGTTTCCCTCTCTGTAGTGATTTTCCTCTTCTCTCTCTGTCTTGCTCTCTCTCTCTCTCTCTCTCTCTCTCTCTCTCTCTCTCTCTCTCTCTCTTTCTCTCTCTCTCACCCTCGCTCGTGACTTGGACCGTGTGTTTGTAACGCTATAACCTCCGCAGTCACGGCAAAAGCGGAGTAATTACAGACGCGTTTCAGGCAACCACCGACTGAATACGGAAATTATGGAGATATGCTGTAATAATATTCGTCACACGTTTGCACGGGTCAATATTGAACGAACCCCGAAACCGCCCCTCGCCGCGTTCCCGCGGACTTCCGCCTTGAGATGTACAGCCGAGATTTCGCGGCTGTACGGACTTGTATGGGTTTTGTGAGTGAGGGACATCGACGTCGAAACGTTGAATTTGTTTCGTTCAATCGAGAGGCCGAGCTGAATTTTAGCGTCGTAGGGGTTGGTCATTCTACATCGTTATTATTTCTTTTTCATAGACGTGGAAAATAATAACATTTCATTGTGTTTTAAATATCATTATCTATTATATAGAATTAAACATTAATTTTATTTTTAATCCTAACAAAGCCAAACAACGGTATTTTATTGTGTTCAAAAATATAATAAATGGTTTTCCAGCAAGGGCGCTCGAACTTTGACACTGTACAGCTGCCATGTTAGTGAAGCTACAGCTTTCAAATTTGGAGGTTATAGTAATTAATGTTGGGCAAATCATCATGGAGTGACCAGTTTATTATCAAAATAAGTGCTCTGCGCCCAACACCAGTGTTTTACGCACCCCCACTATTCCACGCGCACAACCGAGATGCCCTGGTTCACTTCAACTACAAATAAACCACGATGGAATTCGTTTTTTTTAAATACAAATCCATACGGTTCCACGTATTTTATGGTTGAAATTTTTTTATTTCAATTATTTAAGTCGATTAAAATAAAAAAAACATTAATTTAGCCTTGGCTTGGACTACTTACCACAAATAATTATTACTGAATGAAAAATGAATATTTCTACAGCCTCGCAGTTTTGCTTATGCACTAAGTTAACAAAACCCTTATTCGATAATGAAAATGTTTCGATAATAAAAATCTTTCAACCTCTTGTTCAATCGAAAAATTATTGGCCTAGCGCAAACGCGGACAGATTTATTTGATGATAATTTCCACCCTCGTCGACGCGTTAATCGTCGACTGTATAAGCTTGGCAATTAAACTCGCAAGTGCAGCTTGTATCAAACACCGCGATGATGAGAGACGGGAGACTTTTCCAAGTTCGTCTTCGGATGTATAGCTTGCCAAGTTTAGACGTGTAGTTCCATAAAAAAACATGCAGACGCCCGGAGCCCAATTGGAAGTTCGAAACTATCTGTATGCACACTGAGCGTCTCTCTCTCTCCCTCCCTCTCTCTCTCTCTCTCTCTCTCTTTCTCTTTGAGCAAGCACCGCGAGACATTGATGGATTTTCGACCTGACAGACTATGCCGTTAAACTCAGAGTGCCGTTGCGAACATAAATCAAACACGCCTATTCATCCGCTCAATTCACATAATAGAAGTTCCACTTTTCTTAAATTCAATAATTCCAGCTTTTCGATCGCATGAAGGGGTCCTCGTTTCGAGCAACTCCGCTGAAACACCTGACGCGAATAAACGTCATTTTTACAAAATACCAATTGAACTAATCAAACCTCCAGGTTCGATTAATGTTTCGGACACTTTTGGTATAGCTGTCACTTTCCTTCTTTCTGTCTGCCTCTTTAAAAAAATGGTCATAAATCGTCAGATTTTGAAATTTGCAAAATCGTTGTTGCAAATTTAAGTTAAGCCCCGAGGATTTGAACTATGCGGTATGAAAGCCCATTTTTTTTTTTTTAATTTTCAGTTTACGCTGACCTATTTAACAGACCACTCAAGATCGTGCGATTTTACGCCATCGGACTTCTTCCTTTGCGCTTTTCTTAAAGGAAAAGTGTATGCCAATGATGCACAGACCATTCCGGAGCTCAAGGAAGCAAATGGACGCACCATTAATGAAACTAGTCCGCAATAATGGCAAAATGTTATTGAAAATTTCCTCAAAGAAGGGACGTTTGCAAACAGGGATGAGGCGGCCATTTATCAGATATTGTGTTCCACACATAATCTCCATGTTTGTACCGTATATTAAAATAAAAATATTTGTACTTTTCAAATAAATAATACGTTTTATTAATAAATTTAAATGTCAGGTAATTTTGAGACACCCTTTATTTATATATATATATATGTGTGTGTGTGTGTGTGTGTGTGTGTCTGTTTTCAGGAACGTGTGGCACACATAAATATCTGCCGTCCACACAAGTCACCTATGGAGATGGAAGCTATTGCGCATTCGTCCATAAATCAGCTCTAACCCTGCGAAGTCAATTGAGACGTCGAGGGCACACTTTTCGCCCTCTCTTAATCGGTAAAACTACCATATACGCATACAAACATATGAGCTCGTGGCTTCTTTTGTTCGGCTAGCTCAAAAGAGAACCCAGGAATGGGTTATGGAGGCTGAAAAACGAATGAGTTTAAAATAGTTTGTTACCAGCAATTAAATTCCTATTAGCATTAACTATTGTATAAGTAATTGTACTATATCTATGCTATAATATAGATATAATACAATTTTTCATACCATAGTCTATGATAATAGCGAATTAATATTTGGTAGCAAACTATTCTAAACTCAAATATATATATATATATATATATATATATATATACCGACACTGCTTGACAAGCGGTCAGGGTTCGGCGGTATACAGTTGGCACGATATCCACGAAGTATCATGCTGGGGTTGCCGATTTCGGTGGTTGTCGCGGTCGTTAAACGCAGCCGTACTCGAGTGTACCGCCGAAGTATCGGTATGCTAAAGTGCCGCACCTTGGTGGGATCGGGCGCTTCGCAAGCTCGCGCCAGAAAGAGAGAGAGAGAGAGGGTCGTAAGAGGTGGAGGATTTCCTTCCACCGATCGTGAATGACATATATATGCTTCGATAAACTTTCTACCACTCAACGATCTTTCTCTTTGTCTCTCTCTCTCCCTCTCTTTCAGACACACACACACACACACACACACACACACACACACACACACACACACACACACACACACACACACACACACACACACACACACACACACACACACACACACACACACACACACACACACACACACACACACACACACACACACACACACACACACACACACACACACACACACACACACACACACACACACACACACACACACACACACACACACACACACACACACACACACACACACACACACACACACACACACACACACACACACACACACACACACACACACACACACACACACACACACACACACACACACACACACACACACACACACACACACACACACACACACACACACACACACACACACACACACACACACACACACACACACACACACACACACACACACACACACACACACACACACACACACACACACACACACACACACACACACACACACACACACACACACACACACACACACACACACACACACACACACACACACACACACACACACACACACACACACACACACACACACACACACACACACACACACACACACACACACACACACACACACACACACACACACACACACACACACACACACACACACACACACACACACACACACACACACACACACACTCTACTACTTTTTTCTTCCCTTCCCATATTTTGCCCCATAAGTCATATCTCTCGAAACTGCAGTCTTTCACTCGCCTCTTTTGCTTCAGTATCAGAAGCTGCAACGAATCACGATTTACCCGCACTCTCACCCGGGTCCCCTCTACACGTTAGTCTCTTTTCTCGGAGTCCGTGGTCCATAACGTATATGTCTGTGTGTGTGTGTATGCACTGCTGTGCACGGGATAAGTGGGCGGGTGTATATAGAGGATCCAATCGGTGGGGAGAGAAGCAAGGGTGAAGTGGCTCTCGTCAGTGAATTACGCGCTGCCTTCCGTTTCAGGAAGTCGTTTTCCATGCACCGACCTCCACCCCTCGCTTTCCGGCATTCTCTCTTTCTGACTCTTTCCCGCTTTGTCTAGGTAGTCTTCACTGCTCTGTCTCCGTTTATTCGAATGTCTCACTTCCTGCCTCTGTAACGCGATCTCTCTCTCTCTCTCTCTCTCTCTCTCTCTCTCTCTCTCTCTCTCTCTCTCATCATTAGTTTTCTACAATATAGCGCGCCTGCTCTGTTTCATTAAAAATGGACTCCTACGCAAATAAATACATTTTCACTGACATTAAAAAAAGGGATCCAAATCGTCTTCGACTGAAAAAAAAAATTGCCGCAAAACGCACACGTCTGTGATACGTGGCACTGCCTCGTGTTCATCTCATGGAACGCTGATTCGATATTCCGTACGCGCTGTGACGAGAGCAAGAGATCGAGAGTTCTGTCGGGAACGACCCGAAGTTTGTAAACTTGTCGCACGAGAGCCAATGTAATATACCTGCCTATAATGGCGAAAGTATCGAAGCTTCAGTATCACGTTCTCCCTCCGTCTCTTACACACTCACCAACACGCATTATATACATATGGTGTCCCATTTATCTCGAGACGTCGAAATAACTCAAGAACAGCGAATTAAATCGAGAAATCCTGCGACCCAAGTAGATTCAAACAAGGAGTAATATGGCAAGATAACTTTTTTTTTTATTTCGTAGACGTTTTCAAGATGACTTTTTTAAAATTCCGTGCCCAAAGAGCAAAACGGAGCCCTATTTCTGTCGCTTTGCTGTCTGTTCGTCTGTCCGTCCGTATGTCACGAGTCTCTAGCTCGTAACGGAGTGAGTTACAGACTTGAAATTTGGATATTTTGTGTAGAATGTTGACCCAAAACCGAATATTGAATTAAAAATTCAAGTAAATTATTTTTCATGGGGTCATAATACAATAAATTTATAATATCTACAAATATATAAAATTATTGTTATATAAATATTTACATTACCAAATGACATATTTTCGGAGTCGGTGGCAGCCAAGAACGAGAGATTGACGCCACAGAAGCAACGAGATTGCAAATTTAAAAAAAGCCTGTAGATCGTATATTTCATTTATTTTTCTTCGTCTCCTCTTTTTTTCTGCGGAAAATGTGAATATTGTACTATTTTCATATATTTTCAAATATTCAGCTTACAGCAGCAGTATAAAAAGCTTTCTTTAGCTATCATCACCCCATATGGTTTGAGTTTGGACAAAACTAAGACAGAAAAAAAGCATTACTTAATTAAATATACGGAACCTTAATAGAGCGAGGCCCGACTCGCATTAGGCCGGCTTTTTTTTATTAGGCCATTATTTTCGAACATTTTTACAACTTTTTTTTACGGAATACGCCGAGGATGTGCCAAAATGACACCACAAATGTTGGCTAAAGTTAGACGATCGTTTCGTCAGAGAATAAACAAGTGTTCACAACTCGTGGGTCATCATTTCGACCATTTTCTGTAGGTTGACCCAAACCAAGCTTTGTAAATCGTTTAAAAGTGATTGTTACGATTTCATTCGAGTTTTAGACTATTTTCATACGTTGCGTGACTAGAATGACCTCGTATTGTAGGTGAATGAACTCGTCAAAGCGTCGGTAATGATATCATGAAAAAAAATACATCGTCCGATTAAAAAAAGTGGAGTTGACGCGGATGGTCCGCCGCGGACGGGATGGGGGCCAACGATAAGAGCAAATCTTTCGCAATCGATTGTGGCACGTATCACAATGGAAGTATCGAAGGTAAAGTCCCGAGGAGCACGTTTCAGAACGTACCTATCGGCTGAACGGGTCAACTGCCTTCATCCTTTTGCTCGTTATCGATCAAAACAACTTACATGCACGCCCTATGATATGAGGGAGGGCCAGAGGGGAAAAAGGGCTACGATGGGGATGGGGCAGAGGGAGGGCGGCTCGGAGTCTGTAAAGTTTTGGTGCTCTCGCGTGGTCGTGCGAGTTGTGCGACGTATCAGGTGGAATTTAATCATATAAATGGACGCTATTCGAGTGGAGAGTTTCTAGGAAAATGAAAAACTTTTCTTTTTGTGATATATACAGGGTGTTTGGTGCATGGACCGACACAATTTTTTGAGTAATGCGGCGGGGGGGGGGGGTCATTTGCTAGTTTTTTCACCCTTACACCTTATGTCCTAAGTGTCACAGTAATTAAGATATCATTTTTTTTTCGTTTTTTTTTCATTACCTGAAACTTCGCCTTTAAATTGTCATAACTTTTTTGTTTGTGGTTGTAATAGCACGAAATAAGTTTTGTTACGTGCATAATAAGTGAAGAAGGTCAATTTGAGCAAAATTTATAACTCAAGTTTAATCAAAACATCGGAAACATAAAGAGTATTTTCTTAACTCTGACCCTGGCAAACTAGTATCTCTTATTTTGACCACACAATGAATGATTTCTATGACATGTAGCATTTGCATGTATTTTTCTTTATCACCCGAAAAGTCTGATTACATTTTCAATGCCATGAAATAGTTGCACTTTCTGTAATATCCGTAGATTTTTTTTTACATAATTTTTATCCTTAAAGTTCTCAGAACACGGGAGTAAAAGGATATTTCATATCTAAAGCATTTTAGAATTTACAGCCTAAACGTCAAAATTTATATGCGTTTTTCTGGAAACAGCATTTTTCAGGACGCGGGGCGCTCTACAGCTTTGACGCATGAACCGATTCACATGGATTTCTGCGCAATTGAAAGGAAATTCAATTTTCGGGGCCATCAGGAAGCTACTTTTGTTAAAAATTGATTTAGAATTTTTTTTTTCGTCCGTTGAAGAAAAAAATCGGACAAAAAATTGGGTTTTTTCCAAACGCCTGCTATTTTGTTATCCATGGGTTTTCCAGAAAAAACCTATAAGCCCCCCAAATTTAGTCTCGTTTAATAATTTTTAACCCGTTTTTGTTTAAGTTGAATTGATAAGGCTGTGGAGCGCCCTGTGCAGACTAAAACACGCCGTGCATGTCTTTATTTGATGGGCGCTGGAGCCGCCATCTTGGATTTATTTAAATAAATAAAATTGGAATTTACTCTCCATTGATAGAAGAATAAAATACGTTGAAACTCATTTACAAAAGTATTTTTATATATAAAAAAAAATTCCCGAAGTTCATGCATTTTTCATGCCTCTTGCCGGTAACGTCCCCTTAAAAAAATGATCAACATTGGCTATTTTTTCATCGTCTATATGCACCCCCCCTCCCCCGCCACCCCTTTTGACGGAATATTTTTGTACTATCGTCGACAGTCTCACCCGATATATACGTATATTTGTTTTGACATCTCGCGTGCCATATGCATAGTTCCGTACTGTACATCGTGTACAGTCGTACAGGCAGGTAAAAGCACGTTATTACAGTCCGCAGCCACGTAATACCGGGAATTGTCCTGATCGAATTAGATCCGAAGAAACTTTTGCCTCGTTGTTCATCGGGCTTCAAACTTTGTTCCGTATAAAGTACGCGGTGCACGAGGGTCCGCTATTAGTTTTGTCATTGTCTTTTTCTTACGCCCCCCCCCCCCCCCCCACGCGAGACAAAATTGTTCGAGCTGCGATGGGGGTGTTCGACCTGTCCGGTCAATAATTCACGATAATACGCGAGGCAAAGCGAAAAACCGCGCGGTGAGCCACGTAAACGAGACATTGACGGGTAACGATCCGCCGTTCGATCTTTCTCGATCTCCACTCCGACCGGGTGCAAGTATTACTTGGTGCGAGAGACACGATAAAACGTACGTATGAAAGTTCGCAGTTGCAACGTATGCGAATTATTCACGCGATCAGCGCGGGGGCGGGGACGTTTTTTTTTCTTGTTCTTGTTTAATCCAGAACGATAAATCAATTGGTCTTGCGGTTATTTTACCGAGTGTCGATTTTTCCTATAAATGTGTATGCATTACATTATTATAATATATTTTACATACAGGGTGTCCCGTGCAATGTCCCGTGTTCGATGATTTTTTTTAATTGGAAGGAACGCGTCGTTACAAACGCAAGCATACAATCCTCATTCAAAAAATTTAAAAAAATAAATTTAAGAAAAAATAAAAGAACAACGAACCCCAACAAACCCAAACGGATCTCAACAAACCCAAACGAACCTCAACAAACCCAAACGAACCTCAACAAACCCAAACGAACCTCAACAAACCCAAACGAATCCAACAAACCCAAACGAACGTCAACAAATCCAAACGAACCTCAATAAACCCAAGCGAACCCCAACAAGCCCAAACGAACCTCAACAAACCCAAACAACTGAAAGCCGCCAACATTGTAATGTACACACCAAAATTGAAACTTACAACTTGTAACCCCAAATGACTACTCTACATCAAATGCAGCATTTTTCAACAAATCACAGGCATTTAGCATATCGCAGCCCCCCCCCCCCCCCCCCAACCCTGCTACAACACAGCGGCAGTGGAGTGGGGGTAGCGTTAGTTTCGCGTGGCATCTCGCTAAATCAGACCCCCTATATATAACTTTAAACGAATTTTCAATGTCAAAATACCTATTAGCACATGTGAATATTTGCCAGCCTAACAAGAATCCGGTCTTGGACGAAAAATAGTAGAAAATAGTAAAAGATAGTAAGAGGGAAAGAGAGACGGGTCTGCTGACCTTCGGCCTAATTCTTACGACGTCCGTCGTAAAAGCGGAAGATCGAGGCATCCCTCAGCGAGTGAAGAGTCAAAAGGGTTGAGCCGAGCAAAAGAGCTACAAGCTGTAAGACCCGAAAGAGTCGTACGGGCTATATCGGAGAAATCAATTTTACGGTCGGTCGAGTATCGATACCATTGCAGTTAGTTCCAAGACGATAAAAGCGTCGTCGTCCTCTTCGTCGTCCCTACGGCGGTCCTCGCGATTGACGTCGGATCGACGTTCAATCGCGATGCTCGAGGGCTTTTCCAAAATACGTCCCTTTATGGCCAAGCGGTTGAGTGCGACCAACCGAAAGGCACCCGTTCAACGCATTCAAGACGAGCAAGACTCAAATATTGGCGAGAAATTATCCGATCACGCTGTTATTCGATTTGGCAAAATGAGCAGTTGAAAATTCCTTTGAGACGCGATCGATCGATGTGCTGTTGATCGTGAAATTCCGCCTCCGGTGTATCCGACTCGGAATTCCTAATCGAGAACTCCGGAATGTTGGGAATTGTGAGTAAAATACATTCCTCAAAGTTTATTTGATTTAAATAGGATCTGTTTGAGCGAAATAATTTTCTCGTTTCCTTACGGCTTACTACGATTGTTTTCGTGTCAAATATATATTTTTTTAAATTTGTTTCAAGCATTCCTTGATGCAGAGAATTAAATTATTACGTATTTGATCAAAATACATTATTTATTTGAACGTCCAAGTGATACATTTGAGTATAAAAAAAAATCATTATTTTAATGGAGGAAATGTGTCAAATTCAAATATATTATTATTTCGAACAAATAAAAATTGAATTTGAATTATTAGTATTTTTATTTTCAACTAGCAAATTTACTATATTTTCCTGATGCGCATAATTAAATTATTACGTTTTTTTTTCACAATACATTGCTAATTTAAACGATCGACAGATACATTCGAATAGAAAAAAAAACTTTATTTGCATGCGGTAAATTTAGTCTGGACGACTAAATATTTTTTTGAGCAAAAGATACTAAATACCAACATTATGCAAAAAATATTAACATTTTATCACTCAACGGTGTTAAATAGATCTTCTTTTAAGTGAATAAATATGTTTGAAATAAATCACTGGAATAATGGAATCAAACGAAAAAAAATATTGATTTTACGAAAATTTTAGTTTATTCAAATTAAAAAGGATCCAATAAATACATTTAGTTGAATATCATCCTATTTAATCGCCTCGAGTAAAGAATAATAACTTCATCCAATCAATTCCAAAGAGGATCCCGATCAGAACGTCAACGTATTCGAGTGGATTGAGATTTGCCATAGCAGGCTCCTCATAGCTGCAGTTTTGCGTCCAATATCCTTCCACCAGACTAGCCATACACAAATATCGACACTCGATAGTAGCGATCGATTCCAAATTTCGACATCTCTAGTCCACGACTTTCCGCATAAATTTACTCATCAAGGATGCTTTAAACTCCGTCAGGGGTTCATTGTCCCTCGGCTTCTCAACTACGTTTGAATTTTGGAAAAGACCCTCGTCAAGTCCCGGAAGACGCTGTAAATAATTCCTCCGTTACGATAAACAACAGAGGACAATTCGCGCGGAAACACGAGACGGATCCTTCCTCGACTTCGTTCAAGTTCCTTACGACGCGAGGGAGAATTTTAATACCCGTAAAACTTGTTGAAGACGCTTATTTTACTCCCCCAAACCGCATATAAAACATCCTATTTTTACTTTCCCATTATACTTATGAGCCTGAGAGACGCCGCGTTATTACCCGCGATGAATTTAGCACTTGGCAAGCTCAACGGCTCTTTCTTCCGTCTCACTCCTGCGCCACTCTTCCCAATTGTCTCGTAACTTTTCTATTGTATCAATTCCTCGCGACACGAGGCAAAGTACGAGATCCTTTTGTTTGAGGCGACGCGACTCTTGTTACAAGAGAAATAAAAATGCCCCGCCGATGATATAAATTTGCCGCAGCATCTTCGCCTCTTCCTGTGAAATGAAATCAATGCTTTTGTGTAAACGTTGAGGGTGTTTCGCGTTACGAGTTTGGCGAAAGATAGTGAGAATTTTCGAGTGAGTCGTCCAGTAAAGAACATTTTTCAAAAAAATGAATAAACTTTTTTTTTTCAAATTTCGTAAGGACAATAAAAAAAACAGCAACAACAATAATTATCATTATTGTAGTGGTAATGATAACGAGAACGAAAATAATAATGACGTTACGATCACAGCAACAGTAATATTAACAATTATAATAATAATGATGATAATAAGAAATACAACAAACCCAAAATCACGATATTAAAAGTATCAACGACAAAAATAGCATCAACAACAACAAAAATAATGATAACGATAATAAGACCATCAACAACCACAGCAACAACGATAACAATAGCATGATGATGACAATAACAATATAAAAATAACGGGAGCCCGTGCCACCATATTTGCCAGAAGATATTGAGTCAAGATGTTGTTGTCTTGGGTGAGAGGTGCAAGATTTATTACAACTTCCTCCTCGCGATCATCGGGCTGCTTCAAGCGACTAAGCCTGGTGTTGTCCTCTTCGATTTCGACGTGAAGACGATTTACGTCATTGAGTTCTCGGCCTCGGTCAAGGTAAACATCCCGCGAAAGGAAGATGAGAAAGAGCTCAAGTATCAACCTGTCCGGGCTGAGCTGAGTCGTCTGCACCGAGGATTCAGGGTAATTCTCGTTGTTCTCGTCGTCAGCACTCTCAGGGGAATGAAGGAGTCTTCTGTATCAAGCCTCACCGGCATACCGATTTCTAGCAGGTCGGATGAAGAAGCCGGATATCTTCGGATCCCTCCGAAGATATTCTTTCTGTACTCCCCGTGCAGAAATATTGTCACGGCTACAGTCCGATTCGGACTAGGATCCCAATCGGGATTCTCAATCGGGATCAAGTCGGATATCGGATCGGATGCGGGGGCGAAATGTAAGGCTCGCATATCGAATTTCAGCCAGGATACTAATCCGGAACTATCAAGGACTCTAATCAGAATGCAAATAGAAACTTTGCATAGGATGCAGGCTAGAATGCTGAACTTCTGGAACAAGATTTAGTTCGATATCGCACCAAGAAATAACGATCCGTATCAGCTGAAGACGCGGGACGTTTTCTGAAACCATTTATTCAAGGATCTGAAAAACATTAGGTAAAATCCATCCATCCCGATCAGGACGTCAACGTATTCGAATGGATACGTCCTTGAATATATCCTTAGATTCTCTTTCACCAAATCCCTAGATACCTTCCTAGATTCTGTTCCAAAAAGTCTATAGATATGCCTCTAGATTCTTTTCTACAAAGCCTACAGATATTTCCCTATATTTCCTTTCATAAAGTCCCTAAATATATCCCTAGATGTACTTCCACAAAGACTCTATCACGTCCAAATTTTAGATAAAAATATTTAAAATTCACGGAATTGTGATTATCCGTGATTTTTTGAGCGAAAAAGTGTTTTTAGGCGTTTTCACCTCTTTATGATTTTTTTTTAGCATGTCGCCATTTTAATTCTTATAAATAAACCTTTTGTACATCATCTAGAAAGTTCACAGCATGTTCCGTAATTTTCGAACCACTTCGGATGGATAGTTTGGTCACAATACTTTTTTGAATACTTACTGGGTAGAATTGACCCAAGTGTGACCACCGCGATTGAATTTAGAAGTGTGACCACGAAGGGTTGTTAACATCATTTGGAAAAAAGTACAAAAAATGACCTTTTCTGGTGTTTCATGACTGTCAGAACTTATATTGTAATAACAGAATTTCGAACAAAATTCTTTACGTTTAATAATTTTTTTTCGAAAAAACAATATATAGACCTTGAAAGACATATTTTCTGGAGAAAAGTGATGCTAGGTTATTTATTCTAAGTGATTATATTTAAATTAAATGGAGATCGTTCGAACTAAGAAAATATCGATTTAATTTGCTAAGAAAAATGTATTTTACGTATTTGAAATTCTTGCCACCACGTTTCCGCCTTGTGCTACGTAGCGGGCGCCATCTGAATTACGATGAGGATACACCCCCTAGGGAATCCGTATCATATCTCGATCGGAACTTACGTATCCGTAAAAAATTTCTGCACGGGTCAGGCAACACCATTGTGGACTGCTAGAGCCACTCATCCTCTGGCTTGAGGGAGCGGCAAACGCAGAGTGATTTTCATGCGTTTTTTTAACTAAGCGGTCGCCCAGCATTATTGTTCCGGTCTAGATTAACCCTAGAACTCATGACTCATGACTCATTTTTTGTACATTCAAACGCATCACTCGGATCTATATGCACCCCACGCTTTTCTTGATAATAAAAATTGTCTTACGGGAAAGATGGATTTTGTCA
This sequence comes from Ophion ventricosus, assembly GCA_963932345.1. Classification (NCBI taxonomy): domain Eukaryota; kingdom Metazoa; phylum Arthropoda; class Insecta; order Hymenoptera; family Ichneumonidae; genus Ophion; species Ophion ventricosus. The sequence continues at coordinate 35,041,285 of OZ010715.1, read as the reverse complement.
TACATGATTTGCTTCGTTTTTTCGCAAGGAAGCGAATAATGATGTGCAAGACATTTGATTCAATTAGCATTTAATTGAATGCAAACGGACCCCAGTTATGAATTCTAGGTTTAAGATCGAACCGAAACCCCCCGAGGCTAGGTGAATGTTTCCGAGTGCAAGTTGTGGGAGTGGAAGTGTGTGCTCGAGCAATAAGTCGAGTGTAAAATAAAAATAATGATAATAACAACAACCGCAATAACAATGATAATATTGTAATAATGGCAGCAATAGCAATTAATACATTGTCATTTAAACATCAAACTGTTCCTCACCATTCTTCCCCTATGGCAAAAATAAAATTCTCATCAGCACATTCTTCACACGATAAAAGCAATAAAAACTGGCTAGTCCTCTCAGCTATACTTGGAACATCATATATATGAGACTGATGGCTATTTGATGTGATCGTTGTCCCCAAGTACAAGACTGAGTCTCACGGTCCTCTCTACTTTGTACTTCACTGTTTCCTTTTCGAAGATTAAAGATAATGTACCTTTCATCACCTCCTTGTCTCTCTCTGTCCGCTGGCGTATCGGCTTTCGACATATTATTTTTCGCGCCTCCACCCTCTCTGCCCCTCTCATCTCATCCAGACCCATTGCGAAATCTTTCGTCCGCTCTCTTCCTCCAATTTTCTCCTTTGTGAAACGGCACGCGACTTTGGATGAGCAGACATTAATATAGGGCTGGAAGTCGGTGCTCTTTCTCTCTAGAGAGAGAGAGAGAGAGAGAGAGAGAGAGAGAGAGAGAGAGAGAGAGAGCGCAATATCGTCGAAGAGGGTAAAGTGAAAGAAAAAACCTCGCGAAAGGACGGGGTCGTAGCTCAAAATTAAGAGGTGGCGCATGCGACTTTTATTTTATTTTTTCCAATTAATGATGAAAAATCATGGTTTCCATAAAAAATGTATGCAACAAATCTAATTCGATTTGTAATAAAAGAACGAACAAGAGTGTCATCATTGCGAATTAAAATAAAATATATTATTTTTTAAACAACATTTTTTTATATTTTTATTTTTTAGCGCATAATATACGATGATTGTCGTATATAAAAAATCTTTTGTTTAAAAAGTAATATTTTTTTTTTGAAAAATTCCGATTTTTTTTTGGCCACCCTAATATATATACAGGGTGGTTTTTTTTTCCAAAATGGAGAAGTCACAAAAATACGCTATATTTTTTAACAATTTTTACAATTGTCACCCCGTGTATGTGTGTGTACACGAGAAAAAAAACTTTGCTCAGCTCTTCCAAGACGGGAACATCGTTCCTTGGTTATCTCCTTTGTCGCATCGGTGGCTCCAAACCCGACGCAAACTTTCTCATTCGTCAAATTAGAATTCGTTCTTCTTTTTTTAAAGTTTTTTTTCTTCTCATTTTCTTGCTTTTCGTTCTTTCGCTCTTCTCGTGTTTGCAATGTGTTGCTCTTCTCCGTGGTCGCGATGTGTTGGAGACACAACGCCGTGTTTCTTTTCTCCCGGCTATATGGCTGCACCGTCGCGAGCCTCGTAGCGTTTCTCCGCAGAGAAACTCTCGCGCCTTTGCTGCAAATGCGTCTTCCATTCGCCTCGAGACAATAGATCAAAGGGATGGCAGCGGTGGGCGAAGGAGCATGAGAGAACCGAGTCATTCCATGGATTGTTAAGAACCAGCAGCCTAGCGCGCGCTTTATCGCGGACGCCTGCGACCGACAAATCTATTTGGAATCCTCTCTCTCTCTCTCTCTCTCTCTCTCTCTCTTATGGACATACAATCGCACCCGCGAATGCCACGAATCTATACTCCCCCTCATGGAGTTCGAAGAAAAAAGAAATTTAGCTTTGTTCCTCCCCCCTGCTGCTCTCTTTCTCTTCACTCCTTTCTCTCTCTCTCTCTCCCTCTTCCTCTTTCTCTCTCTCTCTCTCTCTCTCTTCGCGTCTCTCTCTCCCTCTTTCTCATTCTCTCTCTGTCTCTGCCTTTCTCTCACGATCTCTCTCACTCTGCAGAGTCTCTTGAAATTTCCATCGCAACGTTCGATCAAAGGACTCGAAGTCCCGAAGGACAAAGGGCGGATAATACTTGTACGTGCGAAATTAAAGCTCGTCGGAGTGATATGTCTCTTGGATAATGAAATCTTATGTTTCGTCGATATACCGCAACGTGGATTTTTCCATTCTCGTGACGTCGCCAACTGGAAATGTTGAAGAAAGGTTCGTTGTTCTGCGCGAACATACTTTCTCACTTTCGAAGATGGAAAAGCCTGGAAAAAGGTAAATTTTACTTTCAGAAATGCAGCACTTGACTTTTAAAGGTGTGAAAAAGCTAAAGCAGGTTGGAGAACGTATCGTGATTTTATTCATGAAAGCGCCTCACTATTTTCCTACTCTTTGCTTTGTTTTCTGGCTTTTTCACCCACGCCCCCTCCGCCCCTGCGGTTTTTCCACAAAGTATCTAGAAGGTTCCTAGATTCACTTTCACAAAGTCCCTAGATATATCCCTAGATGTATTTCCACAATGGCTCTAGATATATCCCTAGATGTATTTCCACAAAGCTCTAGATATATCCCTTGATTATCTTTCGTAGATTCCTTAAATATATCCCTAGATCTTCTTCTGCATAGCCCCTAGACGTGTCCTTAAATTTTAACTCAAGAAGTCTTCAGATATTTCCCTAGATTCTCAATCACAAAGCCTTCGAATATATCCTTAGATTCTCTTTCACGAAATACCTAGATACATCTCTAGACTCTCAATCACAAAGTCCTTGAATATATCCTCGAATTCTCTTGCACAAAATATCTAGATACATCCCTAGATTATGTTCCAAAAAGTCCCTGGGCATGCCTCTAGATTCACTGCTACAAAACCTCTAGATATCTCCTTATATTTCCTCCCACAAAGTTCCTAGATATATTCTAGGAACTAGTTCCTAGATTTTCTACAACAAAGTCCCTAGGCATGTACCTAGACTTTCTTCCCCAATGTGCTTAGATGTGTTTCCAGTGCCTCTTTCGCAAAGTCCCTAGGTACACTACTATACAATCTCCTCCGAAATGTCTCCAGGTACTTTTCCACGTTCTCTTCTACAAATTTTCCAGATTAGACTCCAGCACTCGGACAACTCTGTATTTCCCCAAAAGGAGTTTACGCGGTATCTTCTTCACTCAAGTGTAAAACCGGCGCAGGACTAAAGATATCGCAATACCGGAAAAAATATTACTCCACCTCTTCATCCAAAAGACGACTGCCAATTATTATTCAGCCCCCTCATCACTCGGAAATTAGTTGGACCATCGTTCAAAGAAGAATGAGCATTGAAAGAAAAAAAACACCAGGATAATTCGATAGTAATTAGATTCTGAATAGACGAATCGCGACGCTTTCCAGTGGAAAAAGATCCGGTCGTCGGAGCCGAGGCAAATTTTGCCACGTTACCTGACTACAGTTGGACGAAATTGGATACGGATGGAGTTGGCAGAAGGTGGAATCGAGAGGAAATAGAGAATAGTCCAGCAGTGCAGAGGGGCCGGGAAGTGGGAGGGAAATAGAGAATGGTGGAGAATAGTGAACTCGATGGAGGAGTCATATGAAAAGTCTTATAAGGCGACTCAATTAGGATTAGCTTTTCGCTGCACAACGACTCTCTCTCTCTCTCTCTCTCTCTCTCTCTCTTTCTCTCTCTCTCTCTGGCGTCTTGCAAGGATGCGAACGTTCATCGGCTTAAGGATTTACCTAAGAATCTTATTGGAAATCGAGAGACGTCGGGATCGATCATTCTTCTCTATGTATCTCTTTCTATTCCTTTGTTTGGTGTATATATATATGTACATACATCGAGATATATGTATACCCTCTGGTAGACTCAGGAACCCGTGACCCCGTGCTTTTCTTTTGAGCGAAGAATACGCCAATAGCCTGATAGTATATATGAAATTTCTTTTATTGATATATACAGGGTGATTCACAACTATCAGGCTTCCTTTTGTGAGCACACAGGGTGCATCATTGCGAGCAAAACCCATTTTTTTCAAAGATCTTGCCACAAAAATTAGTCGAGATATTCGCGTTCAAAGTCCAAGTAGCTAACAATGGCGCAGTAATTGCTCACAAGCAATTTTTTTTTCTTCAAGTAATAAACGAAAATTATTGAATCATATCGATCAAAGCGAGTCTCCGTGTTCATTATTTTTTAACGACATAAATACATGTAGACGACAGAAAAAAAGCCAACTTTAATAATTTTTTTTTTATACGAACAAAACGTTTTACATTTATTAAACTGTAGGTACAATTTATTACATAATTGATCGGGATGAATAAATTTTTTCATAAATAAATATTGAAAAATGGCGACGCTATCGCGTAGTCTTTCAGGAAAGTTTTGGTGGCACTTGCCCGTTTCCGGGAAATCGAACGACATTAATATTGGTCTAAAAAATATGACCCATACATTTTTAGTATTCTAACATTCAAATGCTGAACTTATATCTAAGAAATATTTAAGGTGAAAATTAAAAAAATGAGACACCAAAACAAAAAAATTGAAATGTTACACAAATTTTTCGTTTTTTTTGCAATAGTAAAGTAATTTTCAACATTGATTTTCATTAACAAGTAGGTATAAGTTCAAGGTAATATTGTTATTGAGTTGTGTGTACAATTTTAGCACGATCGGTCAACTCGTTTTAAACTTTCCCACAAACTTAAAAAAAGCAGATTGTCTAAAACATGTTTAAAATTTCGAACCCCGAAAACTTAGTGATTTTAGTGACTTGCCGGTTAATCAACGATTCCATGACCATGCAATAGTCCTTGAGCTTCTGAAATCTGACGTAAAAAAAAGTCGATTCTTTTATGCCGCTACCTGTATTTACCCCTTAAGAAAAAGCGTTTTGCTCGCAATGACACATCTGTTATCCTTACCAAGAGAACCATTGTAGTTGTGAATCACCCTGTATATATACATCGATATTCGATTCGGCTCGATTCTATTTCTCCACCCCAATCGCCGTTCGACCAACTTCTTAAACTTCAATTACTTTTCTTACATACCTATCTCGGATCGCAGTCGGATAGCCAAAAGTCATTCGCTTTCCCGATAAATATATGAAATAATTGCTACGCAACCCGCTCATTTTTTTTTCTTTTCCTTTTGCAAAACGCGCTGAATTCCACAATGGGACACGCGACAAGTTCTCGTCCGCGTTCCAATAGGACGTAAAACGAATTCGAAGTGGTGGAAAGAAAAAAAAAGTGATCATCTTAAATTCCGTAACGAACGGAAGATCGCCGGAGAATTTTGGAAATTTCGCGCGCGTCTCGAGTTTTAAGAGCTTTATTGGAACAGAAAGTTCGAGGTATATGCACAGGCAAAAAAGACCACTGTGAGTTCAATCGTATAAATAATTCTCTTAGAGCATTCTGTGGCTGCGGCGAACTGGGCATTACAGACAAACAAAAAGACAGACAGAGTCTGGGCTTTGCTTAGGTTTATAATAAGAATATGTCATGAATATGAAAATAAGCATGAATGAATAAAAAAATAAATAAGGAGATAAACCTTTTTTTAGCAATAAATAATTTTTGTGCTATTGTTCTTCAAGACTTTGAAGGGCTCACCCTGTATATGGATCTTAACATCGGATTCCGAATAATATTTAAGTTCTCGGTTAAGCGACCTATGAAACTCGTGAATACGAGGGTACACCGGTTGCAGCGACAGCTCGGTCGACAAGTTGAAAGGATTTCTTGCTCTCTGTCTCTCTCTCTCTCTCTGGCTCTCTTCAAATATGGGAGTTGCAGTTTCTTCTTTTCATCATTCTCGCGCGCTCTCTCAATGCCGGTAAATTTTCGCTCAATTCCGATGGCTCGTGGAAATTGTTACGCATAATACTAGTGTCGATCTATTGGGTCTATGCATAATTCCCTAGCGGAAATTGAGTCAACTTTAAACGTAAAATATTTACCAAAAAAATCGACTTCAATCAACAAAATGTATTCCATTCTGTTCAATGACTTTCTGTCGTGTCTTCACGTGTCTGAGTCCTGAGTTCTTTGGGCAAAAAAAAATAATCGATGACGCTTTTGAGGACCTCCAGTAAACTGAACATTTTATTATTCAAACTGTTCTGTAGCGTCCGGAAAAATTGATATCGAATCTGATCCCAGGGATGAATGGAGAAATCACCAGGAGATACCGATCCGTATCAGCTGGAGACGCTGGACGTTTTTTGAAATCATTCATTCAAGGATCTGAAAAAGATTAGGGAAACAATTGGTGCTACAACATAACGCTCGAAACTTATATATTTTAATAACAGAATCTCGAACAAAATTCTTTAGACTTAGTAAAAATTTACGAAAAAACAATATATAGACCTTGGAAGATTTAGGTTTCCTGGAGAAATATATATATATATATATATATATATATATATATATATTCATCGCGGCATCGGCAACGTTACACGATCGCACGATATATATAAACTTATATGATTGTCTGCAGATATAGACGTTTGTTAGCGGTGCGAATCGGATTTCCGTACGACGTGATTCGCGCGTTTCTGTCACTCCGTTAAAGGACTTTGTCAACTAACCGACTAAAGTTTCCACTTCCGTCGTGGCTGACGCGCGTCTCTCTTCTCTCTCTCGCTCTGTCTCCGCCCCGATAAATTCGAAGATCAAAGGTTAGCATACGAGGAAATGAACGCGTGCCAATCGAGAGAATCGACCGGCTGGTCTGACCGGTTTGGTCGGTACTGACGTCTGACCAAAGCTCGATACTGTCGACCCTAACTACTTCTCCGGCTCTCGCGGTTGATCAAAGTGATCACCCGTCGGGAAGTCCGAGCCGAACTTGTTCGCTTACGTACGCCAAAAATCATTGCATCAATCGTTGGCCATGTTCGATCGATGACATATTTCGTGATTATTATTTCAGGCGAAGAACTTCTCGCGAAGAGAGAGAGAGAGAGAGAGAGAGAGAGAGAGAGAGAGAGAGGCAGGGAGAGAGAGATTTCCAACCCGTTTTACGTGGGAAAACACGTCAATCTGCAAACTTTATGTAGGACTTGCGAAAAAAAGTTTCGCCATAAATTTCTCGCAACCTGTGCGCCAGTTGGAACTTTTACTCGGCGTGTATGGATAGTTGAAGTTTTACACATCGATCATCCTGCTTTATGTTTTTTTTACTTCCGCCTACGTCCCTCTCGGGGATGGATCTTCGGGCATTTCGCAGGTTGGCGGGCGTAATTTTTTTCGCGAATCTCACGTAGCACTTTTCGTTGCTGAATCAAAAGTTATATATAGCAATTGATCTCTTATTTCGTCAATCAACGAGAAATTGTCGTTTGTTGGCTCAGCAATATATATATGCAATTATTATTATTATTACTATTATACTGCACATGATACGATGGAAAATTTTATTGAGAGAAGAATTAGACTGAAACTAAATTAAATACCCATATATATATATATATATATATATATATATATATATATATATATATATATATATATATATATATATATAGCTATTTATATATATGTATATAGCTACATACATATATATGGCTATTTAATGTTAGCTTTTTACACAAAACTTCATTTTCCAACTTCAGTTTAGTTTTTTTCTCAATAACATTTTCTTTCATATCACGTGCAGTATAATTCTGTTCTGATATATTATATTTCAAAGCAAAGTAAAAAATTTAACTCATTTGCTGAAAATTGCAAAATGAAATACTGTTAAGAATCGACGATCAATTGTTGTCATAAAATCATTTCATTCGGTTTTTTAATTTTGACAAGATTTAATTTACTGTTTCTCCGTCGAAACAAACTTTGGTGTTTTTATTTTTGGGAATGACACGTTAAGTTGCAAAAAAGCTTTGTGTTTTTTCTACGAAATCGTAATAACAAATACACTTGCATATATAAGGATATTATAAGTTTCGCGCAACATAGTAATCTCCAAATCTAGCATTTAATAAAAATAAATTGTTATGCTCGGCAGCGTTCATCTACACTACACGTCCACTCACTGGTGGTCAAGTGCCTATTTAATGGTGGTCGAGTGTCCATTTACTGGTAATTTCGTCTATTTACTAGGGATTTAGTAATTTCGCTATTTATTTATCAATTCCTCCAATATTATATGTTGCAATTACTTCGGATATTGTTCTCTACGATCAGAATAAGATCTTTTGTTAGCTATAGCTATTAAAAAGTTTGTTTTGATAATATTTTAATTTTACAGTCTATCTGAATCCGAAAAAAAGTGAATTCCATTAGGGCGGTTCGTCGTAGTGCAGTGGTTGATCTGACCCTTCTAAAAACTCGTCATGATTCAGTCAATTTTTGGAGTTTCTACAAAATCTTAGACGCAAATAAAAATGATGAGCCTAAGCTACAAAATCAGGAATTAAAAATCGTATTTGCGAAATTTCAGGCTCACACAGACCCCTTAGAAAAACGTTCACCTTGAAGCCTATTTTTCGGAGTTCCATTCAATTTCCACGGACAAACAAAATCTCAGGCATAATAAGATTTTCCCGAGAACAAAGCTCACGTGATTGCAGGCGTCGAGTGTCCGAGCTTTCAACATAGAACGGAATATTTCACGAGCAAGAGGCGGCATAGCCGAGGGTAAACGGGCCTAATTCATCGCGGGGTGCTGTTAATACCGGAAGTGCGGTGGCGCCTTCCTGTTGATAATCAGAAGTCGCTTGAACAAGCCGCCATTAACCCCTCGACAGAATGTTACCTCGCCCCACAACGACACGCCAACGTTCTCTCGTACCCAGTGTTTCTCTCCGATGCCCATGATGGTCCGGCGATTCGATCACCCCTGCCAGCCCAAGGGCGATGTTTAGCAAAAGTTCAAGCGCGGGGAAGCGACAACTTTGCCGCATGTATACACGAAAACTTTCGCCCTTAACTGCTACGGAGATCCCGCTTTCTACCCCTCTTCCCATATCCCCGTGACAACGATGAAATTCAAACAGGATGTGTTGTATGAAGACACTCGTGAAACTGGCTTCTCAACTATCCATGGGATAAACAATATTGAGCGTGTGCATTAATTTTGAGGAATTTTTGAGGCCGTGTGCCACGAGCCAGAAAATTTCGACGCGGCCTCTTAGTCAGTAGTGCAGATCTCGCAATTTATTCATGAAAAGAGGTCAAACAAAGATTGAGGGAGCAGTATCGGTCTATTTTCCGGAAATTTTCGATTTTCTAAAAACATCGGTTTCGTATACTACGTGCTTGTAGAAATACGGTAGAGAACATTATTTAGGTCGGAGAGACCGATAAGGGGCTAAAAAGAGTGATACAATAGAAGCGTCTCTGCGCGCTCAGCGCGCTAGCGCCATGTCGAGCGTCGAAAGCTCGCAGAACAGAGATCCAAAACCGAAAATTCCAAGAAAGTGATGTTTTTGAAAAAGCCGGAGGAATAATGTATGGACCAGGCATCGCTGATTGAGGATAAGAGGCTTTTTAAAAAAGTTTTATGTACATTTTTACTAGAGAAACTTTAAATGCGTTTTTCTCAAAACAACATTTTTTGACCTTGTCGACATGATTTTGGAAAAACTATTGCACCGATTAGGCTCAAATTTACAGGGATTATTCTATGCAAGTATTTCTTCGATCTTTACTAGCGGTATAAATATTCATCAATATTTCATCCTATTTTGAAACAATTTAAGGTGCAAAAAACAGTGGGAAAATTCAAAAGTGCGATTTTGTTTTCTTTTCATCGGGGGTGAAAGTTTTTAGTAGGGGTCATAACTACAACTCCACTTTATGATAAAATACTCAACTTTTTGTTTTCAGATGCTCCAAAGCAGGGTCAACTTCGGGCAGCCAGATCACCAAGACAAATAAAAAAAAATATTCCATTTTTTCTTGTATTTTGAAACTTCTATTTTTATGTATAACAATACTAAAATAAGGAGATGAATTTTTTTATAAAAGAAAAATTTGAAACTAGGTGCAATAGATGGAGGGTGATGAAAAATGTGTGTTTTTTCACGGCCTAGAGGTTCGTTCTCGTCAAATTACCGAAAATGCGATGCAGTGGTTAATAATTCACAATTTCTCCCTCGGTAACTAGTACTATATGACATCGCGGTTCATATTGTTACTAATTTAATGTCGAAGCATCATCTCTTGGCGTTAGTTTTCAGTATGTGTTATTTTGCCGAAGTGTAAAAGACATTTTTTTTTGAGCGTTGAATATGTCGAATTTTGTTCCAAAAAAAACGACACTTTATGAAGCTTTGCTTTTTTGCTTTCATTTCAAGAAAAGTATTGCTGAAAGTCAACGAATGCTGTCGGAAGATTATGGTGATTATGCTTCATTGATTTCAACATGTAATATATATATATATATATATATATATATATATATATATATATATATTTGGCTATTTAAAGTCAGTAAAAAAAAGCAATGTCCGAGTACATCGCGTGTCGTGATTTGTGAAAAATTTCGAAACCGAAATTGTTGGCGAACATCAATTTGGGCGAAGCGTGAAAATAACTCGGCGAACGTGTTCACCAGACCAAGCGCGAACGAGATCCAATTAAAGCCAAGTTTCCAGTCGTTTTCGACTGGTGACGCGGTGTATCGATCCAGCCGCAGAGTTTACCCGGCTAAGAGCGAGAGTAACTAATGGAGCGACTTACGGCGAGAGAGGAGAGAGGATCTTACGGGCAAACAAGACCAGCTACTGTAACTCATAGGACTTCCGGGCTCTTGGTTCGTCACCTTAACGCCCTAGCACCCCCTTACGAACCCTTAGCTGTTGTCGTCGCCTTACTCCACGTCTTCCACGTCCTCGTCGTTGCTGAACCTCTCGAGTTACTCGAGGTTGCACGCAAAACACGACCGGCACGAAACATCGTGAGGGTCTTCGCTACTCTCGCCTCACTCTTCTCTCTCTTTCTCTTTGTCCCTTGAAACTCTCTCTTTTCTCTCCCTCTCATTCTCTCTCATTGTTGTTCGTATTATTTTGTTCGCATTTAATTTTGCTAATTTCTTGAAGTTAATGTTAGGCTAATAATTTCATTTTTGTTTTTATTGATTGTTACTTTTTATTTCAATTTGCCCTTTTATTTCAATTTTTATTTTGTTATATTTTATTTTCTATCTCATCGCCTCGTGTATGTTTGTTTATGTTTTATATGAAAACCTCATTTCTTTAATTTGCGTTTATTTTTTGTTTTATATCAATTTTAAATATTTTTCTCTGTCATATTGTCGTATTTTGTCATCTTTTTTGTATGTCATCTGTCAGTTCATATTTACTCCAGAGTTGACTGCGGCACAGTGAATGTTATTAATTAATCGATCAATCTTACTCTCTTTCTCCTAATTTTTGTTAATATTATTTTCTTCGCACCTTATTTTGTTAAGTTTATGAAATTAATCATAGTTGTATAATTTCATTTTTGTTTATATCGAGTTCTAGTTCGTATTTTTAATTTGTTGTTTTATTTCATTTTTATATTTTTATTTTATTATTATGTTTTATTTTCTGTCATCGCATTTTCTATTGTTTATTTTTGTTTTATATCAAATTTTCATTTCTTTAGATTTCCATTCCTTTTTTTTTTGTTAAGGCATCTGTGATTTTAAATTTGCCGGAGATCTTACGCGGGCATAATAAATATTAGCAATCAATCAATCAATTAATTTTTCCCTTTCTCTCTCTCTCTCTCTCTCTGTATTTACATATGCAGATATATGCATATGCATTTACGCATATAGATACATCCAGGAAGAGAAAAAACGGGAGAGAGGAAGAGAGAGAGAGCGAGAGATGAATCCAGAGAGAAGATGAACGAACGAGAGATCCTCGTCGTTTACTCCGCGCTCTTAGTACTCCGAGCACGTAGCCGTCTTCAAATTTATCTTAGACGTCGGGAACGCGATTGGTCGTTGAATAAAAAAAAAAAAAAAAAAAAAAACATTATTTACCTTGTTAATTATACCGCGCAATCCTCGATGCCGGAAGAAAACGAAGAGACGCGATAGAGAGTGAGCGAGAGATGCGTGAAAAAGAAAAAGGATTGCGAGACTGCAGTCATCCGATACTGCGAGGAAGATCTTCAGCTGAGACTGCATGTGTATGAACGAGCTGCTGATTTTTTCTCTCTCTCTCTCTCACTTCCCTTCCCTCATATCTCTCTCTCTCTCTCTCTCTCTCTCTCTCTCTCTCTCTCGCTCTCTCACAGTCTTTCTCTTCTCATAGGTCCCAAGATATTTGAAGACGCCAGAAACATTAACCAGCCACCAAGAGTTCTCCTCAAATTTTTGTATCTGGAAAGAAAATTCAAAATAATTTGATTTCTAGATTTGATTTATCTTCGAAGTACGTAGGCCTATCGAAAATTATCGATTTTGATAAAATGATGCATGTTTGAAAGAAAAAAAATATTGTTTTCGTTAAAAAAAAAAATCGGCTAAAATAACTTTCTTATACTTCAATAGCCAAGCCACCTCTTCACCGTCTCTCGCTCTTTCAGTCACTCTCTTCCAGGCTACGAAACAACACGGCTGAGTTGGCTTTCCGATTCTTTAGTTTTTCTCATCTTATATCCAGGTCGAAAGAAGTCAGCGTGCACGAGAGTATCGAAACCGATCGATCATCTCTTGAGACCCCCCTCCCTCCCCCGCATCCTTAGCCCTTGCCACTTTCGCGAAGTCGCAGAGACGTCTCGGGTTTCAATTAAAGGTTACAGGAAAGTGCAGGGAGTTGCAGAGGATTGAGATTGCATTTATTATGCCGACTGGTTTTTAGAGGGCCTGGCGTTTCTCTCTCACTCTCTCACTCTCTCTCTCTCTCTCTCTCTCTCTCTCTCTCTCTCTCTGTCTCTCTCTCTCTCTCTCTCTCTCTCTCTCTCTCTCCCTCTCTCTCTCCCTCGCTCCCTCTCTTCATCCATATTCAACGACCATATATATATATATACATATAGAGACTTACAGCGAGACAAATATAAAATTTAAATAGCTGTGCGAATGTACATAGTCGAGAGATATATTTCGCGGCCTGCCAAACATATATACTTCCGGCGTTGAAAATTGTCTTGGCCGCGGTCCAAGCGACCTCGACCATCGACGAAATGAGAATATAATCGAGTCCACTTCGCGAGGAACAACTTGAATGAGCTCGAGAGCCACCCACGTATAACCCCCCCCATCCACTCACTGATCATGGATAATTTATTTTCTAAAAACTTGTTAAATTAGGATAAGTCGGGGCTACTCGGTCACAGTTTTTTTTCAATGATCCGTTGAAACAAAAGTACATACGTTTCACAATAATAAAACAAAAATAAAACAATATCTTATGAGATGAACCTTAAGCGAAAAAGATCATGGTTGAAGCTCGGGGAGGCTGCTTAGACGGTCGAAAAGGCTGGATGACACCCGATGAAGGTCATGCTCTGTATCTGGTGGGATTGTAATGGAATCGTCCATTATGAGACCACCTGCCACCCGACAAAACGATTGATTCTACCAAGTACTGGTCACAACTGGCCAAAGTGAGAAATCGATCAGAAGCGGGCCGAATTGGCGAACAGAAAGGGCGTCGTGTTCCATCAGGAAAACGCTAGACCAGCACCCGGCAACAGGCAGACCGCGGTCCGAATCCGGACCGCGGAGGGTAAAAAACTGGACCGCCAAAAAATCGTTTGAAACTAAAATTAACTCATTCTGTGCGCGATTCCAAAGGCGTCAAGTTAAATTTAAACCGAGCTAAAGTTGAAAAAATTAACAGTTTCAAAGAAATAATCGACTTGCAAGAAGACGTTTCCTTGCAAATGTAAAAATCTGCACCCACTGAAGACTTTTGGGGTAAAAATGTTTCAGAAAAGTACGCAAATTACGAGAAAAATAGCTCTTAACATGGCAACTCTGTTTGGCTCGACATATACACTACCGGCGAAAAATTTCCAGACAAAAATTCAAAAAAGTTCCGGAACGATTTTTATACCATTTTGCCGATAGTTGACATAAATGAATTTAATAAACGACATTGTGAAGGGGAGGAATTCACCTTCATTCCGTTTTTTTTTTGAAAGTTTTTTACTATTTTTTTTACGACTAGTACCCTTTTTCGAAAACGACAATTTTTCGCCTTTTCCTTTTCTGGTGGACCTCGTTTACAGACCATTTTTTTAAAATGCATTTCTTTGGCCGAAATCATAAAAGGGAAAACTCAAGCTTCAATTGTGTTTTTTTTAAAGCTTCGTACGATTTTTTTTCTAAAGCTATTTTGATTTAAAAAAAAAAGAGACAATTTGAAAAATAACGTGTAAGGCGAAAACGACAAGGATTCAAGGAAAACTTCAAGACGGTAGAAACTTGAATCAGTTTTCGTTGAGTTCGTGAGAATTATTTCAGATTCTTTTTTCGATTTTTTTTTCACCTATTTTCGGTAAAAACAATCAGATAATTTAATTATCGTAACTAGAGAATTAAGGGGCTTGTGGTAAAATTTCAACAGAATTTTTTATTTTTCTATTTTTAACGCAATAGAATTATTTCAGATTTTTTTTTGGACATTTTTTTCTCGAGTTTCGCTGATGGACCAGTAATAGTACATTGTGTACCAAGGAGACAAAGTGGGGTTTTTATACGAGCACAGAAAATATCGCGCGAAGCGAAAAGGCCTCTGTCTCCGCGGTACACACGATTATTTATATAACAAAACCATGTTTTCCGAGCATTTGTATCCAAACGTAATTTTAAAATGTATCAGCATATTTTAATACACTATCTTATCAATAATTTTGAACAAGGCGTTCACCGTTCACACGCATGAAACAGTGAGAAAAACATGTGTCGTCTTTGTCGCGGCTTAAGATCCGGTGGTGTGCACTGCAGCCACTCATCGCTGATATGTTTCTCAATATCACTCATTTTTTTTTTACTTTTTTATTTATACTTTCTGTCGCAGTGATATCGACGATGCTTTGTCGCGGTGTCACGTGAGAGTGAGGTTATGTTTCTTCCCACAAATAACGCTTCAACGTACGTAATACCTCGACCTAACGATTGACAGCTGTTCCACAGCGACGTTTCAGAATTTTTAAATCCTAGGACGTCAAAGACCTCTTTTACGTACCGTTTACATGCACGAAAAAGCGAGGAAATCTACAGGCGCTAAAAAAACAGTTTGAATAATAAAACCTTCATTTCCCTCGACGTGCTTAAAAACGACTTGGATAACTTCTTTGTCCAAAGATCTCAGGGCTTCTATGAAAGAGGGATAATGAAGCTCGTGGAGAGATGGCGGAAAGTCATTCAACAGAATGGAACATATTTAGTTGACTAAAATCGCTTTTTCTTTGGTAAATATTTTGTTTGGGTTCCTAATAAGGGTACCTAATCGTAATTATAACAATTACAACGATTATATAAACTTTGGACAATCATCATTGCCCACAATGGTAACATTGTATCCCACTGTTATCACGACCCTATAACGATTATACGAAAACGTGCCCCATCGTGCAAGCCGCTCCACTCCTCCTCCTCCTCCGAGCGCCCACCGTTGCGTCTCCACAAATTCTCCAAACTAGTATGAAACTTCGTCAAATCTTGCGACAGTTTGTAACCGCGACGACGAACGTAAGGCAATGTAGATGGAAGGTAAAGCGATTTTCGCATCCCTTGCTCAGCGCGTTGAATTACCGTCGGCCCTTTTCTTTCAGAGGAACGCGACGTACACACCGGAAAGACGTGTTTTTTTCTCACATTTCTTACACACACGCGCACACTTACTGGCAAATGACAAAACGAGCGCGATGGAGTCGCGGGTCCTTTTTCTTGCCCCGAGGGCAAAGATTTCACAGTTGCTGTATATGAGAAAAGAATTGTCTGGAAAACAAGGAGACGAGACTTTTCACAAAGGCTTTTTTTCCGGTTCTTAGCAAGTATTTTATTGTTCTTTTTCTCTCTGTTTTCGTACATCCCTTCATCTTGCCGTTGTCTCAACTCACCCCTGCCCGCTCCTTACTCTTTGTTCATACTTTTGAACTCTCATTTATCAGTCTGTCCTCGGCGTGTCTATGGCTCTTCGCGCGATAATTACAATCTTTATTATACCCCAATATATATGTGTGCATTAGAGCGACGTGAAATAAAAAACCAATATTAAGGGAGGGCAACACATGTAAACGACGAAAAATCAGCCTTGATTATTTTTTGTTGGTCAGAAACAAAACGTTTTACATTTATGAAACTTTAGGTACAATTTGTTACATAATGCTTTACACCCCTTGTAAAAAAAAGAAAAGGAGGGAGGAGAGAGAGAGAGAGAGAGAGAGAGAGAGAGAGAGAGAGAGAGAAACAAGACAAAAAATCATTTGTTTTTTTGACGTATACACGTCATCTCGTATCCCGTTGTGCAGACCGTTGGCTATTACCATTCGCCAGCGGGGTCATATTATACGAACGTTGCATGGTATCCGCTGCTGCAAGCCCGCGCTTTATGTACGTATGACAATTGGAATATGGTGCGGGGGGCTCGCGCCAATTTCGCTCTTGCGCCCCCGCTTATATATTTCTTCCCGTATCCTGCGGCTCTAAGGATCATTAGTCCCTGCGAACACGCTCTTTTCGAGCCCTTTTGGAAAAAAGAGCCCGAGAGGGGTAGTGAGGGGGGGGGGGGGGTAGAGAAAAAAGGGAAACGATACACACGCGCGCGCGCGCGTGTAACGATTCGCAAAACGTGAAACCGATGGTAATAATGTGTGCAACGCGGCAATTGTTTCGACGTCTATTAACGCTAGGCACAATTCTTATTTCCCCATACATAAATATATATATAAAGGGTGTCCCAAAATTCACGCAAGATTTGAATTTTGCGCCATTCGTGCGGTAAAGTGTTGCCAACGAAAAAAAAGACAGCGTGACAGCTAACAGTTCAGGGTTATTTAAAATGGAGCGCTACACGAAAGAACAACACGTTTTCATTGTTGAGCACTATTTTAAAAATAATAAAGGTTGGGCAGCTGTAGTTCGTAATTTTCGTACAAAATGTGGTCGGAATAGTGATTTAACTTCATCAACTTTGGAGAGATTGATTAAAAAATTTAGGGAGACTGGATTAATTAGTGACCTTAGACACTTCGGCCGTCCTTCAACGAGTTGTTCAAGACAAAACATCGAAACAGTTCGTGAGAGTGTTGCTGAGAGTCCAGGACCATCAATTCGGCATCGTGGTCAAAAATTGGACATTTCGAGAAGCTCTCTACAGCGTTTTTTTTTCACAAAAGATTAGCATGTTCATTCTTAGAAAGTTCAATTGACTCAAGAACTGAAGCCTACTGACCACGCATAGCGAAGAAAGTTCTTTGAATGGATTATGGAACAACAACAAGTGGATGCTGATTTTTCGAATAAATCGTCTTTAGCGATGAGGCTCATTTTCATCTTGATGGCTTCGTTAATCGAAAAAATTGTCACATTTGGGGTTCAGAAAATCCACGAGTGATTGTTGAGAAACAAATGCATATGCTATTCCATACATAACCCTGTACTGTATACTTTATGAATCAATAAAAAATTTACAATTTTGAATTAAAAACCGGTGGTTTCTATCAAAACGACTTCTTGCATAAATTTTGGGACATCCTTTATATATATATATATATATATTTATATATATATATACACTCTGTATATATATATATATACAGAGAGAGAGAGAGAGAGAGAGAGAGACAGAAAATGTACGTAGAGGTACAGTTATACAGTACATACAAATATGTATCTATACATATATTTCTCTCTCTCTCTCTCTCTCTAACTATATATATATATATATATATATATATATATATTCGTAAACGTATATAAAGCTCGTAAAATCTATATGCGGGTTTTATGGTGGAGGAACTCGATGAAAAGGCAATTAGCCGAATGAAAATGTAACACGAGACCGCACGTGACTTTGTACTAATCCTCGCGTGCCTGGTGCGTGCGTGTAAGCGTGCACCCTCGACAATACTGTACAGGAGGAGATTGAGAAAAATGCTCTAACATCGAAAGCTTTTAACTCTCTCTCTCTTCTCTCTCTCTCTCTCTCTCTCTCTCTCTCTCTCTCTCTGTCTCTCTCGTTCGAAGGGCCCGAGCTCGGATTCAAACCGAGTGTAACTGCAGCGGCGGCACGAGTTGTCCTTCTCGTAATTGTCACTTTGTCGACGAATCCGTCCGAGAGCTCACCCCCGCGAACGGGCGTGAGAGAGCCTCTTCTTCTAATTGACACGAGAGTAAGCTGAACGCGCACAGCGCATTCAAAAAGTCACTCCTTTGATTTTTTTCTCGTCTAGGGCACTCGGCCTGTCGCAAATATTTTTTCGAATGAGAGAGAGAGAGAGAGCAAAGTTCGAAAAGGGCAATTAAGAGGGAACCTTCAAGCAGCTGATAAAAATCGTTTTTTATTATTACGAAAAAAAAACGGTTCGTTTTACAATTTTTAATCTTGAGGTGTTATTTATTATTACTTTTAACTGTTACAACGTTTTTATTTGTTTTTTTTTTCGTCGAAATAATTGAAAATGGCGGAGACGTGGCACTGTCTTCCAGGAAGGCTGCGACTTGAGTTGTAGAACGACGTAGGCGCTAGTTTCTCTTGCATCGACCTGAAATAAAACGATAAAACATCTTGCTGTTGTCAACATTGATATGTTGTGCGTGAATTAAAAAAGTGCAACAAAGCAATCCCATTCAATGGGTCATCCGATTGGATCCCTATCAGGAAATAGGAACAAGTATGGGAATCCAATTGGGTCCCTACGACATTTTCTGCACGGGCGCCTGGTGATTATTACATTCATCCCTGAGATCCGATTCGATGTCGAACTAGATCTTCTTCTAGAAGTTCGGAATTCTAGTCTGGATCCTATGCGGAGCTTCTATTTGGATCCAGACTAGAATCCGAGTTCCGGATTAGGATCCTGGCTGGAATTCAATTTGCGAGCGTTATATTTCACTTCTGGATTCGATCCGATGTCCGACTGGATGCAGATTGAGAAACCAGCATCCTAGTCGGAATCGGACTGTATCCATGGCAATATTACTGAAGGGGAGTTTTCTTGTTATTTATCGCTTATTGCATAGCTCGAAAGACGGAAATAATAATAGTTCGTATCTATTCGCGAACCATTATTATTTCCGTCTCGAAGTTTGATCTGCACGGATTCCCTATATGGTGTGTGGGCTAAGGTAGTAGTCTCGTCGAGGCGTTTTTCTATAGACTTTTTTTTATTTTGAGGACTCATTCAGTTACACCATTAAATGATTATCTGCAAAATTTCAAAACGATTCACCGTTTCGTTTTCGAGATATTGGCAATCAAATATTTCATGATTTTACACGTGTTCTTATGGGGAGCAGTGGAAAATTTCACATTTCAAGCAACAACTTTGAAACTTTTCTACAGATGTTTTTTTTTATTCGCAATTACAGAGGAAAATATGGCGAATTGGGTAAAAAAAAATCATTTTTTTTTAATAAGGAGGTTCGTGCACATACTATCTTAATGCGGAAGGCTATGCTTCTGCCCGAGAATCACCATGCAACAGAGGTGGCCGTTTTATGTCTTTCTTTTTTTTTCTTTTCTCGACTTCACTCATTCTCTCTCTCTCTCTCTCTCTCTCTCTCTCTCTCTCTCTCTCTCTCTCTCTCTCTCTCTCTCTCCTTCGCTCTGCCTTGCGAGCCGGAGAAATGGAAAGAGTACCGAGGGTGGATCAATTGAAGGTAATCCCTCGAGTAGACTCCCTCGCTTCGCGAAGCATGAAATTCTTCCTGCCTCTCCTCCCGAGGGTTCTCACGAGAAAAGCTCCCTTTTTCGACATGCATATATATATATATATATATATATATATATATATACAAAAGTCTTTTGCCACACGGTGACTGTCAGTCCCGGGTATAGATCTACCCATCTATCCGTCTTCTCTATGCGGATTGGAATCTATCCGGTCGCCGGCAACGATCCACTCGCATCCGCTCGTCGATACTCCAGGCCAGTTTAGGACTCACTCGATCTCCTTTCTCCGTCGTCTTTTCTTTCGCCCGGCGCGAAGGATGCAGCGAAAAAGCTGTATCAGCCTTTTCCACTGTTCCTTCTCACTCGTCTTTTTTGGACTGGCGCACGGTGTGTCTTTGTCGCTGCGTATAGTCTTGCTTGGCGTCTAATCGCTCTCGTTATCCCTTGAGCGAAAGAGAAATAGCGGCTATATACAGGGTGACAATTATAAAGTGGGCGTGCACTTTTTTAAACCAGTATCGTGGTTGGGAAATTTGAAAAAATCGTTTTTCTTTTTTAAATCTTGTTGTATTATCCTACAGATCTTTCTGAATTTGTTTCTAATAGTATCCTAAATGGGTCATTTTCAGGACCCATTTAGGATACTATTAGGTGATTACCTGCAAAATTTCAGAAGGTTTCACCGTTGTGTATTAGAGATATTGACAATAAAAGATTGCACGGTTTTAAACGTGTTCTTATGAGGAGCAGTGGAAAATTTCACATTTCACGCAATGACGTCGAAACTTTTCGACAAATAAATTTAAAAAATTTTCAATTACATAGGAACATATGATGAAGTAGGAAAAAAAATCATGACTTTTGACCGTTTAGTTTCAGAGATATAGCGATTTAAATGAAGCAATGTCTAGCGACGCCAGCACCGCGAAGCGACTGGAGCAGACTAGAACTAGATTACAGTAGTGTGTGGATATCCGTATACGCCGAGTATCTACGTATTAGTAGCCGGAATGGATAGTCTGATAAGAAAGTGAGGTCTAGGTAAACGTTACGTTAGGCGTTTTCATAATTACTTTATAAGTTTTAACATCCCAATAAGATGTACAACCTACATTATAAGGATATTTCGCAATATTTCGAAGATTTCACCGATCAAGCGGAGAATTGGAATCGATTGGAAATCGATTTTTGGAAAATCCTAGAGTGGCCCATGGCCTTAAGGATCTTGCGCAGAGATTTTGCGACTGCGAGAAATATGATTAATGGTCATTCGAGTTCTGGAACAAAAAAAACATAACGTACTTTTGTGATGGGTAGTATTCGCCCGAAAAAAATTGAGCGTTCTGGAAAGAGAGCAAAATTCCATTTTGGGTGAAGCTAGATGAAGGTATATCAATGCCAAATACGAAACACTCCTGAAAAACTTCTTTCATGCATCCGATCGTCGAGAAAAAAAGAATTCAAGATGCATTTTCAACTGGATAAAAGGAATTTAATTGAATAAAAAATGTTTTTTTAGGAGTGTTTTGCATTAGATATTTAATTATCTTCATTGTGTCGAATTGAATATAGAATACTAATTTTCATTTAGGGTGGTAAATTTTTGGAAAATCATTGAATATCATATTTTTCTCGGACGGTAAATCTTCGAGAGAGATTCTTGAAAAACACTTGGCCATTTTATCATGTTCACCCTGTATATATATATATATATATATATATATATATATATATATATATATATATATCTGTGCGGAAGGGCATCCGAAGCTTCCGCCTTAATTCAAGCCAATTACACGAACCGTTCGCGATTCAATTTCATGCCACTCCCGGTTCCCATCCTCCAGGCACTAGACAACTGTTACGTAGCCGTGAAGTGGATTTATTCGATCGCCGTCCCATCTATACGCTGGTCAATTGTAAAATCAAGGAATCGATCGCTCCTGCTTTCTGCTTCGAGTATTCGTATATCCGAGGCAAAAAGGAAGTCAAAATTGGCACAAACAAGCATAAATAACAACAAATATATTTACTGGCAAAAATATAACGCGATTGATGAGCCGACGATCAGCGTTGTGTATGGCTAATACTCGAATGGGTGACCGCTCGGCCACACAGCCGTTCTAGTGAATTTCCGATCCATCGAGCGATTGGCTTATGGCTGGCTAAGCAATTCGAGTTACAGATGGCTTGAAACTTGAAATAAAAAGAAAAAGTGAAATTTGAACAGATGGATTTGAAATATAATTTTACTAGCTGAGGGCTAGGCGATGCCCGTATAGAAATTTGTTCGGGAATCCCCAGATCCGACCACATACATGTAGGGATTTCATAGGGACGCCGCACGTAGGGAGTGCACATTGGAATTCAAGTGTATGCAGTGGTTATTTCCCGATTAAAGTCATTTGAAAGTTTTTATTAGAAATTCTCAGTCGTCATTTGTTGACTCTTCCCATAAAAAATATCCTTTCGTGATCCCGTTCACAATTTTGTTGGCGAGTCCCAAGATGCATTTACACCTTTATAGGGATTTGTTAGGGACACCGCGCATAGGGAGTCCTCATTGGCATCCAATTTGATTCTGCACTGTTCCCCGATTAGAGCCGTTTGAGAATTCTTACCATGTTCGAATCGAAAATATGTTAAAAGTCACGAGATAAAACTTGGCGTGTTGAATCATAATTTTCGCGCTTCGATATACTTTTTTAGGCGTTTCATACATGTTTAACATAAGTTTTAGACTTTTTCAAGATCTACTCATTTTGTTTAGAAAATTCGACGTACCGAATGCGATGGGATCCATCAAGAATCGTAATGCTGTTTAAATTTGCATCGTTGCATTGCAATGAAAATTCTTTTTTATCTTCGTTATTCGCCATTTTTATTATTATCCAAATTTTTTTTCGACAGTTCTGGGCTGTACGTCTCGGAGGAAAATCTTTAAAAAAGTTTTCCGTAGATTTGAACTGTCAAAAAAAGTTGGGATTATTTTCGTTGCGTTTCAACGATGTAAACTTCAATATTTCGAATCGTATGGGATTCTGTTCGATAATATGACGTTTAGGATTTAAATTAGATTCGTACATTGCATTCCAATGGGAAATCCTGATTAGAATCCAATGTACGATCTATCTGGAAGTAGGGACAAGTATGGGAATCCAATTGGATCCCCACGACAATTTCTGCACAGGTGATGAGATGTATTTTCCACTGGGAGGTGAATGCCACGTCGAAAGAACGATAAATCTTTAGAGGCGATCCATTTTTTGGTATCCTCCTAAGAATGGAAGCGCTGCTCAGACAAGCCATGAGTCATCGACGGAAATATATGGTAATGGGAATGAGCAATATCTGGATAATACGGCGGGTGTGGTAGGGCATCTCAGTTAAGTGCTTTTTACGTTTCCTTGACCGGTTTCGCAACATGAGGCCGAGCGTTGTTGTAAATGGACTTTTCTCTCAGAGCAGTGAAAATATGGGGCTGCCTAGCACGGGTTTTCCACAGCTTCAGCGTGCCCTCGTATAACTCTGGATACTACTCCAGAAGTGAGGGGAGTGGGGGCGAGATTAAAGAAGGTAAATCTTCCTCAGGAATTCCAAATAGTTCAGTGATTGAGCGAATGACGTCACGCTATTTTCGAAATTTCGTATTGTTGCGTGGTTCACACGAATGGAGCCACTATCTTCATCGCTATTTGAATGAGCGAAGAAAATTCTTCGTATGTTTCGTTTTATTGAGATAGACAGGACGTGGGGTGAACGCGAGACGTGTGTTCTCAGTTAGACTGACTCGGGCCGGACTTCCCCCAAGATCCCGGGACTTCCAGAACCTCGGAATGGAAGAGTAGAGAAGAGAGAAAGAGAGAGAAAGAGAGAGAGAGAGAGAGAGAGAGAGAGAGAGAGAGAGAGAGAGAGAGAAAGAGAGAGAGATAGGATGCACGGCAGAGGCGCCAGGCCCGATAGAATCGCGACTCCAGTGTCGTTCGTGTATGCATTTGGTATGCGCGTGTACAAATACCACGTGTTTCCACTTTACGTGTCTAGGAGGGAGAGTGGGAGGGAGAAAGAGAGAGAGAGAGAGAGAGAGAGAGAGAGAGAGAGAGAGAAAAGAAAGAACATTCGTTTATTTCGTGCTCTGGAGCTTAAGGGGCTGATCTACTGTGATGGCTTAAAAAATAAGCTATTTAAAATTTTTTTGAAAACTGTTGCATGTATCGGTACAAACTTTTTTTTCGCTTAGAGGTACTCTCTTACAGAATAGGAAACAATTTGTTTGTTGCATATAAATGTATATTTATTTAACAATTGATAATCGCGTAAAGGTATGGAAATAAAGTATGTCGCTGGTGTTGATCATTTGCGCTCTCCAGGTAATCTGAAAGAAAAAATTCAAAAAGATTCTCAATCTGTATGAGTGTCGCTATCGCCCGAACGAGAATTATTATTTTACATTGCAAAATAAAAAAATGGTGTTGTTTTTTGCTAAAGTGTTCGAAAAACACGTTTTTTCTTTCGTCATAATTCGGGCGAAAGTATAAGTAAAAATTAATATATTTTTAATAATTCTAGTTCGGACGATAGCGACACTCATACAGATTAAGAATCTTTTTGAATTTTTTTTTTATAGATTACCTGGAAAAGGCAAATCATCAACGCCAGCGACATTCTTTTTTTTCCATGCCTTTACACGATTATCAATTGTTAAATAAATATACATTTATATGCAACAAACAAATTGTTTTCTATTCTGTAAGAGTGTACCTTTAAGCGAAAAAAATCCAGGGAACCCTTACGATATTTTTTTTTTCTCTCTTTGTCACAATTTGATCGAATGGCCCGCAAAAAATGAAATAAAAAATGGACTACTCTTATATATATATATATATATATATATATATATATATATATATATATATATATATATATATATATAGAGAGAGAGAGAGAGAGAGAGAAAGATAGAGAGAAGAGAGGCTATTTCTCAAGTACCCACCGATGCAAATTCCCCTCCTCGAGCATAACCGAACTCAAACGGAAAAACCTTTTAGAGCTTAATTCTTTTCATTTTTTTGTGCAGATCTTTCCTTCCCGCTGAACGACGTGATTAAATTTTCAAGAGCACGTATACAAATTGTAATCGTGATGAAGTGGGTAAATTTAATCAGTAACGTTGAGCAAGCGAAAGTGGAGGAAAAACTGTATTCACCGGATTCCTCAAGCCACACAAATATATGTTCACGTACATACAAATACATACATGTCGGAATAAATGCTTCATAAAAAAGAAGCAAAAGTTTCAGAACTCGTGGATAATTACTGAAAGCACTAGTCCCGGTGAGAGTAGCGGGAGCTTTCCGTGGATATAAAGCACGAGAGCTTCATCCTGGTTGAAAAGTCATGCACATATTTACTCAGAACGAAATCCTATCGTTCTTTGATAACTCGGAAGTCCACGATCAACTAGCCAATAAAATAAGAGTGTTTACAAATGCACCTCTTTTAATAAATTCAATGTGACATGTGGTAGGAAACGATTTGAATGTTTTTTTTATTTAAGCAAAGGTGCGTGTGTGTGCGTATGTGTATGTGTGTGTGTGTGTGTGAGTGTGTGTGTGAGAGAGAGAGAGAGAGAGAGAGAGAGAAGGTGAAGCGAATTAAAGGATGAGGGCCAGGCCCCTTCAGAGAAAAGTACTAGTTACGCCAATGGTTGCGCACGCAGCCAATAGGTAAAATTGCTTTTTTTTTCCTTCGCCATCGATAGCGTCTCGTTTCGAAGAAATCTTTTTTCGCTTACGTCACATGGCATGTGGCTCTTATCATTGTTAGTGGAAAAAAACAATCGATACGATTAATGAGACGTAAAAAAATTGTAGAAGCATTCGAACGGAAGTTCATCGTCGTGTGCACGTCTTTTTACCTTCGCGCGTCCAAGAAGACGCCTCACGTAAATATTTTTTTCTCTCTCTCGATTCAAGCACATCATTTCTTTCCATCATCATTTTAGGTAATTTGCATATTTTTATCGTAATAAGAACAATTTGATGGTTGATCGAATCTCACGTCAGTCATGCGACAGTGTTGAAAAATAAAATTGAACATATTTCCTAAATTCGAGCGGTTGAATCGAAAGTGATTCAATTTTTCAAAAGACTCTCGCAACCATGAGATATACTGCGATCATCCTGCTCGTCGCAGTCTTCCTGCGGGCAACGGTTCCTGCGTATGCTGCGAGATATCGGGTACGTGTCAATATTTATATCAATTCACTTAGGGGATGTCCATTAATTACGTGAGGGGTTTTTTTCTTCTTTAATTTGGGCCCTCCCGCACGTGAGATGTTACCCATAATTTTTCAAAGATTACATTTGTTCGATATGTTCATGTATTTTGCTTCATACCACTAATGAAGACTTACCGATAGAGTGTTCTATCAATGGTACATTGTGTACCAAGGCAACAAAGTGGGTCTTTTACCACGAGCGCGATGTTTTCAGTACGAGTCGTAGACGTGCGCGCGAGGCGAAGCAGAGTAGACACCAACGTAGCTTTGAAATGTATCAGCATATACACAAATGCGTCGTACGTCGATTCATAGAGGTCTTTTGATTTTTATGGCAATATTTCGTGTGTTGTCTTTGTCGCGGCTTCCTTTAAATCTGGCGGCGTGCATTGGAGCCACTCATCGCTGTTATTTTTTTGTACAACAGCTACCGACAGCTGTTGTACCAGGATGTTTCACAATTTTTAATTCCTAGGACGTAAAATACCTCTTTTACGTACCGGATACATGCACGAAAAAGCGAGGAAAACATGGTTGTGGTATATAAATACATTTTTTTTCTGTGAAAGAAGAAGAGGAGAAAAATGATACTTTAAGGTGCACTATAACGGCTTTAACTTAGGGTTATTTAGCTTAAAAAAAAGGTTAGGGCAGGGTAATGCTCCGACATCACCTTCCCTAGTCGATCCATGGGCAACTTGACGCCAAAGAATATATTAAGATGAACAGAAAAATATTTCATTAAAATTAATGAAGAAGATAATGCAGCAATAAATTAATCAATGCCTAAGAATAGAACAAGAAAATTAGTAAGAACATTTGATTATTTTTATTTCATACTGTTAATATGGACACGTGCCGGCCTATATTTTCCGACCTGTCTGGAAATATCGAAATTTCACGAGTCAAAAAAAATGTTATTACAATGGATATATAGACTTGATAAGTCGGATTGCTACCAAATATAATAAAGCAATTGCAATGGTGTTATTATTCTTGTTTTCTTAAAATATGTTCCTTTCTAGAATGCTTTAAGCCTCAAGGTGTCCATATTTATACCCTGTATCTTACAAAATGTTATAATAGTATATGTTCTGAATTACAAAGTTGACGTGAGATTTTCATCGACCCCCCTCACCCCCTAAATAATACTTGATCAGATTTTGCCAGACCCCCCCCCCCCCCCCCCCCCCCCCCCCTCACCATTCGGAGCTCACGTAATTCATGGACGTCCCCTTACTCGTAAAGGAAAATCAAGAATCATCGTTCACGGTTTATTTTCGGCTTCACAATTCGATCATTCGAAATATTTTGCAGCGAGCAGGCACCGTCGAAGATCTATCATTAAAGATATACTCCGTCCAGATGGGCGAGGTCGTAGGATCATTTCGTTTTGCTGTATATAAAGGCAATATCCCCGTAATTTTCGTTGAAACCCTTCTGACTATAACAAGAGTAAAACCGTATGTCTTTGGTATGACATATCACAAGGAAAACCTAAGGGGGTGTATACCGCAGGCCGTACCTTCAGGAGAGGTAAGCATTAATCATCACACACGAGATGTTCGAAACCTCATCGAATTCTCACGAGAACAACAATAAAGATCAGATCTTTGGACAATCTTAAGGGAGGTTTCTGCTTTTTTGGGGCAAAAAATGTTCGATTTTTCACCAATTTTTTATGCGAAAACTCGTAAATATAGAATGTCGAAATTTTGTATGTTTACTAAGCAGTCTCTATTGAACATGATAGAATTTTTTTAAGTTTGACATAAATATTGGGAGTATAAGTTAATTCGGTCCGTTTTTTTGTGGTAAAAAGTCCATTTATTTCAAAATAAAAGGTATGAATAGATTAATCAAAGTATTGTCCATCGCTGGCTACTACTTTTTCCCACCTCTCAGCCAATTTTCAAATTCCATCTCGAAAAAAGTCTAGTCTTTTGAGGCGATCCAAGTTTTGAGCTAATTTTCGATTTCTGCGAAAGAAGTGAACCGGTGACTTGCTAAATCCTGCTGCATCCGTCGGAACAACCAGTAATCAGAAGGAGCAATGTCCGGAGAATACGGCGGGTGCGGTAAAATATCCCATTTGAGCGTTTCCAAATATTTTTTCACGACTTTTGCGACATGAGGCCGAGCGTTGTCATGCAGAAGAATAATTTTGTCATGTCTTTGCTCGTATTCCGGCCGCTTTTCTCGTAATTCACGGCTCAAACGAATCAATTGTAGTCTATACCGATCGCCCGTAATGGAATCGCCAGGTTGTAGCAGCTCATTGGCTCATTTGGCTGTTCAGGGCGAGGCTTGTCTTCAACGCTGAAATCACCGTTCTTAAAGCGTCGAAACCATTCCCTACATGATTTATCAGTTGGAGCATCATCATCATAAACTTCAACAAGCATTCGATGCGCTTCAGCTGCACTTTTCTTCCAATTAAAGCCGAAAAGTAAAACTTGTCGCAAATGCTGCTTAGTTAATACAAAATTTGACATATTCAACACAGTAAAAAACAAGGTTTTTAATGGAACTCAAAGCGATATAAACTGAATGTTATTGATAGATGTCTAACCTCTCTGAAAGCACCGAAATCAGCTGTCACTATGAAACATTCATAACAGCCAGAGCCATCTCTCGAAAACGGACCGAATTAATTTGTACTCCCAATAATATTTTACATTTATTTAACATTTACACAACATAACATTTTATATTTTTTTCTATAAAATGCAGCCATTTTTCTGGTCCAGATACGACAGAATGTATGATAACCCTGACTTTGTGCGAAAGGTGGAGGGTGTTTCGGGCGCCAGCTACTATAATAGCATTGTAAATTTGTCCATTGTTCTATTTTCCACGAATGAGAAAATATACAAGAGGGTTGGATACTTAGATACATTCAAGGACACGTATTACGCTGTCGGGTGTGGTAAAATGTGAGTACATTCAAGTGTTACTTTGAGCTTTACCATAATGGTACGGTTTTTTTTCCTGAGATCAGTTTTTTCTGTCACAAGCGTGAAAAAAATATCTTACGTGCTTACACCACCTTGGCGCTTAGGATATAGGTATAAACATTTTCAAAAATGTTAACGCGACTATTGAATGCATAAACTAATTTTTATTTTTCACAATTACATCATAGTTTTATGAACAGATTGAAAAAAAATGTATTAAAAAAATGTAATGTTGGAGATGTAAGTCGTCTAGTAAAACTTTCTTTTGAAAATCCTTGACGATGGTGGAATTTTTTTTCTCTGTTAAGCATCATCGGAGAAATAAAAAATTCTTGTACATAATGATAATAGCTAAGGTGTAGCATAGGAAAGAAATTAATTTGTTTTTTTTTTTCGTAGAGAAGACACCTTTAAACAAAACTCTGAATTTTCCCAAAATTGTGAGTTTTAAAAATTGATAAAAAATGAATGCGTCATCCAAGAAAACAAAAACATCTTTTTGCTAGATCCTAGATAATATTATAAAGAATATGTGGTATAAATTCCATCAAAATTTGTTTGGTAAATCTCGAGATATTTTGTCCACCACCGCGCTCATGTCAAATTGCTATAAACTCCAGTAATAATTGGAATTTTGCCATGTTTAAAAGCTTTAAATATTTTTAAAAGGATAAATAATAAATCTAGCTGGAAAAATCGATTTTTTGAAAGTCTCAAGGTGGTATAATCCCTTAAATATAATATATTATAAATCGTAAATAATATATTAGCGGAGTATGAAAAAGGAGAAGGATTCTTTCCGGTTGTTCCTCCGTGAGAATTTTCTCATTCCACAATCGTGTATGAAACGTATTGCATTTTTCGCATTATTTTCGCCCGAAATTTGTTCGTCCTGGTGTATTCTTGATTTTACAATATTTAACGTACTCCGGTTTCGGATTAATTTTTTTTTCCTCAGAGTCGAAACTGCTGCAGAAGATGAAAAGTTCAGAAAGGACATGTTTGAACCAGTGAGGCCGTTCGAAAAGGAAATTAAGTGGTACACGAAAGTCGCCATAATCTTCGTGTTATTTCTGATGATTCTGTTGGTTTTACGGCTGCAATAAAAATAACTTAGTCTGACTAAATTCGTCATTGGAGGATGCCAAAAAATGATTAATCAAAAGATTTTAAATTGTTTTAAGAAGTATTTGTTCCATCAAACTTACGAATATTCTGTTGTATCATCTCAATATGCTATCCATTATATAAACTACTAATTACAATATAAACATTATATAAACTAATCAGGATCGACGGGGTAGTGACTAATCGAAGAGAACCTAGCCGCAGTTGGCCAGTATTGGTTAGATTATCGCAAGATACCCAATTGAATATTTTTTTTTCATTTGCAACGCGATCTTTAACTCAATTTGCTTAGATAGCTATGAGCCAATCGCTCGATGTAACTACACGAAGTCACATAACCTCACTTTGTCATATGTGACGATCATTGGTTAGCCAGGTAGGACTCAGTCATTGGGTGGTATTTTTATCGTAAGGCAGCGCCATCTGTAAGGTAGTCATGGGGTGCATCGCCGCAGTTAGCTAGTGTTGGCTACGTCATGGCGAGATTCCCACTTGAGAGTTTTGTTCATTCGCAACGCCATCTGAAACTCAAGTTGGCTAGCCAGCAATGAGTCATTTGCTGGATGATAATACGTGTAGTCACATAACCTCACTTTGTTATTCGTAATCATGATTGGGTAGTCCAGTACGGCCTAGTTTATAGATGACATTTTTATTGTAACGCAGCGACATCTATAGTGAAAATCGATTGGCCAGTGAATAGACAAGTGCTAGATAAGAAAACAGTTGAAATATTACTAAGTCATAGCGAGGCAGCCTCTAGACAGTTCGTATGAGTTCAATTGGACGAGCCAGTTACTAGCACGTAACTCAGACAGGCTAGCACAATTTCTACTCGGGTAAGTGCAAAACTACGAAACCCTCCCGCGTGGATATCGTCCTATCATTCGATTCCGAAACGTACACGTCCGGCAGCAGCCACGTGCAGTGTCACGTAATCGAAAGAGATTGCTTCGAAATGTGACGCTATCGAATCGCCAATGATAGGATTGCATACTTTGGCGTGTAACACACTACCCGGTCGATCCTTTCGACGCTCCGTTGCAAAGAAAGAAAGCGATCCACGTACCGATTTGTATTCGGAAAAACCGCCTTTTTTTTCTTCGTCGCCATCAGGCAGCGTGAATGATTCAGCGTTTGTCAAATTGCGCCAAAACGTGGGAGACCCGAGCAATGGAATTTCGATAGAAATCTCGTTTCGAAGAAATTTTTTTCACGTACGTCACACGGGCATGTGGCTTTTATCATTGTTAGTGGATAAAGCAATCGCTATGATTATTAAGACGTAAAACAATTGTTGACGCATTCGAAGTTCAACTTCGTGCCACGTCTGTGTAACTTCGCGCGTACAAGAAGACGCCTCATTTTTTTTTTCCCTCGATTCAAGCACTTCAATCGTTCCAACATTTCCGGTAATTCACATTCGTAGTCTAATAAAAACAATTTGATGATCGGCCGTATCTTATAGTGTTGACAAGATAAAATTGCACATATTTCGGTATTTCGAGCGACTAAATGTACGTGGCTTATTCTATGAAAGTGAACAATTCCTAATTAAAGATCTGGTAAGTTTGGCGTTATATAAAGTACTTTGCCTCTGGATGCAATCCATTTTTTTGTTCTTGTTGCTCAAATGGATTTTATGTGCAGGCGAAAGTGCTTACGTTTTCAAAAGGACTTTCAATACTATGAGGAGTATCACGGCCGCCCTGCTCGTCGTAGCGTTCGTACCTACAAGATTTCCCTCGTTTCCTGTAAGTGACTCGGTTCTTGTTAACAATATTAGATTTATTTAAGGCGGGCAACCACTTTAAGAGACCGAAATTCAGATGATTGTTTGGATTTTTTTTATTGTGAAAAAAAAAAACGGATATTTCCGCAACTCTGAGAATAATTTATTCATATTTCCATACATATCTCGGAATTTTTTCAAGTTATTTCATGAATTAATTAAGGTGTAATCCGCTGTGTCTCTTGGCGTGTCCTCATCGTCGTTGTCGATTTGCGGGATTGTGCAGCTCGCAATTCGCATCTGAAATAGTCCAACAAATTTTTATACATTCTTGAGATATTTTTGAAGAACATGAACCTAAATTTTGAGAAAAAAAATCGAGAATTGAATGTTGGAACGTGTTTGAAAAAAAATGATCGCTTTTTAGAATTTTTTATGCTAAATTTCTTAAATTACACACCTTACGTGTAACAAAAAAAAACCCATGGATTTGCAGTGCAGTCGAAAAGATTAATCGATTTACAGCGAAATCAGTGCGATACATTTACGTATCAATAAAAAAACATGTACAATGATTGTTCTCACTGTATTTTCCCCTTTCGGAATTGAATTATTTTCATTATTTCGCAGGTCAAAACTGTTGAAGATTTATCACTGAAACTATACGGCAGAAACAATGGAGAGTTGCGGGGAATATTACGTTTTAATACATATCCGGGTGCAGGCCTCGTTGTTTTTGCTGAAACTCCTGTGAATTTGTTGCACGAGGGTAACGGTAGCGTTGCGTTGAATTTGCCTGCAAATTCAATAGACACATGTGTTCCGGATTTACCAAACTTAAAAAGTCCATCTGTAAGTCTTTCGTTGTGAATTATTCATTATTACATTTAACTACATTAAGTAAATACATTTTCTATGCTCTCAATCTTAAAGGAATATTCCAGTGTGACTGGCTTGAAATTTTTTTATTTTCATGATGTTTTTTCATAAAATTTGATCAGCAGACCGTTTTTTTCGTTCATTAAAATTACTTATCTTGTATATAAAAATATTATTTAATCTCTTAGTTTTATTTTTTATATCATTTTTTTGGCCACTGCAAACGATGCCTAAAAAAATAGCGCCTGCCGGTGGAAAGTCCTACAATAATACCAGACTAGTTTCTAACTTTTGTCGTCTTAGTTAGTCAAGACTTTCCAACTTTGCCACCCAGACTTGATATTGTCGTGTGGGACTCCGCATCATGAGGACTCCCGGCAATGCAATAACTTTACGGCTTTTCAATGTCTCAAATTTGATTGCGGCTGTCCTGACATTTTTTCGAAACGAGTATTTAGATTTTTATTTCAATTTTTTTGCAAGAGCAAGCCCATTTTCCTACCTCGAATGTAAATTTCGGTATTTTGCTTCATGTACTTACTCGTTATTGCTGTATACACTTCGCACACAAATCAAAATCAAAAATAAATATCGCAAAACAAAAATTTTCGATTTTTTTGCGCCTTTGAAAGTGTCCCTGGGCTTGAGAAAATGTTTTCCTAACTATGACAATGCCAGGGTCATAGTTAGGGTAAGCTTGATCATTTAGTTTTCATTTAGATCTTGGACTCTGTAAGACACTTTGTTGCTGATATATCGGTTGTTGAATGGAAAGTCGCATTTTCGTCTTTGATTGTCGATATCTCATGAACTAATGGTCGTACAGCGAATCAAAGGATGGTTTTAAAAACTTAAATTAAACCTTTGCAACTAACAGTTATTGCTTCAGACACTTTTTTTACCTGCACTATTGATTTGAAAAATTACTTTTTTCTGGTTCCTCAGTAAATTTTCCGCCACATTGCAAATAATGACGAATGCTTCCAGATTTTTTAAAGCTTAAATGTACTCTCAATAGCCCTGTAAAATGTCAGTTTGATCCGTTTCTTCGTATTTCCATCGCGAATGATCAAAGTTCGAAAAAAAATTGAAGGAACGCGTTCATTGCGCTTCAACATAATTTGATTATTATCAACATGAACAAAAAAAAAACATTTCTCTCCTTTTCTTACAATTTTACACCTATAACTTGTCGAATTTAAGAAGCAAAAAAAATTCTCTTTTCATCATCTCTATACAACCATTTTTCACGGAATTAGGGCGTTTCGAAAATCACTAAAAAAAATTTATAAAAATGATTGTTCCTTTATATTTTGTGCGAAGTGCAGTTTCATTTCGTTATTATTGTTATTCCAAATTGAACATGTACCGAATACTTGCTCATTACTGTCTTTATTTATTTGTATTTTAATACAAAATAACATTTCGAATTTCCACAATTAGCCTCGGTGGTTTTTTAAGAAACCGCAACGCCTCCTCAAAAACAATCCTGATTTTGTGACGACAGTGAGCTTGCCGAAAGAGTCTCTTAACCAGTATCGTGACATGCTAAATACCATAGTCGTACTTTATTCGACGAATTTTTCGGTGGATGATTCGGGCCCCAACGGGGTCTTTGAACCTGAAGCATGTGGTTTAATGTGAGTATATTCGGTTTTTTGCTTCATCCCCGTGCAGAAATTTGACCGGGAATTCCCTATTTTGTGTCTGGACATGGCCAGGCTTGCCTCGTCTGCTTCACCTGACTGTCTGCTTCGCCCTTTCGTGAAATAGACCGAGAATATCACAAAATCGTTTTTTAGGGCTTACACTCAATGTTTGGAAATTACAATGTTCTGGCCGGAATACATTGCGAACAAGCACACTTTTACGTAATGTATACCCGGCACGAATATTGAGATTTCCTGAAAAATCGAGCCCGACTTTAAGAACCGCGTAAAGCTACTTCGCTTTTTACCCCATCAAAGATATTTATAATTGATTAGGATGAAACTAATAAATCTGCTGTAATTTTGTTCACAATTACAAGCATGTTTTTCATCAACGATAAGCAACGAGAATGAAAATGCTTATCATAAATAATGTTATTACAACCAGTATTAATTTGATCATAACGAATAATCAAATTATTTAAGGGAGATTTGTACTTCGTTGGGTCAAAACAAAAGAAAAATTTTGTTTTTGCTATATCGGAACTGTTCAAAGAAAAGGAAGGTGTACTCTATGGTCTTGGAATAGTAGATTAGGTGTAAGCAGTGTTGGACAGAATTTAATTGCTAGGGTAACTAAAGATTAACAATTAATTAATTGTTAATCACGACTATAACAATTAACAATTAATCAATTGTTCATTGCTGTAGTCACTTTTCTCCAGGAAATATAATTCTTTTGAGGTCTGTATATTGTTTTTTTTTTCGAAAATGTTTATTAAATGTAAAGAATTTTGTTCGACATTCTGTTATTAAAATATATAAATTTTGACAGTTATAATGTAGCACCAATTGTTTACCTAATCTTTTTCAGATCCTTGGATAAATGATTTCAGAAAATGTCCAGCGTCTCAAGCTGATACGGATCGGTATCTCCTGGTGATTTGTTACATTCATCCCTCGGCTCCGATTCGATATCAAGCTAGATCTTGTTCTAGGAGTTCGGGATTCTAGCCTGGATCCTATGCAAAGTTTCTATTTGGGTTCTGACTAGAGTCCTTAATAGTTCCGGATTAGGATCCTGGCTGGAATCCGATTTTTGCGAGCGTTACATTTCGCTCCCGGATCTGAACCGGTATCTGACTGGATCCCGATTGAGAAACCAGGTTGCTAGTCCAAATTGGGCTCTATCCATGAAAATATTTCTGCATGGGCAACGATAAAACTTCGACCTGTTGTTGTATCACGTACAGAAGTGCTGTACTTACAGTGTGCACTTTCGCTTATGATTTAGGTGATACTTGTGAAATAATAAGTATCAGTATGACCTGATACTGTCTATTTAAAAAAAAAAGCATATTTTCTCTATTTTTTTTAAATATAATATTGGGAGTACAAATTAATTCGGTCCGTTTTCAAGAGATGGCTCTGGCTGTTATGAATGTTTCATAGTGACAGCTGATTTCGGTGGTTTCCGAGAGGTTAGACATCTGTCAATAACATTCAGTTTATATCGCTTTGAGTTCCATTAAAAATCTTGCTTTTTACTATGTTGAATATGTCAAATTTTGTGTTACCTAAGCAGCATTTGCGGGAAGTTTTACTTTTCTGCTTTAATTGGAAGAAAAGTGCAGCTGAAGCGCATCGAATGCTTGTCGAAGTTTATGGTGAAGATGTTCCAACTGATAAACCATGTAGGGAATGGTTTCGACGCTTTAAGACCGGTGATTTCAGCGTTGAAGACAAGCCTCGCCCTGGACAGCCAAATGAGCCAATGAGCTGCTACAGCCTGGCGATTCCATTACGGGCGATCGGTATAGACTACAATTGATTTGTTTGAGCCGTGCATTACGAGAAAAACAGCCGGAATGCGAGCAAAGACGTGACAAAATTATTCTTCTGCATGACAACGCTCGGCCTCATGTCGCAAAAGTCGTAAAAAAAATATTTAGAAACGCTCAAATGGGATATTTTACCGCACCCGCCGTATTCTCCGGACATTGCTCCTTCTGATTACTGGTTGTTCCGACGGATGCAGCAGGATTTAGCAGGTCACCGGTTCACTTTTTTCACAGAAATCGAAAATTGCCTCAAAACTTGGATCGCATCAAAAGACGAGACGTTTTTTCGAGATGGAGTTCGAAAATTGCCTGAGAGGTGGGAAAAAGTAGTAGCCAGCGATGGACAATATTTATATATAATAATTTATACTCCCAATATATAAATTATATTATTCAAAGTGTTAAGCACATAAAAGAGCGACATTTCAACAATGCTTAAAAAACTTTCATCCTAACATTTAGAAATTTCAGCCGGTGGGACCTGGTTTCCGGAAAACCTTCAAATAAAGTATCCTCGTGGCGGTCAGGGTAACTCATGATAGCTTTATCTGAAATTTAATCAACCAAATTTTTTCTGTTAGTAGATAAGTATAGCTCATGATTGAACAAAGGATTTTTAAAAAAATTGAAATTTGCAGTTTTGGCACGGTTTATGCAAAATAGTTGAATTTTTGGTACAATTTACACTACGTATATCCTTGTAAAATTAGTTGTAATCGAAAAAAAACCTTCGTTCAATCACTAGTCAATGCTGTTTTGAAGAAGTGTGCAATATTTCAATAAGATCGGTGCATTAGTTTTTGAGAAATCGTGTCCACCGACTTCAAAAATCGTGTTTTGAGAAAAATGCGTATACCTGCGTCGCTCCCGGCCGATCTTTCCCAACGAGGGGAATTCCCAAAGGCTCTCCCTCACTCTCCTAGACTTTTACTCCGATTGACTTAAAACTTTGGGAGAATATTCTAGACATATTGTTCTATTAGATAATGAAATTTAAAAAAATTGATTTTTTAAATTTTCAAACCCACGTAACGCCTTAACTCAGGT
Organism: Ophion ventricosus; assembly: GCA_963932345.1. Taxonomy (NCBI): domain Eukaryota; kingdom Metazoa; phylum Arthropoda; class Insecta; order Hymenoptera; family Ichneumonidae; genus Ophion; species Ophion ventricosus. The sequence continues at coordinate 35,003,952 of OZ010715.1, read as the reverse complement.
ATATCGCCATAAACCCTTCCAGTACCTGAACATTACTTTATCCGTCCGCCGGTTTATTTCTCATGAAGCGAGATCTGTCAATACATTATTACCTTCTTGGTCATTTCGCGACGATTTTCCGATCCCATTCCTCATCTGTTCCCGGCCAGTTTCTGATCAGATCCCGAAAAAGGGAACGGCGGATCGTGGCCCGGCATAAGAACTGTTACATGGCGTGGTCATGGCCTGATCATGGCATAATATTATCTAGTAAAGGCAGATAAAGGGCAGTACTTTTTCCCGCCTCAAATTTCTGCACGGGTCATGACAATATAATTTTTTTGGTGCGACCTTTTTTTTTTCTTTTACAACCGTGAGAAAAAGATCCGCAATATAATATATTATTAAATGTAAATAATACATTAACGGAGTATAGAAAAAGGAGAACGACTCATTCCGGTTCTCCCTCCGCGAGAGTTTTTTTTTCTTCATTTGACACTCGTGTATGCAACTTATTCAATTTTTTTTGCACTATTTCAGTCGTAAAATTGATCGTCCCGGCCTATTCTTAATTTGACGATATTTATCGTGTTCCGTTCTCGGACGTACTTTTTTTTTCGCAGAACCGACAGTGAAAAAGATGACGAAAAATTCCAGGAAAAGGTGTTTTCGGTTATCCCGCTGCCGCCAACCATTGCACCAAGCGCGATAGAGGCAATGAAGTATAGCTTGGTTGGGTTTCTATTATTTTTAATAATATTTATTCTTCTGTGAGGGAGAGTAGCATGCTAATTGTGTTTTACTCGAGTGTTCATCATTCAACTTAATTCTTATTATCTATGAAAAGTTTTTATTTCTAAAAACGTAAAAACAACTTTTGTCATGCATTTGATAGTTGGTCCGTTGTTGTTTTATTTGAAATACTTATCAATGCTTTCTGTAGAAAAAAAATCTCAATAAAAGTGAAATCACCAGACGAGTTGTAATAGTGGGAAGTGATGAAATTTTGGCGAGCCAGTTTGCTTTCGTCGTAGCTATCGTACAACGTTCATTAATTCAAGGTGTAGTAAAAAGAAATCCATTATTTTTGCATGAAATTGAAGGCTTTATTTAGCATAGTTAGAATAATCCGATTTAGGTCTAATATGCACCATTTTCATCGATAACTTGTTGCCACTTTGAAGGTAATTTCATTATGCCTTTCTCATAGAAACCCTCGTCCCTATTGGCAAAAAACTGGGACAGTCGATTTTCACAAGCTTCTCTTGAGGCGAATTTTTCACCAGCAAAATCATTCGCCATAGACAGGAACTGGTGGTAATCACTTGGTGCCAGATCCGGACTATAAGGTGGATGCATAAGAACCTCCCAATCAAGCTCCCGGAGTTTCTGGCGAGTCACTATCGATGTGTGTGGCCTGGCGTTATCCTGATGGAACACAATTCCTCTCCTATTGGCCAAAGCTGGCCGCTTCTGGGCGATTGCTTCCTTCAGACGGTCCAATTGTTGACAGTACAGGTCCGAATTAAGAATTTGGCCGTAGGGGAGCAGCTCATAGTAGATGATTCCCTGCCAATCCCACCAAGCACACAGCAAAATCTTCCTGACCGTCAATCCTGGCTTGGCCACCGTTTGCGCCGGCTCACCGCGATTCGACCACGACCGTTTTCGCTTGACGTTGTCGTAAGTGACCCACTTTTCATCACCAGTCACCATCCGCTTCAGAAATGGGTCGATTTTGTTGCGATTCAGCATCTATTCGCAGATGGAAATTCGGTTCATGAGGTTTTTTTGCGTTAACTCGTCCGGCACCCATACATCGAGCTTCTTTTTGTATCCAGCCTTATTCAAGTGGTTCCAAACGGCTTTTTGTGCAATGTTTAGCTCCTGGGCAATCGAAACAGTGCTTACATGACGGTCGGACTCGACGATTTCTAATATTTTATCGACATTTTCGACAATTGGCCTTCCAGAGCGTGGTGCATCTTTGACATGAAAATTACCGGAACGGAATCGACGAAACCAAAATTGCGCGTGATTGGCTGTTACAGTATCAGGACCATAAACACTATTCACATTTTCAGCCGTCTGGCTTGCGTTTTCGCCTTTATCGAAGAAAAACTGTAAAATATGGCGTATTTTCACTTTGCTGATGGCCATCTTTGACGCGCGCTTAAACAATATTGAGTCAAGCAATCACAAAACTGTCTCAGATGTTTATTTTAGTACGAAATCTTATCTTTCTAACGCCATCTAGCGTAATCCTATCGCACTTATACAACGCGGGATGCAGATTGCTAAAGCCATCTTTTGCAAAAATACTGGATTTATTTTTACTACACCTAATATTAGGCGTTTTCATCATTACTTTGTAAATGTTTACATTCCGATAAGATGTACAACCTACATTACAAGGATATTTCGCAATATTTCGAAGCTTTCATCGATTGAGAGGAGAATAAAATTTTCAACGTGACTGCGGCAAGACTACTTCCTTCAATATAATTACTAAGGATAAGTAACCTATATCACTTTTCTCCAGGAAATATGAGTCTTTCAAGATCTATATATATTTTTTGTTTCGATGTCCGACTGGTTCCCGATTGAGAAACCAGGATCTTAGTCCGAATCGGACTGTATCCATGACGATATTACTGCACGTGATGGTTTCAAGAAAAACGCGTTTAAAGTTTTATCAGCATCAGCGGGATATATCTGAAAAATGTTCTCCACCTAAAATAAGTTTTGCATGTCATTATTGGGATGTTTATAAATTACTTAAGCCAATAAAAAAAATGCCGATAAATTTTTTTTTTAAAGGTCCATAGGGCCTTCAGCGCCGTCACCGAGCGAATCATACTTTTTCGCTATAATGTATTATACATACGAATAGTCGTAAGAAAACGATCGTTCGAAGCTCTCAATACATCAACTGTTTCGTACACGAGGTAGTTGAAGAAACATCCCCGCGCACATTTCGATCTTTTAATACACTTGGCGGACTTTTCCGCTTCTCTTATCTTGCGTTTCGCGACTTTTCCCAACTCCCCGGTCAATCCACTTTTTCACTCTCCTTTTCCAAGACGTTGAAGCATCTTGGAATATTTTTTTTGCGTGTTCAGCTTGAAAAAGTGTGCAAGGGATTTGTGAGAAACTCGAATGCGATGAGGTGATTGGGGCATGAGGGTTTTGATGCTGGAAAAAGTGTCTTGGCTATATACAGGGAGACCCAAAAGTCGTGGATCAAACGAAGTGGGGAGGTAGCCAAGATCGTTTTCAACCAATAAGGTTGTATAAAGTTTACTCCGTTTCTCGACGATTTCAAAGTTGTGATTTTTTTTCAAGATTTGTGAAAAAATTATTTTCATCTGTACAAAAATAAAATAAAAAAGAACTACTTATTATATGCGAGTTGCTTTTTTTTTAAGATGTAGCCTGGTTATGTGGTTTTCGCATGGAAATGTAGTCTTCATAATTGTCATAATGAGTTCGTAGAATAAAATAAATTTGTAATAACTTTTTGGATCATAATTTTTATCCATAGATTTTCATCATTGATTTATAACAAAGAATGTTTTATCAAAACTTGCTCCTGTATTAGGAAAATTTTCTCACATTATGAGGATTCTCAAAAGGTACAACTCATAGTCCTGCCCCTCGAATGTTTTTTATTGTCGATTTTTAATCACTGCAAAGTAATTTTTGAGCATAAAACAAATGGAAAAGAAACGAATCAGAAATTAAATAAAAATCAAAGATTACGTGTTTAATAAACTCAGTTATTAGAGCAAGTGCTCGAAATTCTCGCGTCTCACACGAAAGCAGAGTCGACATCGTCGGATGAAATTTCGTTTTGTCAATCGCAACGCTAGCTGATTATTATTGATTTTCTGGGTGGCCGCACTGAAATTTCGATTTTTTAGCAAAACCACCACCTTCCAGTGAGTAAAAATCGATAGTCAAAAGCTTTCGAGGGTCCGGGCTATGAGATTCCTCCTAAGGTGGAACAATTTCCCTGCTATAGGCGCAAGTTTCGTTAGAACATTTTGTTTTTTTTCTGAATCAATGATAAAAACCTAAAGAGAAATGGTGATTTAAAAAGTTATTACAAATTCATTTTACTATAAGAACTCATAATGACAATTATGAAGACTCCATATTCATGCGAAAACCACATCATCAGCCTACATCTTAAAAAAAAATCACTCGCATATGGGAAGTAATTAAAAAAATTAATCCTTTTGTACAGCTGAAATCAATTTTGCAAAAATATCGACAAAAAATCATAACTTTGGAATTATTGAGAAACGGACCAGCCTGTATATAACCTTTTTGATTGGAAATGATCTTTGCTACCTCCCAATTTCGTTTAGCCCGAGACTTTTGAGCGACCCCGTATAGCAATGGTTCAAAGGCGTCTCCAGGCACTCCAACATCTATCTCGATAGTCTCTCCTCCTTTATTTGCCCCTTCTCATTATTATTATTATCCCTGTACTCTGGTTTCTCTGATATTCTCCTACTTTTCATTAATCTCATTTTTGGTTCGACAATTTTTACGCCTCTTCACTCCTGTCTTTCGTTGTTGTTTTTCTTTCCTTTTTCGCTACTTTTCCATCTCGTGAGATTGACCCGATGCGGGGAAGAAACGCGACAGCGCGAGAAACGTAACTTTTGTGATAGGAGACATCCTCCACGATCCGCCGAGATTGAGAACATGGCTCAAGCATCTTCGGAGGGTGTCCACGTTCAATATTTACAGAGAGATCCGCGAGAGTGTGGTTTGTCTCTGCGCAGAACTTGGCAGACAAGCTCGGTGCTGAAAATTGCTACATATATATAAGAATTTCCGACATACACACACATATATATATATATATATATATAGACTGCCGGCCAAAAGTTTGGGTACACTAATCGAAATTTCTTACCGCACTAAAAGTTAGATAGCGGACTCAAAAATAAAGATAATTGAATTTCTCAGATGGCGTTTTAGAAAGGGCAAATTAACCTTTATTTTGCTTTTTTTTTAGAAAAATCACTACGATTTTTTTTCACTCCGTTACGCACTTTTGAACGTGGCCATTTTTTGGCTATTTTTTGGCCGTCGAAAATTAACTGCAAAGTTTGGGGGAAATATTTTCCGTGGTTTTTTCCATGGGAAACTTAAAAAGGATATCAAAAGCTACATTTTTATTTTTTAGAAAGTCTCGTACGATTTTTTTCGCCCCAGTATTGCATTTTTAGCTAAAAAAAGACATGCTTTAGAGAAAAGGCGTCATCGAGGAACTACAGGGTTACCGAGGAAATATCAAGAGAGTAAAAAGTTGCATGGGTTCACACTAGAGTGGCTAGAATTTTTTCAGAATTTTTTTTGGACATTTTTTTCTTCACCATATTTGGTTGGAACGGTGATGAGTGCAGAGGCTCCACTTGGGAATTATGGGGTCTAGGAAAATACATTAAGAAAGGAAATTTGTTTACATTTTTATTTTCAATTAACTACATTTTTTTTGGTGTACTAGTTTCTGCCCACTACCTCGTCCGCGTGGACTTTAGGATTTTATCCAGAGAAAAGATAAACAAAGAGAGGGAGGAAAAGTTAGAAATAAAGAAAGAAGGTAAGAGTGTCATATCGAGATATGGTGGTCGACGAGCTGACTGAGGTTGGTCATCAATGAAACCTAATGTTGGGTCTATGCATAATTCTATAGCGAAATTCCGATAGATGTCGTGCGCAGTTATTTCTCTGCTCGCATTTTTAAAAAACTATCCATTGAGATCCGTGACATATAGGACGTTTAATTACATTTTAAACATGGAAGAAAAAAAGACGTGTATTTTCGATGCATTTCGTTTTTTTATTTCCGAAAAGGCAAAACCGCGTAGCAAAATCACAAAAAGATATGCGCCGTGTACGAAGAGAATGGCTCAAGCGGAAGTGGTGCCGGAAGTGGTTTTCGATCGTCCATTGTGGAGATTTTGTTCTCCAAGATGCGCTGCGCTTCGGTCGGCCAGTTACTACTGATGTCTATTAAATCAAGGCTTTAATCGACTCTAACTGGCATTTGGCGACTACAAGGATCGGATATCACCTCAACATTGACCAAGCAACTGTTTCGAGACATTTACGTTACGCAACAACAACGCAAAATCCCGTTGAAAAATACGAAAAAGAAAGAAGGACAAAAAAAGGGGCGAGAGACGGAGAGAGGAACACGTGAGAAAAAAAACTAAATGAAAAGCGTACGTGGAAGAGAGAAGCTAAGAAAAGATAGAAGCATAAAAAAAAGCGAAAGACAAGCGATGAGAAAGGAGCAAGACAGAGATTAGATTTAGATTTATTATTATTGTGCTCTAGGACAAATTAGTCCTCTGGCACACAACGAAGATACATTGTTATTGAACAATGTAAGGTGGGAATACCGAGATTCTATCTAAGCAAAGATAGCGATAAAGTAAGTAAGCGAGGGTAGAATAATTTGAGACAAAAAGTTACGAAGCTACGTGTTGGAAAGCTGAATTCGAATTTGAGTTATTCAGGGCTCTCAAAACATCGCGAAAAGTGGCCCGACTTAGGTGAATGTTGGACTCTGGAAGAGCATTCCACAGGTAAGCTCCTGTGATACGGAACGAGTGACGCATGTATTCCGTACGTAAATGCGGGATGAGCAGATGGGGTGGCCGTGCACGCGGACGGGTGTCTTCGTTGGCGTTGTTAATAGTGAAGGTGTCCCTGAGGTAGGCAGGTCGGCCAGTTGTGAGTACTTGATGAAGTATACTCAACGTACGGTGTTCACGTCTGTCCTGGAGACTGAGTAGTTTCAGCCTGACCCAGTAAGGTGAGATATGCATGTCCCACCGTAGGTCGAAGATAAAATGAACGCACGAGTTGAGGGCAACTTTAAAGGCCTCTCTACACTACTCGCGAAGTTAATCGAAGTTGGGCCAGGACGAGAGTGTAGAGAGGAACTTCGTGCTTCTTCGCCTCGCTTTACTTCGCTTCGGGCGACTTCAGATCGGTGTCGGTATTTCGGGCCGAGTCAAAGGACCGAAATCGCGAGCACGAGTTCTCGTGAAGTTAAGCGACGGGTTCTCGCGAAGTTGAGCGAGTAGTGTAGTGACGCTCCTCGTACTCGGCTAGCTTCGGCGAGTACTTCGGCGAGGAACTTCGAACGAGTAGTGTAGAGGGGCCTTAAGAATTCCGTTGTATTCGTTGGCGATACTCAAGGTGATGGTGCAGCAGTAGTCATAGAGCGGTACGATGAGTGCATTGAGAGAGTGATAAAGAGAGTGGGAGGACAAGCGAGAGTATGAGAGACGCAGAGACCATTATAGACTTCGGCAATCGTAGAACTATATATATGTGTATATATATATATATATATATAGTGACATGCGAATCGATGCTCGTTTTCAAATTTCAGAGACAGATATAAATACTTATATATATGCCGATTCGTCGACACTGACGCAGCTTCGAACTTGTTAATTGTAGGTATAAACACAGCGGTTTCCGGCCTGGCGCCGGTCCGGGACTCCGGGGATTCTTCTCTTCCTCATCGTTCTCGTTACTCTTTCCTCCGTCCACCCGCCCTCGCTCTCTCGCTCTCTCTCTCTCTCTCTCTCTCTCTCTCTCTCTCTCTCTCTCTCTCTCTCTCTGTCTCTCTCTGTCTCTCTCTTTTCTCTCTCTCTCTCTCCCTCTCTCGCCCTCTTTCTTCCTCTCTTTCTCTCTCTTTCACTCTCTGTCTCTCTCTCTGTGCTTCTATCTCTGGCTTTGCTGCCTCCCGCCACATATCCATACACACCCTTGGTTCATAATACCAAAAGCGTTTTACAGCCCCAAGCTCTTGCGCAATCTCCGCGTTGTCCCTCGTTGCCTTCAACCACCGCGACAAGCCAAATTTCGGTGCTCCGCGACTGCGGGGGTGGTAGGGCGGAATTTCTCGTCGCGTCGAAGAGACGACAATTCAATGTGTTATTCGATTCCGGATGTACGAGCCCGACGAGACTGCATTTCGAACTTTCATCCCCTACTCCCATCCGCCTCCTATTCCCCCCTCCCCCCTGCCACTCCGGTTTTTTCTTTTTTCATCGAGCAACATTTTTATTCGTATATTCGATATCCGTATCGTCATAGAATGGATTCTGTGTACATAATTAAAATGCCACGCTATACGTGTACACAGAGACAAGCACGGTTTTATCGCTTTTTGTAAATTATACTCGCCGGCACGAATACACACACGCACACGCATACGTAACCGAAAAATACCATGGATGAGGATACTCGCTGCTTCAATCCCGTAACATACCCTGTACGGTTTTATTATTAACCCGTTAGAAATACACGAAATCTCATAGGACAATTTTACTGTGCTAAATCTCTCTCTCTCTCTCTCTCTCTCTCTCTCTCTCTTTCTCTCTGTTTCTCTCTCCCCGGCGCGGCGAAGGTAACTTTCCTTGTTAAGGATCATGATGAATCCAACAATAATAATAGTAATGGTAATAATTCTATGATAATATTTGTCTATATATATATATATAAGCGATATATCACTGACTGACTGATTAAGGCGCAGTGCCACACGCCGCCGGTCATTTCGAAATTTAGAAATAACTTTTCTCCCAAACGGAATAACCAATTGGAATGAAATTTGTTGTGTGCATGCAGGACGCCTTGCTCCGAGGGGATTATTCTTCATTTTCTCTAATTAAAAAAAAAAATATATACAGTTTGTAGTTACTGTGAGATAAATTGTGAATGATTAACCATTGCATTGCGTTGTCGGTAGTTTGACGAGAACGATCCTCTAGACCACGAAAAGCACACATTTTAAGCTTTGTTTAACCTGTTTTCATGAATAAATGGCGGAGAAAAGTCACTTTGAAACTTTTTACATAAATGTAGCAAAAATGTACCAAAAAAGTTCAAAATATTATCTGCCGTCACGAAAATTTAGTTCATCTGTTTCCTTACTGACGACGCACAGCTCGCATCGTTCCGTTTAAGATGACGGCCAAAGTCTATGCAACTAAAATATATTTCATGCAATGTATAATAGTTATGTGATCAAGTTTATATCCTAACTAATATTATAAATCTGACTTTCTGTCTGTCTGTCTGTTTGTTACTCAATCACGTCAAAACAGCTTGATCGATTCCAATGGAGCTAATCACCAAACTGTTGCGTTGAAACTCTCGTTCGCGTTTTGGGTATGGTCACCCAAGCATCTTTCGAAACTATAAAGCCTACAAACTTGAAATTTGGCAGGTGAGTTTTTTATAGGGTGTATGAAAACACACACACGCACACTCGGGGGCACACATACACACATCCACGCACAGCTATATATATATATATATATATGTATATATAGCTGTGTCAAAGAGAAGTACAATTGTCCCGAATGAAAGAGCGTCCAACCTCCTGTCTTTAATCCATATCTCGCCTTCACGCGTGGATAGCCATAGCGTGGCAGAATAGTTATTAGGGGAAACTTTCCTCCCATCTCTTGAGAAAGTCAATCTCGCTCCCTCTCTCTCTCTCTCTCTCGCGTTCTGTCATATTCTACCTGTCTGTTGCCCTGTCCCTCTCTCTTTCATTATTCATCTTCCATGCATCGCAGTTTGTCTGCGACACGCTATCAACGCTTCTCCGAGAAGACTCGCTTCGAACTTTCAAACGTCTCACGTAGACCGTGAAATCTATCTCTAGCACCTTGCACGCGCGTCCTGCGAATTTCGTCGACTTCGTTGAGACTCTTCGGTGTTTCGTCATGTAAAAATCGTTTTCACAGAAAACTTTGCGCACTCGCGTTTTGTACTTTTCTGTCTCCACTTCTCTTTTCACTCTCGCGCTTTGTCTCTTTAGCTCTTTCCATCGCGTTCTATGCAGTTTTTTTTTCTTTTTCTACTTATCCTTCCTCTGTCAACAGGCCTGCGTAAGCTTGGGTTCCAAAAACAAAATCAATTTTCAAATTTTTTTTTCTAATGACAGCATTGGGATACCGAGACCAGGATTTTACACACAATTGATACATAGTCTTGCCAAATTTGAGTTATTTTTTTGATTGAAAACTATTCATAAACAATGAAGTTATTATCATTCAAACGAAGTGCCGCTATTGCTGCATTACCAAACGGTGTCGGTCATTCTGGCAAAAAGGCTCATGTGAAATGAAAAATGTACTTTTAGTAGAACAATAAAGCTTTCGAATAAATGGATACTTTTTTGAAATGTTGAAAATTACGAAAATGCCAAGCTGTTGAAAAAAAAGTTTGATTTTCCACCGCAAAGATAACTTTAATCATTCGTTATCAACAATTGGATAAACATATAAAAAAATAATTCGGTCATACGATAGAAAATGTTATCCGCAATACACAGCAGCGGGGTTCGTCGTAGCGCAGTGGGCGATCTGACCCTTCGCAACAATCGTCACAACTCGGTCAATTTTTGATATTTTCACATAGTCTTTGCTGCAAATTAAAGTTACAACCCCAGTCTATAAAAGTATGCGATCACAAAAATCGAAATTTTGAAATTACAAGCTAATGTAGACTCCTTGAATCTACTCTCTACCTCTTCTAGTCCGCTTCCCCTCTCCCTTCACGTCTTACCATTCGACTACTCTGTGAGTCTTTATTCCAAACCTGTAAATATCCAATAAATCTTCTTCACCTTGGATAAATAATTTAACTGTAAATTAAACACAGATTTTTGCAAAAAAAGTTTTTTTTTCGGCGTAAACAACAGTTCAAGTTGTGCGTTTTTTTTTCCGGTGAACATTTGAATGTACAGGACTTGTTCACGCTCCCCGTATATCGTACACCCATATAGTTCTCCATCGTCTGGTGTACCGTGTGGCGAAAGGTGGAGCCGCACATAGTACGTACCCTTAACCACATACGGAAATAGGTGAGCACATACATACACACACAGTCATGATCCTTGCGTTGGGTTTAAAGGGTTGAGTTTGGGAGGGGTTTATCAGGTTGGTGAGAGGTTGGGGTGACATTTCGATCGGTGCGAGCGGTCCTTAGCGCCGCGACAGGACCGGATTTACGCCGACGCAAGCACGGGCAATTGCCCGAGGGCGCGCAGTGTATCTCGGAGCGGCGAGAGACAGGGGAGGGGGAGAGAGTGAGAGAGAGAGAGAGAGAGAGAGAGAGAGAGAGAGAGAGAGAGAGAGAGAGAGAGAGAGAGAGAGAGAGAGA